>CM075806.1:24691697-25291697 GCA_037975025.1 Excoecaria agallocha
GAGCTTTATTGTGTAGTCTTAAACATATATTATCATTTATAAAGATACACAATCTAATATTTATTTGCATGTATAATCATCTCAGGTATCAAAATAAATAATTGTAATTACATAATCCTATAATCATTTACCTTCACATGTTAACCTTTAAACATAAGCATATAAGTATATTCATGTCCATTCAAATAAGTAATAATCTAGATGCTTGTTCATAGGCCTGTTGTATAGTATGTTTCCTTAATTCACATATACATATAGCTTTATGTTATGGTATTGTCATACCTCTTAGTCACATACATGTATAATGTAACACCATAGTCATATATAGATTAATAATACCCTTATTCTTACCTATAATTAAACACTAAGCAATGACTTCATTTTATGTTCAAATTACTATAAAAAAATCATATTAATACTTGTAGTACATTTATACATCAAAGAATTAGGTTATAGAAAAAAGGGTAGGCAGATTTTCAATTATATTTTTCATCTCAATTTAGCCATTCTCAATTTTGCCATAATAAATGGCTAAATTAACCAAATTGGTCTTTTAAACAATAATTGCTTTATGTCTCTAGTTTCTCATGCTTCAAATACCACTCCAATAGGATAATTAAATTAGGAGTTATATGCTAATCATTTACAGACTGTTAAAGAGTACACTTTTTCCAAAAATAGTTTGTGTGACCTATTTGAAAAATTCATGGAGTAAACTAGGAACATAATTAAACTAACATTTATTCATGAGAGTTGTACTCCTATTAGTCTAATTTAACCAGAATTTTGTCCCATAGCATTTTGACCTTTCTATTAGGAGTTAAAACAAAAATACTACAGCTTATTCATTAACACTAGACAACAATTCACAATACCAAAATCAGTTTTAGTTACAACTTAGAAAATTTGTAGAAGAAAATAAGTATAGAAATAAGTCAACATTCCTTCATGAAATTTATACTTCTATGAGTTTATTTTATCTAGGATTTTGACTCATAAAATTTAGACTTCTCTACAAAAATTATATAAATAATATAGCAACATGCTTCCTTCAACTAGACAGTAGCTCACTAGTTAAAATTAAAAACACTTAGGGGCAGAATCACATTTAGGTTTTCTATACAAATCTATAAGACCGTGACTTAAGTTTAATTACCAACTAGAATTTCCTAAATTAAACCTATACACATTGAGATATTCACAAAATGCAAAAACTTGTTCAAGATAAACAAACACAATTTCAACAATTAATCAATATTTCTTTCACTCACCTTTAATTCCATGAGCACCCTTATCTTCATAACCAATCCAGCCAATAAATAAAACTCATTTAACATGAAATAATTCTTACAACTACACATGTAAAACATAATTGGTTCAAGAATCTCGGACCTTTGCCGAATTGCCCTTGTTCTTCCTACTCCCTTCTTCTACAACAAAGAGCACACATCCATAAGTTACATGAATTTCTTCGATTAAAATCTTTTAACCTAAGAATAAGATGATGGGGATGAAGTGAGGAATACTTTACCTTAACAATTCTACTTAATAATTATTAAGTTAACGATTCAAAATAGAAATTTTTAAAGGAGATTAGAAAGAAAACTTGAGTTTTTGAAAGAGAAATGAAGAACATGCAAAAAACTAATTTTTCCTCCTATATTTTTCATTCCCCTCTCATAAAGAACAACTCATATACTTTCTCTCTCATTCATGCAAAGAAACTAGAGTTTTAAATGGTGTAAAATGTCCTTTTTGCTCCCTCAACTTCCTGCATGATAAAAATTTATCTCCAAAGTTTTTTTCTTCCAAAATTATCCCTAATGATAGTTTTCTTTCTTTTTTATTGCACCTTAAATAATAATATACTTAAATAACTTCACATAAATAGTATCAAAAAAATTTGCCAATTTGCCCCCTACTATGACCCTAATTATACTTTTTAATGCTAAATTAAACATTAGTCAATAATAATTCCAATTAATCATGCGTGATTTTACTAGGGTCAAAATTGGGTTCTTACATTCAACTTATAGGCTACTGGTCCCATATGTTGTATCATTTCATATGGACCAATAAAATGAGGACTCAATTTTCTTTTCTAGCTAAATCTTAGAATTTTCATCTAAGGAAATACCTTCTGGAAAACTTTTTCCCCCACTTCAAACTCTATATCTTTTCTTTTCAAATCTGCATAAGATTTCTGGTTGTCAAAAGTAGCCTTTAAGTTCTCTTTGATGACCCATACATTTTCTTTAGTTTCCTTTATCAAATTTGGTCCCACTAGCTTATTTTCACTAAGTTCTGTCTAACATAATGGCATTCTACATTTTCTTCCATATAAAGCTTTCTAAGGTGGCATTTTGATGCTAGTTTGATAGCTGTTATTATAAACAAATTTAGCTAATGGAAGTTATCATTCCCAACTGTTTCTAAGTGCCAAGATATAGCTTCTTAACATATCTTCTAACACTTGTATAACTCTCTCTAAATGGCCATCTATTCATAGGTGAAAGGCAATGCTATAATGGAGTTTAATAGCTAATGATTCTTGCTTAGTTATATCATAAGTCGATTACAATTCAATGTACACATATTAAATACATCCTCATATGCTTAATAACTTTAGTACAAAATATTTCAAAATACCAATTTTTAATCTTCCTACATCAACTCTTATTAGTATTGTGTTGGCCTTTCCTGATGCAAAGAAAATCCCTGTGCAAAAGTCTTATCCATAAAATCTACATGGATAAAACACCCATGTTAAGCTATAAAGCTTAGTGGGGAACATAAGACATGTGGATAACCTCTTACAAAGGTCGTAAAAAATGCAATCACATACAAGCATAACTTTAAGTATATAACTAATCATTTAAACCATATTCACATAGATCTTTAAGGACTATATTATCTTTTATTTACACTTTTAACCAATATCAAGTGCTTATTGATATTCCATTGCCTATTGGTTTTATACTTATAATAATATTCATCTAATCCCAAAAATCTTATACATCAAGTTTACTTTCTTAATTTCTTTATGGTATTCTTGACTAATCATCTTGACATATAATTCTTTCTTACTTATGAAACATTATCAATTGTCAAACACTTTTTAACTATGCCATTTATTTATCAATCCACATTTATAGAAGCCATCTTATAATCATAAGACTTTAAGTTAATAAACTAAATCTTTAAATATATAATAAATTATATTAATTTCCATTTCTTATACATATATATAGCATATTTCATGGATAAGACATATTTCCATTTGTTTGAATACTTATTATTATTAAGCTATTATATCGTTACCTTGAGTACTATACAAACTCTATAAAGAATTACAATGCTAACCTTCCACTTCTTTCTCCACATAAATCAAATTCACATGTTACAGGTCTATATATCATTTATATTATCATGTAATGAGTCATACATGCCACTCATATCAGTTACACAATATTCAATAAGTAACATATAGCTATGGTAATATACACCAACCATCATACTTTTCCAAAACATCACATACCATTTTGTATATCATGCATTCTTAGGTATATGAAACACTTTAAAGCCATCTTAAGGATTTTTATACATACAATAACCAAATACTCTTTCTCTCCAAGTCATACTTTTCTATATGCTATACATTGATGTTTTTAAAGGTAACACACACACACACACACATATATAATCATATAAGAAGCATTTGACTATAAAGATCATGTATTCATCATTTAGATCATTGATAAAGTATCATTATCAAGCAAGTTCATATGCATGGCTTCTTGGTCTAGCATGACTATGTAATTCTAAAATGACAAGTGCTCATCATTATAATGTAGCCTTATATATGTATCATATATTCCATATACCAGGGGACAAAATAGGATAAAAATAAGAACAAATTAACCATAGTACCATTATGTTATACATGGATTTTCTTAAGGCCTATGTTGCATCTTAACAAGGTTTGTGAAGCACTCGAAAATGTTCGATCGAGTTAGTCTAGCGTTGTCACTCCTCGATTGTAGCAAGTTTCTCTGGAATCTTACAATTTTCTTAATTTTTCTTTTATTCTGTCGCTACTTAAGTAGCTTTTATCCTTTTCCTCCTTCTCTTAGGATGAAGCACTAATCAGGCTTACAAAGTGATTTTTGAAGATTGCTTGTCTTCTTTCTTTTAGCTTTTCAAATTGATTAGGTTCCATTGATAGGGACGTTGTTTTGTGACTCCTTAATCATCCTCTCAATTGATCTGTCATAAGTTTGTTTTTTATTGGTGAGTTCCTACACTTTTCCTTTTCTATTGAGGTGGCATGTTTTTGCTCAAAGTCAAGTGGGCCTTTGATCCATCTTGTCGATTGATTATTGCCTTTTTTATTATTTTGAGATCTGCATTTACTGATCACATTCTTGTCATTGTCCTTTTTATAATGTTCTTCTTCCTTTTTTTAAAAGGGCAATTTTTCTTTGTGCTAGAAAGCTAATTAGGAGCTAGTCCTATTGAGAGTTTTTGATCGGGTTTTGACTAACCTTGATTCAACTCCTCAATTGATATTGTCTTCCTTTGCTAACTTCATAGATTTCTCAAGCGATTATTTATTTAATGGGGAATTATTATGTGGAGGGGCTGTTGCTTTCTTCGAATAGGTTTTGTTGATAAGGTTTTTCCCTTATTTGTAAACCCTCCCATTTCCTTTACCTTTTTACGCAAGGTTGTGCAAGCCTCAGATATATCATGCTGACCATTAAGCCTTAGCTGTGCTTCCTAAGTTTTGATAGATCGGTATGTTTAGCTTATTCAAGCATTTTCCGGGTGCTTGAGCAACTATGTTAATTGGTGATGCCATGTTGTGGGTGCAAAATATTAGCCACCTTAATGGCTGCCACTTCATTTTTTGTGATTTATGGTGGCAATTTTATTATCCTCTTTAATTTTTATGCTTCGATTTTGGTTCCAAATTTATTGAAGGTGGCCACATAGTGATCCTCATTAGTGCCCTAAAGCAGTTTTTTTCTTGGGTTTCATATAAATAGGAGTATTCGCTCTTTTTGAGATACTTTTACCTTCCCTAAAATTCTTATATTTTCTGGAACATTTTCTTCGAAGGCTTTTCTCTTCTTCCTTTTTCATGCCATTTTTAAAGAATTGCCTAATGATTTTGGACCCTTTGTACCTCTGGGTTCTTTTCATTTTAGGAAGATAAATGAATTACCAAGTAGTTCTCTACCATGGTATCACCTGCAGCCGTAGGTCATATAGCCCTTATCCCTTGACAACAAATTTTATTTCCTATTGACCATTTTACATTGATTTTCCTTTTTTTTTTTGTATCTTTTACTTTATTTTTATTCCTTAATTTACATTTTAGTCTTCAACATTTCTTTATGTAATGATAAAGTTACCTTTCTAACCTTTTTTGTTACTTTTTTCTAATTTAAATCAATTTGATTATCTCATTACCATAATTTTACTATTCAATCCTTTTAACACTTATTCTTATTAATTTCCACATGATTCTTACTTGAATGTAAAAATTCAATTTAGTCCTTAAACTTTTTATTTCATCATTTTTACTAGGTTTGACCTAAATTTTTATCCATTTTGCTTCCTTTGACTTTTATTCCACTCTTAGTATAAAATTTGCACTTTGATCCTTATACTTCTTCATGAAGTGGTAAATTGCATTTTGGTCCTTAAAATTTTCAAAATTTATGATTTTGCACTTTTTCACTTATTTAACCATTTTAATTTATTTAATCACATTGTTGATGCTAAATTATGATTTTACCCTTAACTTATCGCGTAATTATATTTTTGCCTTTTTTGAGTTCATTTGTCATTTTTTCACATTGCTTTTCATTTAATCACACTTATGATCTCTTTTATACATAATTTACTTTTTGGACCTTATTTTCTTGCATAATTACAATTTTTCCCTTACTAAACTATTTACTACATTTCTTACATTATTTCTTATTTAATTAAATTTATCGCATCTTTCATGCATAATTTACCATTGTATCCTTATTTTCTCATATATGTATAAATTTTGGACCAGATATACGAGATGAGGACTATATGACTATATGAATATATTGTGTGATTGTGTGTTAGGTCATTACTTTAGCATAGCCATCCCTCAGTACTGTATGTGAGGTGACTACTTGAGTGTAGCTAAACCTCAATAAAATTCTGATCTCGTGGTGCTACCGCGGTATGTGATTTCTTATGGCAAGCCACTATTTCCTATGATCTTGGATTACCCACTGTACACTAAGAGCAACTAATTATCTTACATTATGTTATATTTTATACCAAACTTTATGTTTTTTATATTATGTATCATATCATACTTTCTCATTCTTCATGCATATATACACATTTCTTGTAACCCATAATGTACATAATAAATAACATTCAAACATTATAAAGTTTTATGCTTTTTTAGATGAGTATTGCAGTAACCTTAATTGATGATAATAGGTGTTCAAGATTAAATAGTAATCAAAATTGTTAGACAAGAATAAAGATTTTTAATATCAACTGAAAAGTGTTAGGATTATTTTGCTATTATTTAAAATGATAGAATTATTTGCTTAAAGATATGTCCATATATATATGCTTTATGTTCCCAACTAAGGTTTATAGCTTAGCATGAATTTTTATTTGTGTAAGTTGTCAAGACAGGACTTCTTTATATGGTTAGTATCTATAGCAAGATAGCCAACACAAGATTGAGAGACTAGCAAGTGTATAATTCACATTTTGGTTTTCAAATTGTGCCGGTAATTTTGTATAGTATAGATGTTTAGCAAATGAAATGTTGTAATGATCATGGGACTTAAATGTAAGTTTAAATTTTACGATTAAAGTTTGTATTTTATGGTTTTTTAATATCTTATATGTTTTTGTATAGCATTGTTAATTAAAGATTAGATCGATTGATTATAGTTCATTGATGTAATATGTTAGATGATAGATATATGTTATAGAAAAGGGTGTTACAAGAAGCTTATCTTGATAGCCTACATGGATAAAAATACATCCTAAGCTATAAAACTTAGTAGGGAACATGAAACAGGTGGGCGACCTCTTTCAAAGTTGTAAAAAAATCACATACAAATAAAAACATATAATTAGGTATACAACTAATCTTTTTGAACTATATGAATATGATCATGGCAAATTTCAGGTAGCACTTAATCCAATAAATTTCTTATTTCTCATGGCAATTACTACCAACTTTCCATTTTATTATTTATTCTTCAGAATATTCATAGACATTGCACAAACTTTCAAGATTCCTCTAGTTAACTCTTAGTTAGACACTTTGGCTTACTAATCTTTCCAGAACACATGGAAATATCAATATAAATTCATAGAAAAATCCATTTATATGTCATAGCTCCTAAGATTAAAAAACTATAGTCACTATGCATAAATGAATACTAATAATTTCCATGCCATAAATGTATGTGTTTCATATTCCAATTACCAAGGCATATACTAACAATCTTAATTTAGTTGTTATTCTTGTTATACCATTTCATTTTCTCCTTTGATATTGTTCCAATTTCACTAATTCATAGATATAATAATTTATTTGTATATTAATCATATCATGAATCTTGCAATCATTAACATGTCATTTCTTTTTATATTTGGCTACTATTCCAATTTACTATTACATTAACATCCTAATTTACTTCTATCTCATTTGTAAATTGCATATATATGCTATGAGTTCATAATTAATTTATGTTTACATATATAAAGTCACACATGTCATTATTCAATATTAAGCAAGTAACATTAAATTATAAGGAATACATCTTAGCCAATATTACTAGTAAAAAAATCACATTTCACAAATATAAATAGATGTAACTTGTATTCCTAGGTATAGAAAACATTTGGAAATAACCTCAATGATTTTATAGCTTTAACACATAAGGATTCACACAATTCATTTAGCTACATCAAGCAAGTAACATATAACTATAGAAAACATACATTCACCGATATAATTATTGATAATGCATTAGTGATGCACAAGTTCATTATGTATATAGCATATAATTCTAGTCCATACATGCGATACTATATGCTGCAAATATACATGTATGAAATGTAAACTCATTTTTGTATTTTGTTATCCAAACACAATATAAAGATACCATATAAAGATAATATGAAGATCAATTAAGTAACTATCTTGGTTATTTATTTTGTAATTCTATAAGATATTTTTATTTATACTATATTGAGACTACACTTTTCTAAAGAAGGGGATAATGGGTTTAACTATAATAGTAGCACCCAAAGCTATAAATAAAATACCCAAAAGGTAGTAAATGTTAACCCCTTATGGGAACAAAACTGTATGAAAGACCAGTCAAATAAACTCAAATAGAGTTAGCTAACGACCTAAATGGGGTTGAATTATATTGTATAAAGACCTAAATGGGATCGATAGTAGCCCTATACAGGAACGATAATAACAGCTACAAAATTACTCATATGGGCATGCCTATCTATCGACAACCTAAATGTAGATGCATGCATTATAATCTCTTAACTTTATCTTACTTTACTTTACTCTATCCAATACACACACACGCACACACATGCATACTCATGTATAACTATGAGCTAGGTATCATATGCATATTCTCGTACAAACTTTTTATGTGTGTGATATTATGTACGTATGTGAGTACTAATATTCTGCACTCATAATCGGTTCAAAGCCATATAACTCATTTCATATGTGTGTGATAATGATATTTAAGTCATGCTATGTTAAATTTCTTTAATCGAATGATATGTATATACATACCGTATCTCACTTTTCTTTAAGCATACACTATGATTTAGAACCATGTATTAAATATGCTTATATTTTATGCTTATATATGTAACTATCATGCTTGTATGATATATTCATAGGGACCATAATTATATGGAGATAAATACACACACACACACACATATAATCATTAAATAGATGTATATCTATTAAATTTGCTGTGAATATATCTTTTGTATCGTTACACTTAAGTATAATTTTTCATATCCAATTAGTTAGCATGACAAGCACAATCAACGAAACAATATCCCCAAGTATAATTAATCACCAATATATGATATACATATACATTTCAAAATAATATACACTCACATTTCAAAGTGAATACCCATTTATGTATGATCAAACTATATTTATGTTTATACATACTTATATACCATAGTAATCTCATTACAACTTTTGTATATATATAAGATTGACATTTCATACTAGAGTATGTTAATAAATTCATGAAATGAATATTAATCATGTATATTCTTAAGTGTATAATCATTAGGCATATAAATACTATCCCATTATAACATCTTTATCATGTTAAATACATGAAGCTATAGGCATTAAAACAATCATATACTAATTCTTATAGACAATCAAGGTTATTTAAACAAGTTATTTTAGTTTCATGACACACTATAGAGTTACATCATTCTCTAAATGTAATGGCTCGAAACTTGCATCAGATGTGCTCGACATATTTTAGAGCATGAAAGGTAACCTTGGGGTAGTTTTCAAAAAAACAACGGAGTTGAAAAGAACAGAGAAATTCGAAAAAGTATAAATGTTAAACGTGCTCAGTTCAGGAAAATCAAGGATGGGTGATCTGACGGGAAGTTTGGGTTGACACTGGAATATAAAAATAGGTGTTAAATGAAATCCGATGGTATAATTTAAGATGAAATTGAATTTAAATAAATCCTTAAATCAGACAGCAAAAATTTTACTTGGTATCGTAAAAAGGGTTGACTTAAATTTTGATTAAGCTTTAAAATATTCTATAGACCTTTAAAAATTATTTTGAGAATATGGACATATTAGAAATAGCAAAAATAAGTTATAGAAACAAAAAATGCTTTTCTTGACAGATTTGGAATTTTGGATTGTTGATTTTATCTTCGAAGCTAAAAATATATTGAAATGATGTTGGAATGACCTAAGATTTTAAACATAAGATACTACATATGTTAGTGCATATGGGAAAAAATTTTGAAGCATTATGACAACTAAAACACTAATTTCATAAAAATGGTCAAAAAACGGAGAAAAGGGTCGATCGAGATTTGATTGGAAATTTAAAAATAGTAAATGATCTTTAAAAATGCCAAACCATTCATTCCTACATTAAATGAGATTTAGAACATATTGGTACAAAAAAATAAATTTTTTGGTGACGTCAAAGTTTTATCTATCGGACTATTTTGGATGAATTAAATAGAAAACAGATTCCAATTGGGTTAAAATTTTATGTGGGAGCCTAATTTATTATTTTAAGAGTGATGGGATTGATTAGAAATTAATTTGATCATAGGAGTTGAGAGAAATCATTTTGGACCATAAAATGAGCTAATTAAGAAAATTGGGCTTGGGCTTTGGTTGGATCACTTGGTTAGACCAAGCCCAATCCATTAAGAAGGTTGTATAAGGCTAGAAAAATCTAAAGTAGACTTAAATATTCTCTAGCTTTCTTCTCCTTCTATGGTGGTCGAATGGTTCTCTCTACCATTCCTCATATTGTTCTTCCATTCTTTTCTGTAATTCTCACCAATTCCAACCTTCTTTAGTAAAATTCAGCTTCTCTTTTCATGGATTGGCACCTCTAAATCTCATTTGAAGTGAAAAAAAGTGAGAGAAATTAAGGATTCAAGTTTATATCTCAAAATTTAGGTATATGTATTTGATGTTCTTAAATTGATTTAATGATTCTAATAGGTAGATTAAGGTATGTAGATCATAGTTATAGTGTTGTATTAAGTTAAGAAAGCAACTTAATGAATGTTTTCTTTTGAAGTATATTCAGCCATGTGAGAAAAATAAGGAAGATGAAGATGTTTTTGGATGGGCAATAAAGGACAAGAAGGGCATAGTGCAAAAAGCAAGAAAATGAGGTAAGTGGATACAAACTACACCTTATTTCATTTAAATTATGAGTTTTAGTATGAAATTTACATTATGTAAGTAAATATAAAGGATAATGTGCAATAATTCAAGACTATGTAATAAAATGATGAATTGATATGAAATAACCATAGAATTAAAAAGAAATTAATCTATAAGTAAGGAAAGGAATGAAGGCCGAATGGTACCCTAGGTTGAATAATGTGGTATTTTGATGATAATTAGCAAATTAGTCATAAATTGAGTAATATTTCAAGGAATAAAAATATTATGGTTAAATTATGCTTTAAATGATATGTAACTATAATGGTTAGTATAAAAATAATATTATGTAACTACAAGAATCTAAAGATTGATGACATATAATTTAAGATAATTTCATGATATGATGAATTAAAATGAAATAATCATGAAATTCAAAAGAAACCAAACATTAGGAGAGAGAACTAACCTTGGCCAAAATATGTACCTTAAGTTAATGTAATGGAACTTGATGTTTAATTATGCATTTAGTAAGTATTAGACAATATAAGGCATGAAGAATGTAATAGAGATGATAAAAATGAAAAATGGCTAATGTATTTAATTATGTACATATAGACATATTGGTGGAAATAAAGGCAACTTAAGAATTTTGATATAAATTAAGTACAATTAATTTTGTAATAGAAATTATGATGTATGTATGATATTATCATGAGATCGAATGGTATATGTATTGGAAATGGTATGGTTCAATTTTATCCTGATGATACTAAGCACATGTATGATGAATATATAGATGACGAGCTTGAATGATTTCTAAATATGCTCGTAAGATTGATGGAATGTGATTAACAAAAATAATAATATGAAATTATAATAAATACTAGTGTAAAAATGTAATATAATGTGAACAATATTATTGCCTTTAGTGTATAGTGGGCAATCTAGGGTCTCAGGATATAATAGCTAGCCATAAAGGCATATTCACCATGGTATCACTGTGAAAATGTGATTATATTGTTTGGCCGACTTATTATATGGGAACACTGGAGAATCGATATTGTACCCTAGCGGTCACTCTAGTACTTGTACATTGATTATATGAGAACATCGAAGAATCGGTATCGTACCTGGGTGTGCGATTACTCCAGTATATTGAGATGACTGAAGTCCTTTTCCTGCTTATCTGGTTTGAAGATTTCCACTGATGACAACTAGGGATAAAATCGTATTTTTTTTGTAAATAGGGATAAAATAGTAATTACATAATTAAAGATATTATAAATGTAAATAAATGAGAAATAAAATGAAAAATGAGATTAAGTAGTCAAGTGAGGGCAAAAAGGTAATCCCGCTATTAATTAGGGGTAAAATCATAATTTTGTTGTAAAAGTATGTTTAAATAGGTTAACATGGTAAAAAGGACATAAACGGGCAAAATCATAATTACATAAGCAAATAAGGACTAAGAAATATGTTTGGAAGCAATAAATGTGGTCAAACAAGATATAAAGTGAAAAATATAATTAATAGACCCAAAAAGGAGAAAAAATAATTATGCAATAAAGTAGGGGCAAGATTGTAATTTTGATATTATAATAGTAATTTGTGAAATTAATTTGATTAAATATGAAAAAAGGGTAAAATCATAAATAATGAGAATTATAATGACCAAAATGTAATCTGCCATCTTAGGAACATGTACGAGGATCAAATTATAAATTTGCCAACTTAAGAGAATAAGAAGTCAAAAGAAATTAAAATGGTCAAAATTGAAGTTAAATAAGTTAAAATAAGATGAAAAGAAGTTTTAGGGACCAAATTGGAAATTTCTACTAAAGTACAGGAATAAACATAATATAATAAGAAAAAGATACATTAAGGAAATTAAAAGCAAGAAAAGTTAAACGAATAATATATATATATATATATATATATATATATATATATATATATATATATATATATATATATATATATATATATATATATATATATATATATATATATATAAAATTCAGATGGAAAGGGGACCAAAAAGGGAAATCTGAATAAATTTAATAAAAATAAGATAAATTTGTAAATGGTCAAAAGTTGAGAAAATTTAAGGATAAAATTGTAATTTGTGAGGACTAAAATGAAATGAAATGAAACTTCATAGTAAGAATTGTTAAAAAGGAAGAACTTGAAGTGAAATAATAAATATGAGAAAAGAGATAACAGAAAGACTAATTCAACCAAAAAAGGAATTAAATGATAATTTGGTAAAATAATAAGTCTAAATGTCATATTATGAAAATGAATTGAATTGAAAGACTAATTTAAAAAATAAAGGAGGCTGACACAAAGAATGAAAGAGTTATGAGAAATTAAAGAATTTAGTAAAAAAAAAAAGTATTAAGCAGTTAATGAAGAAAGAAATTCCATGTGTATACTAAAGTTAAATTACATAATTACGAACATGCAATAAGGCAAATTTACAAATTGTGATAGGAAGAAAACACATAAAATAATCATATTAATTAGTAGATAAGAATTAATAAAAAGTTAAATAAAAATATATGTGTATGAAGTAATAAATGTGGAAATATGACAGTAATAAAGATCATACAATAGGAGGTGAGAAGTATGGATATACAAGTAATAAAGATTTAGTATCATGAATAATATGATAATATATATATAAATAATGGGTTAAATAAAACAATAAAACAACAAAAATACAAATAAATGTAAATAAATTTATTTAGATGAAATTTATGTAGTTGTATCCACCACTAGGCAATAGTGTTGCTTAGCATATGGTTTGTTGACTGCGCACAGAGACAGATAATTGAGATGTAATGAAGGAAGATCGATATGGCATGTACATCAAGTTCGACAGTGATCACAAAAGCTGGGTGGTTCATATTTACACAAGTGACATGTAATAGCTGATGTTATAGTGTAAACATGAAATAAGTATTATAAATATGTATATGTTTACATAGTTTGAATATATTCTAACTCAAAGAGGTTAAATAGTAAGATTGAGAAAATAAAAGTTATACAAGGGGATAAATTGGTAATTTACTTTTATATAAAGGAATAGTGGAAATTTGAATGTAAGTTAAAGAACAAAAAAAAATGAAATAAAGGATGCAATGAAGCAATTAAAAATAAATTGGTCAATAGAAAATAAGACCAACGAGATAATGCCAATAAATCTATTCTATAACATCAACAAAAAAATATGTAAATATGGAAGAGTGAGAGGTCGGCCCTCCTTGGCTTGAATTCATAAATTTTTCCCACATTTCCTTGCTTGATTCATACACCAAATTTTACATTAAAGGCCATAAAGATCAAGCTAAAAAGTTTAAGCTAATCAAGGTAAGTCTACATGAAGTTATTATCGTATATTTCATCTTTTTTACTCTATAAAAAGAGCTAGAGTTTAGGAGTTAAGAATAAATATATATGTTTGAATTATTGTGATTATGGTGGAATGAGGCTAAGAGAAGGGAAAGGTGAAACAAGTGGAGTATAGAAGGAAAATTACTAAATTACTTACTTTTGTGTATATGTGTGTTTGTCATGACTTTTTGTTATTTATGTTCAAATGGAAGAGAAAATATTTGATGAAATGTTTATTTGGTGTTGTGATGCCCAAAAATTGTTGGATTGGCTATAAGAGGTAGCTTAGTAGAAATTCTGTTAAAGAGTCACCTGGACTAGTTTTCTTATGAAGGCCATATCTTGGCCAACAAACTAACAAATTTGGTGATTCTAGTTAAAGAGTAACTATAAGACATGCACCTATAACTTTTATAAAGAAACTATGTAACGGCCCCTACGAAAGGGCTAAACTATACTAAACATGCTAATATTAAATAATATTAATGATCATATGTACATGTCTTAGATTATACTTTGAAATGTCTGAGAATAGCTCACTTAATATATCTTTATATTTTAATCATAATCTGTAAAAATTCATGATATAACTATATTATTTACAATATTAGTATCACCATATTTACAAACTTCAAGGTTAAAAAATAATCACATTGTAACACTCATTTACAAAATACTTCATACATATACAAGAAAAAGAACAAGACTTATGTTCAAGATCTTCTATTCCTTGTGTTGGCCTTACACACACACACACACACACACACACACACATATATATATATGGATGGATGCATTCGTAGATGTAGAGCAACTATGTTATCTTATTTGTTATCATAAAGAATCAATGATTAAACATTTTGTTTCACCATTCACATATTTTTGTAATTATCTGCCTATGTTTTATAGATGTGGATAATGGATGCTATGGATCCTTAAAGGTATCATTCATATGGATACCAAAAAATATCGAACGTGTAGACCCAAATACGTCTTAGACAGTGGTCTGAAATAAGGCTAAATTTTAGACACAAATTGGATCAAAACTGTGGTAGCTATAACTTTATGTTATAGGCATGCCTATCAATCCATAACCAAGCTCTATATGTAAGCATCAAATTATCATTCATATTACTTTGTTCATCATGTTAATTTCAACCCATTGTACAATTATGTAAATAAAAGCATTCACATGTAACTATTATAATATAACACTAACTATGAGAATATAAATGTAAATATAAGCATTTATATATAATATTCTTGACGGAATATAATCAATTATGCATATTCATATATTTATGCATTATTATATATTTGTTCCCTTAATTATGCTCCTATAGTCTAGTTACATTGTTATACATGCATGAAATTGATATGCAGACTTACTAACTACATAAACTAAATCATGTGCAAATAATTTCTTTTGTTTAAGTTTAGTTCTTATTCATATCTCAATATACAATCATGCATTACATGTATTTTATGTCATGTTATATCCCTATACATATGTTTTGAATGTTTTAGAAGTGTTTAAGGAAGTTTGGGTAAGTTTTAATATGATTTTGGTATCTAAAACTCAAGTATAAGCTAGAATAGGGGAGGTACAAGACTAGATTGAAGTGAATCGAGTTGGGTAGGTCCGAAAACTATATGACCTAGCTGGATTGAAATTTAATCTAGTCGGGTAGGTAGCATTCTATATGTACACTATGTGTCTTATATGACTAGATTGAAAATCAATCTAGTTGGGTAGTTGCATTTTGACTATCTAGAATGCTTGTTACCCAACATAATTGGATATCAATCTAGTTCAGAAGATGCACATGTTGACATATCAAATGAAGTGTTTAGGCAATGTTCTCTTCTAACCAAATGTCGTTCTATGACTCCAGCTTCTATAGCATCAAAAAGTAGGTTATTTGGACTTTTATAACAAGAAAATATTATTAAATAGCTTAGCCTACACAAGTGGATATGTTAACCACCATCATTGCACTTTAAGCTAAATCTTGATGGCTTCAGAAACATAATTAGATTTCAAGCTCTTCATAAAATATTCAAAATTTATCTCTAGCTTCTACTTTAATTGTAATAATTCCATTTTTGATATTTATAACTCAAGTTATACCCAAAACAACCTTCACAAGTTCAGTGGATCTTGTGATAAATTTTTTTATTTTTACTAGTCTTTCTATAATTCATCTTTTATTCATAAATCAATCATCACATTGCACTCCTACATCTTTTGCATAAATAATATAACATTGTATTCATATTTTTATAGCAAGTACATGCAAAAAAAACTTTAAAGTTCCTATACCCTTGATTTCTCCAAACACTTCCTCAATCATTCATCAGTTCCTTTTACTTCTTTCAACTAGTTTCTCCCTCTTAAAATCCTTAAACACTAACCCTTTCCCTCCTCACAAAAAGAGATAGCTAAAGTGTGGAGTTTTTTGAGTAACTTAACCCGCAAAGATATTAAGGTGAAAATTACTAGAATTTGGCCTAAGGAGGGGCCAGCTGCAATCTCTACTTTTGCATGAGTTTTCTTTGGTTTTCTACAATTGGCAATATGGCTCTTTCCTATTGGCTCACTTATGGTCACTAGGAAAATTCCATCTTACCCCCTTTATTTCTTATTGATTTTTTAGTTTCCCTCTAATTCTTTTTTATGTTCTCAATTTAATCCATGCTCTCTATCTTTTTAAATAATTAATATGCATGCTTAAAATAAATTTACCATAATGCCTTTATCTTTTGAATTAATTTCATTTATGTCATATCCTACACTTTATTGCTTAACTTATTTATATTATATACTTATTCTTTTAGTATCTATGTATGGGCGTCACAAAATTCTAATCTATATTATTCAAAATTCCATAAAAACTAGACTAATAATACAAAAACATCTCTAAAAGGCTATGTCTTAATTATATTTTTATTGTTCCTAGTAAATTTTCAAAGATAGGGTAATAGATATGCCCCTGGAAATGACCTAGGATAAGCTTGTACCATATTAACTATTTCATTTAATTTAAATTCCAAATTGCATTATTCTTGATTCATATGAAAATATTTTTTTATGTACCATTTTACCTGAAAAAGTCATTTTCTTTGTTAAAAATGATGTGTAAAATGACATTTGAATTCTATTTTAAAAATTAGGCATTTTATGCCCATCACAGCTAGTAAGATTGGGCTACGCATCATGAGTTATAATTTTAGACTAAAAATTAGCCAATTTTGCGGTCCTTATGTTTAACAACTAACACTTGCCCAGCTTGAGTCCCTTAACTTTGAAAAAATTTAGTTTATCTCATTGAAACATTGCCATAACCTACTAGAACTATCTAAAGTGTTTGTGAAACTTTGCAAACATATGTATAACGACAAAATACGACTTAATATTCATGAAATATAGGATGATTCATTGAAATATGGAAATGTATAAAATGCATTATGTGTTTATATTTGATTTAATGTAAATACTAACAATGTAAGCCCGATATATACTATAGCTGCTAAATAAGATCTTAATTTTAATTTGAGAGTTCATATTAGCTATTAATTGAAAACAATGAGATCAAGTCTCTTTTAAATAAGTGGAATGCTTATATAAAGACGTGATTTAAGTATATAGTAGTATAATAAAACCTGTGGATGTGGAAACTACATGCATAGTAGGATACTTGTATATGGTAAATTTCTATACAAATGTGGTGAATGTAAGTGTGCTAAATGAATTGTATTATGATTTTATAATCTTAAATTGTATATGAACAGTTAATTTAAAGATGTAGATGTTAATAGTGGGATAGTAATAAAAGAAAATGATCATAAAGGCCTGCGTCTTTCTTTAGGGTATGGATAGATAGGTATGCTTATAAGGGTATAATAAAGCTTCCAAATGACTGACCCTATTTAGGTAAACATAACTTACCCCATTTGGGTTAACATAGCATACCCCATTTTGGTCAGCATGATCGATTAATAGGATTGAACCTATTTGGGTTTATATTATCTATAAACGTTTAGGTACTTAATGTAAATGATTTGTACCTTCATGTACCTATAATATCACCTATTATCCACACATATAGTAAGTTACAATCTATTTTTATACAATAAGTAAAGTATTATGATTATTATTAAAAATATGATAAAAATAATACAAAAAACACACAATTTGAACCGAGTGATGCCTACACTTGTACTAATGTTTTCTAATGATAAATGCATAATGGGATAGTCATCACACTAAAAATTTTACTTATAGTACTACCACATGGTATGACACCCTCACAATTTGGGTCTTTGAAATAGTACTTTTTGGAAAAAAATAGTGACATAGGGTGAAACCGAGCTAAATAGTAGCACTTGTGGCCCAAAAAAAATTTTCATCACAACTATAAGATACATGTCATGACAAGTCTAGTGGTACAATTTGATGTGAATTTAAGGTCAAATAAGTCTTCAAATTAGATAGCAAAAAATTTACTTATATTGTATTAGGGTTTGAAAAAATTTTAACCAACCTAAAAATATTCTACGGACCTCTAAAATTTTTTTGATTGCATGGGACTACTAAAAATAACCCCAATTAATATTTGAAAGCAAAAAGTAAAATTTTAGATATTTTTGAATTTTTAAGTTTCGAACTAGCAAATTTTACCTCTAAAGTTAGAAGTATACCGAAACTAAGTTAAACTAACTCAAAATTTAAAAATTCCTTAGTTAATATTTTTTGCATAATTTTAAACTTATTTTAAGGTGAAATAATAATTAAAGCATGTAAGCAATGAGAGGATGACAAGTGGTTTAATATAAGCCATTGGATTAAATAATATGTGGTTAAATTTTTGCCCTCTATTTAAAAGTACTGAATGAAAAAATAAAAAGAAGAAGAAATTTCTCCAAAACTCTCTTAAAATAAGCCATCTTCGCCATTCTTTTCATTTGGTAGAATTATCTCCCACGAATTCTCTCCATCATATTTTTCTCTTAAGGTTTAATTTGTCACTAAATTTCTAACCCAAATTTCATCTAGATTTCATAAATATCATCCTCTCTATCTTAGATAAAGGATTAAAGCAAAAATAATCATGTAAAGCGAAGAATTTTAGTGAGAAAAAATTAGCCAATTAAGTGAATTTATATATTTTATATATAATTAATTATGAAATTTTATATGTTATTTTTTATATATAATTTTGGATGCAAAAATTCAAGAGAAATTCATGGACATCCTTTATGTACAATTCCGTTTAGGTGAGGAATGAGAAGAGGAGAAAGAGAAAAGAAAGAACAAAGGAAAATATTTGAAGAAATCATGGCGAGTTAAGGTATATGGATACATAAACTAACTTATTTCATAGAAACTTAGATTATATAACTTAAGAGTTTATTTGTAGACTATGTCTAATTTCAAAATAATGGTAAATAAATGTAATTAAATGATAAATAATTAGATTTGTGAAGTTAAATGCATGAAAATAAAGTTAAAAATGGTAAGTTAGTTTTGAAACCTAAGATGTAAGTATGGAAAATTAAGGTTATGTAAGGAATTATTTTGATTTAAGACTAGAATCATATTACATATGCATGAAAATCATGGTTGGAATGTGTTTTGAGAATTAAACAAATTCCTATACATAAGACATAATGGTGGCCGAATGATGATGGTGTGATTTATGATGAAATAAATGTTGATCAACTTGAAATTTTGGTGTGATTTATGATGAAACAAATGTTGATCAAGTTGAAATAATGTTATATATATGTGATTTATAAGCCTTAATAACATGATTGGAACAATGTATGTCATGGAAAGAAATATGGGTGATGTGATACCTTATGTGGCCGAATAACATGATGGATTAAATTAATATGATCATGATGATTTTATAAATGGAAATGATGTTACATGATAAAAAGATGAAAATGATGTAGATTATGTAAAATTCAATTGACAAATAATGTGAAAATGTGAAAAATTGTGAAAACTTTATGTTGATGCTATGAAAAAAGTTTTGTACTTAGTGACTAGAGGAAAAACCAGAAGTATAGGATATAATTAGCTAGCCATAGGGATACTTATCGTAGTAGTGAGTTATAACAACTCGTAAATAAAGACCAAAGGCGGATCCACCATAAATTTGAAAAAAGATTGTGAAAATTTGAGAAAATGTATAGAAAGGTGAGAATTATGTAGTCATAGATCTATAGGATTCATATCTCGTATCTCCAGTTTAAGGACTTAATTTCCACTGGGGATAAAATTAAATAAATATAATATGGTGGAAGATGGAAGAAAATTTTAAATAATAAATAAAGATGGAAATAAGGATTTAAATAAAGGAATTATGATAAAATGGATATTCAATGGTAAAATGGTAAAAATATAAGGAAAATGTGGTTAGAAGGGTAAAAATTGATTTATCAAATAAATTTGGTAAAGGAAGAGAAAAATTTTAAATAAGTGTAAAAGATGTGAAAATAGGGTCTAAATGGTAATTTTAGTAAAAGAAATGAATTTAAGGATTAAAATGACAAAAAATGTAACTTATAGGCTCAAAATGTAAAAGTGCGGTGAAATATGCTTAAAAAGGATAAGTTAAGGACAAAGCGATAATTATGGCAAAAGATAGAACTTTAGGGACCTAAATATAATTTTGATAAAAGATGAGAATGTTAGGGGTAAAAATGCAATTTCACACTAAATTAAGGATGGTAGTGAAAATAGTGAAAATTTTGTGTTAAAATAAAGAATTATAGAAAATAAAGTAAGTAATTAAAGGAAAATAGTAAAATCGAAAAGTAAATATGTGAAATTTAAAATTTTAGTGGCTTGAAATTAAATTAAGTAAAATAAATAAGGAAATTAATTATATTGGGTTAAATGTAAATAGTAGGTTCAAATAAGTTAGAATTTGTATGTTATAGTGAAATTTGTTAGTTGGGCATCCAATACATGGCTTTAGGCTTAGGGCATAGTTGTTTACTACGAGCAGGGACAGGTATTAGGGTAATACCACTTAGTATTTGTATGTATTTACAATAAGAATTAAGTATATATTGAGACTTATTGTGTAAACATATTATGGTATGTATATGTACTTAATGGTATGGTAAAGTAAGACATAAGTAAATGTGATTGTGTATGTATTGATGGTTTATGATTGTGCTAATTGTGATGAGATGTATAAGTGTCTATGTTATTGCTTGGGGTATTGGAGTTGGAGGTTGAATATTGGGAGTGTCTTTTTGAACTTTTATATAAGGGATATGTTAAAATTATAGCAGTTATACTGCTAAGAGTTTTACAAAGTGAACAATAACTTTTGATCAACTATAAGGTCCTTAATTAAAACAACCATTGGTTTTGAGATAGTATGGTTAGACGAAGCTGGCAGATGGGCCCAAGCACATCAAAAAGGAAGTCCACCATAGTCAGGCACCCTTAGTGCCTCGAGTAAGAAACCCAGAGGTCTAACAACTTAGTTATAGGCTTTAGCTCAGCCATAAGCTCAGAGTAAGAAATCAATTGATAGAGCCAGTATTCCAACAGCTTTAGTGGCTAGTACATCTAGGGGTGCGTATATGGCCTTAACATGTACCTTAGGAGAAAATGCATGTTGATTGTATGTTTGGAACAATTAAGAGATAAGAAAGAGGACATAAAGGTTATTATGAGGAAAGTTAGGCCCAATTTAGTAATTTAACAATTTGACATATAAGTGTATAATTAAGATGTTTCACATAGGGACTAAATTGAATTGATTATAAAGTATAAGAAAAGCATAAGAAAAGAAAATTTTTAAGTGATTAGTGTGGAAATTTCTCCTAATGGTCACAAGTGGACCAATTAGAGAATGATACTTGTATGACTTTAGAAGATGGCATAAAGTAGATATTAGTTAAGGATGAGGCAATCGGTTTTTGAAATTGTTTTTAGTATTCACTTATTTTCAATTTTTTCCATTTCTCTCTCATTAGCTTTTTCTAACTTATGTGAACTCAAAATTTGCATTAAAGATAATTTGAGGGTTAAGAAAGCATAAGGCAAATTTGTTCTCTTCTCTTGTTCTTATTCTCTTATTAACACTCAATCTCTATAAATTAAGTGTGAAGAATGGGAATTTACTAGTAAAGTGTAAACTTGTGTAGTGTAGAATGAGAATTAAGCTAAAAGATAAGTGAGGAAGCTGTCAAGGAAAGAAAATGATTCTTTAAGTAATTATGGTATGGGAATTTTATACTCTTTTTAGTGTGTGCTTAAATTGAGTTGAGATTATGAATGTAATGTAGTTGATGTATAATCGATGTTAGTGGCCGAAAATAAGGAAGATATATATGAAAATTGTGATTAGATTCCTAAAGAACTACTTAGTGAATCTTTGTCATAGGGTTCACTTGAACCATTCTTAGTGTAAAGGCTATAATTTTCTCTGTGGATACTCTAATTAAGTTTGAAATTAAAGTTAAGACATAGATCTAAAAGTTTGTAAAAGAAACAAAAATTGAATCCTGCTTCCAAGTATATTGAATTTTAGCTTGAAGTTAGGTTATGACTACTGCCCTATCAATGGGAGTTGTCTGTATGTTTTCATGTATATCTCTTTGTGTAGTGGTCTAAAATGCATTGATTCCATGGAACTTGAGATATAGTGGAAAAAATGTTTAGAAGGAAGTTTGTTTTAGAGAAAATAATGTTTTCTAGGTCAAAATTGGTGTTCAAGTTGAACTTAGGAGTCAGCCTACTGAATTCTAGGTAGATTACATCTCTGGTTGGGATACTTTTGTCTTAGTTATGACAAAGCATTCTGGATCTAACAAAAGGAATTGTTACGGCTAAAACCATTTGGTCTTAGCTATAATGCTCCTTTGTTCCAGTTTATATGTAATGGCCCCTCTAATCACCTTTTCCTATCATCATATATATCTTATTAACATAACTATTACTTATTTGTTTGCCCTTTATATTTTTTATTAAGTAAAATATATGTCTTTTATATAGATTTACTATACATAATTCTCATGAGAAGTTAAAGCATAACATATGTATGATACCCTTCAAAATTACCTTACAAAAGTGAATCTTTAATTTATACATTACAAAATTTGACATATACCTCATCATCTTTACATGCAAAATTTATAATTCAAAATGTTAATTACATAATTAAAGCCAAAATATAGACTTCATACTTTCAACTCCTTTTAATACTTATGTTGGTCTTCCTTATGCAGATTGTGTCATTGAGGAAAAGTCCTAGCTGAAAAACTTACACGGATAAAACACAATCTGCATAAGGAAGACCAACATGAGTAAGGAATAGTAAATATTAAACAACCACTCATAGTGGTCTTTCCAAGAACATAACACAAGTAGATCCCAATAAAAAAATAATAAATGAAATCATAAAAACATTTTTTCGACATTCATATTATAATATTATTGGTTTACAAATTTTGTATTGATTATTATATCTTTGACTAATATGCAATTATTTCAAACTTATTATGAAATCTAATAGCACATTTTTTAATCCTTCAAAACTTTTTCCCCTGCCTTTGCTTGCTTCTCTTTCTACATAGAGCAAGTTAAAAATGTAAACATCTTTTTTCTCCTTCTAATTTAGTTTGCAATAAATAAAGCAAAAAAGAAAAAGAAGACATTACCTTAGAGATACCCAACCACCAATTTCTTTCTCCTTATCAATACTGTAATAGAAATTAGGGTGCTAAATGAGTTTTAGGAAAAGAAAGATTGATTTTAGATAGAGACAAATGGTTTCCATGATTTCTTTGGGCGACCAACGAAAAAAACACCCTTATAAACTTTGATTTTCTTCTTCTTTTCACTTGAGAGTTCTAAAAAGGATGATTGAATTGTGGGCCCTAGACAAAAATCATTTAACTCCCTATTTTTCTAATTTTTCTTATTTCTATTCCCAACTTATTTTCTTTTATTTCAATTGAATCCCTATTCTTATAGTTTGTTTTAAGTTTGCAAAAGCATGACTAAATATAAAATGATCATATTACACTAATTATTTTAAAAAATTTCCCTTTAGGTCCTATCGTAAAATGAATTGATTAATCAAGCATAATTAACCATAATACAAAATTAAACATGCATATTTCTCCTAGGGCCCATGTTGGGGCCTTACATTATACTTTGCTTTTAGCCTTCAATACTTTATGGAATGGTTTTGGACATTTTCAAACACTTTTAGAACTTATGAACACATGTTTATTGACATAACATGATTTTATGGGCATGAAATATATAATGGTACATTGGGATATGAATACAAATTTATATGTGACTTGTCCAATTCATTCTAAAACTTCATGTGGATCGATGAATTTTCGAATAAATTTTCTTTTTTTGCCAAAGCTAAATGTTTTTTTTTTCAAATAGACACCTTTAAGAATACTTCATCACCAACCTAGGATTCAATATCATTTTTTAAATATGTATATGACTTATGTCTATCACTAGCTACTTTTAACCTTTACTTAATAATATGTACTTTTTCTTCAGTGTAGTTAGTAATGTCGAGACCAATCATCTTATGTTTAACTAGTTCAGTCAAACAAATAGGAGTTCTACATTTTCTTCTGTATAAAGCATCATAAGGTGTCATACCAATACTAACTTGATAACTATTATTGTATACAAATTCCATTAAAGTGAGATATCAGTTCCAACTTCTAAGAAAATGTAGAACACATCCCCTTAATATATCTTCTAATACATTCATAAACTTTTTGATTGCCCATCTATTTAAGGATGAAATGTAGTGTTGTAAATGAGTTTTGTACCCAAAGCCTATTGTAAACTTTGCCAAAATTTAGATATAAATCTTGGATCTCGATAAAAAATTATGGATATTGGTATTCCATATAACTAAACAATTTCATTTACATATAGTTTAGCCAATTTATCCATTGAATAATCTAGTCGAATTGGTATGAAATGAGCTATTTTAGTTTATCTATCAACAATCACCCATATTGCATGATGTTTTCTTTATGTAAGAGGCAAACATGTAACAAAATCTATGGTAACATTATCCTATTTTTACTATGGAATTGGAATGAGATTCAACAATCCCGAGGGAAGTTAGTGCTTTGTTTTCACCTATTGACAAGTCATACATTTAGAGACATAATCCACCACTTTCTCTTCATACCATGCCACTAATAAAATTATTTCAAATCTTGATACATCTTATTATTGTTCGAATTCATGGTGAAAACAATTTTGTACACTTCTCACAACAACATTCTCTTCAATTCTTTATTATCTGGTGCATATAAAATATTTTAATAAATACACATGCCTATCTTCTTTTATTGAGTACACGGATTGGTTTCCTTTATGTAGTAATTGGACTATTCTCTGTAATCTTCTATCATTCTTTTGAGCATCAATTATTCATTATTTTACATTAGTTCATGCATTCAATTGAGTTATCAGTGCATCGTCTGATGCAAACATCCATCTACGCTCCTGTAACATCATAGTTGCAATCATCTTTCAACTTAGGGCATCAACAACTACATTCGGCTTCCTTAGGTGGTGGTCAACTATACCAACACAATCATTAAATAACTCTAACCATCTACATTCCTTAAGTTGAGTTCTCTCTAGGTAAGTAAAAATTTAAGACTCTAGTGATCTATATAAACCGTAAATCTTTCCTTATATAAGTTGTGCCGCCAAATTTTCAAAGTAAAAGCTATTGCTTCCAACTCTAAGTTATGCATAGTGTAGTTTTACTAATGGGGTTTCAATTATCTTTATGCATAGGCCACAACTTTGCCATCTTGCAACAATAAACATCCCAAACCACTTCTAGAAACATAATTATAAATAGAATATACTTTACCCAATATCGGTTGTGTTAGGATTGGTGCTTCTATTAACATCTTCTTTAACAACTTAAAACTGGCTTAACATCAAACAATCCACTCAAAATTAATACTCTTCTGTAGTAACTTAGTGAGTGGAGAAGCAAAGACTAAAAATCCTTTCCCAAAGTCAAGAGAATAACTTGTTGAACATAAAAAAACTCCTTACTTCGTGTACATTTTGAGGTAGTTTCCAATTAACAATGGCTTCAACTTTTTTAAGACCTATTCTAATACCTTCACCGGATGCAATATGTCCAAGAAAAGAAACTTTCTTAAGCCAAAAGTCACATTTGCTCAATTTGGCATATAAATGCTTCTCCCATAATGTCTCCAACACAATTTTCAAATGCTTAGCATGCTCAGATTATTTTCTAGAATAGACCAGAATATTATTATTAAACACCATTACAAACTAGTTTAAGTAGGTCAGAACACCTAATTTATTAAATACATAAAAGCTGTTGGTGCATTAATTAATCTAAAAGGCATACAAGGTTCTAAAAGCAGTTGTTGGAGTATCTTGATTCTTTACTCAATGTTGATAGTATTCTGATTGCAAATAATTCTTTGAAAACATAGCAACACATTTCAACTGATCAAACAAGTCTTCTTTTCATGGCAATAGGTACTTGTTCTTCACTATCACTTTTTTAAGTTGTCTATAGCCTATACACATCCTCAAATAGCTATATTTCATTTTGACAAATAGAATTGAAATAGCTCATGGTTACACATTAGACCTAATAAAGCCTTTGTAACTCTTTTAATTCCAATGGTGCCATTCTATACGGTGCCTTAAAATGTGTACTAAGTAGGATTTCTATAGATAACTCAACACCTCTTTCAGGTGGAAGGCTAGGTAATTTTTCTAGGAATACCTTAGGAAATTATTTAACTATTGGTATATCTTGAAATTTTACTTTCTTCTTTTTTGAGTCAAGTGACAAAGACAAAAGTGCTTCACACCCCTTTCTAAGGAAACATCTAGCTTACGTAGTTGATATCACATTTGTTAGGGGTTTAGTTTGAATTCCTTGAACTACAGTTTCTTTATCGTTTGTATCTTTAAGTGTTACTATCTTTGCCCCATAATTTACTACTACTTGAAGTTTTGACAACCAATCCATGTCTAATATTACATCAAATTCATGAAATTGTAACTCAATTAGATTAGCTAGAAATTCTTTCTCTTGTATCACAATAGGAAAATCTTTATGTACTTTATTAACATAAACACTATAGCCCAAAGGACTAGTTTCATATATATCAAAATCTAGCTGATCCATAAATGACATGTTTTTACCTATATCCCTTATGTAAATATATGAATGTGTGGAACAAGGATCAATAATTTCATATAAATCATTGTTAAAGAGAGAGAGAGAGAGAGAATGCTTGTTATCACTTTTAGGCTTTCCTCGCATATGCCCGAGCTTGGACGATAGGTGTTATAGGTCGAACAACGGTCTTAAATACATTTCTAGACTAGGATCCCAATTGACTTGATCCATCTCGTACTCTACCACATCTTCTTCAAGCTAGGAGTACATTAAAAGCTCCCCTACTACCCTATTGGGTGAATCTTTACAATTGATTCATAATGCAATTTTCCATATAGTTGTGTAAACACTGGATCTTGAGATGGCTCCTGATTAGAGTCCCTAATAAGGAAATGGTTTCTCATAAATAAATAAGGAGAAGAGGTGTAAGGCTTTCCTCTCAGGTTTTATATTTTTAAATTACCTTTTGATCTCTTTTTTGGGTTTTAAATGTTTGAAAATCCTTTTTGGAATCTTTTCCCTCTTTATCTCTTTCGAACAATGCAAAATGAGAAAATTAGGGTTTAAAAAATTAGAGCAGTCTAGAGTGTTTTACCTTTATCTCAAACTATATACATCATAATTAGATGATTCTAAAGCTATTGGAATTTTAATACATAGATCTAAAACTTTGAAGAAGACATCTAAAGCCATTTCAATACTTAAGATTCTCAAAATTAGGCTTGAACATGGATGACCTGAATATGTCCCTACACCCCGATTAGTCTATAGTAATTTGGGAATAACTCCCTTTGTAGAGCTCATATAGAGATGAATCAAATTTTAATAGAAACTACACTCATTTTGGAGAAACATTCATGAGGAGAGCATGACCTAATTTTGAACCCATTATTCCCAATAATATTTTAAAATTCGAACACCAATTCTGTCCCTGAAAATTTCCTATGAGTAGTGATTAGTATTTTTGACATAAATCCTAATATACAAATCCAAATTGAGTTATTTTTTATTCTTTTGAAATATCAGACATAGGGTAACAAATATTTGAAAGACACATATTAAAAAAAATACATCTTGAGGCCTAAAAATGGAAAACTATTTCAAGTTGGAGGTCAGTCAGTTAAAAAAAGAGGAAAAAGTCAAAGTAAACTCACAGACAAGGCTAGTGACTCACTAATCGAGTCCATGAATCACCTCAAAGCTGAAGAATGCACCTAAATTTAGGGGAAAATGGCTTGGGGAAAAATCCCATTGAATAATATCCCATTCATGATATTTTGCTTGGGTTTTTGAACCCTTAAATAAGCCTAATCTCCACTTTTGTTTCTCTTAATTAATCATTTCATCTACTTCCTCTCTCTTCTTCTTGCTTTTCTCTTTTTTTCTACTATGAAAAATAAGCTTTTTAACTTCAAAAAATTCCAAAAATCGATAAAAATCCATAGAGCACCGAATCTTCATGCTGTGACAAATTGACACTGAAGGTAATATTCTCTAGCCCTAAAATCCATAAATTCAAATAAATAGATTTAATTGATTGTGTAAATAATATTATTTATTTATTTTTTAATTTATATATCTAACCTAATTTGTTGTTAATTTCACATCTTTTTAATTAATTGTAAATTTGCTAATTAATTTTGCCAAAGTAGATAGGGATTCACAAGGGGTATTTTAGGAATAATGGTTAAAATAACAGAATGTAAATATTTATGTTGATATGAGTTGACAAAAATCCATACCCAAAACCAAAATGAGATAAGTGTGGTGAAAAGAGTAATTACATCGTAATTGTTCTTTCGAAAAGGTATAGTCAAAACCACTTAATTTTCTTAACATTTGGACAGTTATGAAGCTTGGCTAGAGGCCTTTCATGACCTATATAGTTATATATCAAGAATATCAATTGGTAATTGATGAAATAGTTTAAAAGAGTTTAAATCAAAAGAGTCCTAGTTCAGCTAGGACTCTAGGTGAAGAGTCCCAAACTTTTAGATGCATGCTGTAAAAGTAAATATCAATTGACAATTGATAATTGATAATTCATAAGATTCATAGTTCGACTAGGACTCTTGGTAAAGGGTCCTAATTCGACTACAACTTTTACTTACGTATTATATTGCCAACATAGATAGGAACCTGACAATATGGAAAAATGAGAAGTATAATAATATTTGATATTACTATAGGAGAAGAAAAATAAAAAGGAAAATAATAAATTAAAGACTTTAGTTAATTATACATATGAAGAAAAGTTCACAAAAAGGTTCGTAGAAAAGTTTATGGATCTTTTTCAAAATGTTTTGCAATAATGGACCTAATTAAAATATTGTATATGAAAATTAAATATTATTAGACTATAAATTTTATAAGATAAAATAATATCAATAGGTCCATTGGAGAAAAAAAATTAGCCTAGAAAAATTGGTTTTTATGCAAAATCCCTTTAAAGGAAGGCATCTATACAGAACCCAGATAGAAGGCTTAAAGACCTATTTTTTGGACAAAAATAAACTAAACATGTTTCATAAGTGTTACGAATTCCACATATTTCATTTGGTGGGATTTGGAATTGATTTGGGCAATTAAATCCAAGTCTGTACATAAGTGTCCATTTTGCAAGCCTTTTGCTCAAGGTTATTTATTAAAGGGTCTGGACCTGTGACACCCAAAAATTTTGATTTGACATACCTGGTACATTTTAGAGCATTAATAGTAACCCTAGAATAGGTTTTAGGGTAATAATAGTATAATAGTGTAGAAAAATTTCGAAGTGCATAAGTATTAGACATTCTCAGACCAAGGAAATCCTAGGATGGATGACCTAGCTAAAAGTTTGACTTAACCCCTAAATAATAAAATAGGTATTAAACGGAGTTCAATGGTATAATTTAAGGAGAAATTGAGCTTAAATAGGTCATCAAAACACACAGTAAAGATTTTATCTGGTATCGTAAACTTGGTTGACCATAAGTTTGATCAAGTCCTAAAATATCCCAATGACCTCCAAAAATTATTCTGATCACATAGACCCATTAGAAATAGTATAAATGAGCTAATGAAAATGAAAACTAATTTTTTTTTATAGTTTTGGAATTTTAAGTTTCGGACCGACTGACTTTGCCCTTGTAACTAAAAGAATGAGACAATGTCAAAATGACATTAAACTTTAACCACATGCTTTTGCATATGTTATTGATGAGCAAAACATCATTTCCAGAAAAATGGTGAAAAAATAGAGGTCAAATTATTTAATAGGCTTAAATGCCATATTTCATTTATCTAAGGGCATAATTATCATTATAAAATAGTTCATAATCACCAAAATGCTTCAACATATCATAAAGGGGTGTGGAAACCAATTAAACCTTGACAAGTGGCTTAAAAATAAGCCATTTGATTAAATAGTAAATAGAGAAATCTTGGCTATTAGTTTGGTAGACTTAAGGGAAGCCTAGAGGGTCTAGCAGTCTTTAAAATTCAGCCCAAAATTTTGTAATTTCCTCCCTTATTCCCTAAAAATCCAAACCAAGCCTCATTTAGGTTTTCCATAATTTTTTCTTTATTTCTCTCTCTTTCCATCAAATCCCAAGCCTTAATTTAACTTAAATATACTAGAAAACATCCTTTTTTAGCTTAGAAATTAAATTATAGTAAGAAATAGAGTGTTGGGCAGGAATGGACCTTAAGGAGGCATTAACCACTTCACCTATAATCAATGTTTGCCTAGTGAAAAAGGTACACTCAAGGACATAGGTAAATTTATTAAAATCGACATCAAAGCTTTAGTAATAATGGTCACTATATGACCATAATTAATAGGGCTATCCTTCCTAGATATGCATGCAAGAAATTGATTAAAAATAGAGTAAGTCCAATAAAGTTGTTTATTATTATGAATGCATCACATAAGGAATAACTCTTGATAAGTAACCCCATTAAATTTAGACTTGTGAAAAACCACATATGCAATAATCTTATGTAAAAGCCAAAATTTTAAGTCTTTAAAAAAAATGGTTTTACCCTTCTTAGGTTGGAATGGGTATCTCAAATTAGTCAAGAATGTCCAAAATGTATTAACATCAAAGTTCCTAGGAAGGTCACACATAACATCTCACCTAAATCCAAAAACTCTATGCATAATGAATATGTAAAATTTGCTTTTGTCCTAGTAAACAAAACTCCAACACTCTATAATCATTCTCATTAACATCCAAAGTTGTGTAAAATTCAAATACCAAATGAATATAAGTTGATTCATACATTAAAAGAAATTGAGCAATACCACATGAAGTTAAAAGAGCATTAAAAGGTTTAAGCATACCAATATCCCTCAAGAGGCTAGTAGAAAGATACTTACGAGACACAATGTGTCTTGGCTTAAGAGAAATAAATCTAACACCTTCCTCATGAGAAAAGATGTTGAATGGAGTCTTATACATAGAAGTGAAATCCTCCTCTGTAGAAGCTCCATCTTAAGGTGTTGATGAAGTATATGTTAGTGTAAGCCCTAGCCCCAATGCATTATAATAAAACACTTTGAATTAATAAAATGAGGCATTTGTTTTATCCATTGTATTCCTATGTATATCAATTGATAGAATTATCCAAGAATGTTGTTTCGGTTTAAGTTATCATGTGTGAGGCACATGGTTGTAAGACCTTGAAACAAATGAGACTTCATTCTAAATATCCCTAGTCAGTCATTATTATAGGAATAACAGTGAATTAAGACTAGTATGCTCTCTCTGATATTATGAGTTCTGTCTTATGGATCATTAAGACAAGAGTGTCAATCAGAGATCATAGATACATGTTAAAGAACATGGTATCTAGATACGATCTGCTCATGAGAACACTACATGGTACAAGTCATAAGTGTTTCTCATATGCAAGTTTTGTATTGGAGTTCTTAGACCTAAAATCTCTATGAAACTCTTTATGAATTACTGTGTACTTTGACATACACCTAACGTGCTCATAACAAAGTGACAAGTATAGGTATGCATTGATTCATGTTAGAAAGCATGAGAGAAGTGAAGGGATTACCCCTCTCAATAAGAGAGAAAATATCATCGGCCACTTGATCAGTGAACTGAGAAGTGTATGACCATACCGAGATGAAATAATAAATAATCATTATTTATCTGAGAGTTTAGTGTCACTGTAATATCAAGAAAGGAATTAATATATATAAGGATGACTAGTTCCATGCCTTATATTAATTCTGATATTTATGGGTAAGGGACTATGAAAAATTGTATTAGGTCACTAAATGCCATATGCATTTTCATTTAATTTGGAATGCTATAATATCTTGCTAGAGAATATATATAGCCTTTGAATTAATTCATTAATTCATTGCTAACATTAAATGGACCTATAGGATCGCACACAAAGCATTGGGCTTAAAATATTTAAATAAAGTATTGGGCATTAATTTGGGCTTTTAATTAAAGTCAAATTAATGTGTGTAATGGGTTTTAAAATTGCTATTGGACCTTGGTCCATGAGAGAGAAAAATTCAGCCCACAAGATTTAATTTCAATTAATTAAATGTCTTGTATTAATTTAATTAGTTGAGTATTAAAGCCTAAAAGACTTATGATCAAATTAAATCACTTAATTAGGAAAATTAGTGGCTGAAATTTGTCGCTAAATTTTCTTTTCATGTATTTTTAAATTTTCATCCTGTATGCAATATAAATAATAATCTTATATTATAAAATTCATATATAATAGATACAAATATAAATAGTAATCTTATATTTTTATATATCTATATAATTTGTAACGAATTCATTACAAATATAGAGTTAATATAAAAAAACAATATATAAAACAAAATATTGTTTATATAATCCATTTCACTAAAATTAATAACAAATTAAATCTCTACAATTTTCTACTAAATATAGAATTAGTTCCTAGCTAATATTGTTGTAATATCGTATACAGAATTATAAAAATTTAAAATGAGACTATTAAAGAGAACAAGCCAGTGTAGAACCTAATTCTTTCTGCCATGTAAGGAACTGCAGTCTGGTATAAAATGAAAAGTGCATTCCTTGCAAGTGTGGGAGGCAGTCCAAGTGGCCCTGCAACCTAACAAAACGACCATCAAAATCAGCAAACAAACAGCACAAAATGTAATCTACAAGGAGTGAAAATTCATTAATCCCAAAATTGTATCGGGCAAAGCAAAACATAAAAAGATAACTTTGAGTTTGTTTTGAAGTAAATTGAGTTTATCATGTTTTCAAGGCAGCAGACTGATTTCATTTTTGTGTTGTTGATTTGGTTTTGGTGATATATGGAAATACAGGACCAATATAAATTGCGTACTACTGAATCACATAACATTTCACTTTCATTCGTATGCAGGCATGGTATTATTTTCTAATTCACTCAAGAGTTGTGTTGTATGTGTTAAATCTGGACATATTAGACAGCTTTTTACACTATTTCAAATAAAGCCCACTTTCTGATGTCATGTAAAGAACGTTAAGGTCTAATATTTTATCTAACAAGCACAAAAATTTAACAAGATAATCAAGATTAACATTCTGTCACCTACCCTACAAAATCTTACTTTCCTTAACCTAGGTATCGTGTGTGTGCATGCCCCTGAAACGTGAACGAGCTGACAAATCAAAATGAAATGCTTGAACATTTTTAACCTAACCTTGATATAATTATGACCAAGTAAATAGCCTAGGATCACACAATATGATGTTAAGCTGTGATTGTAAAGAATAAAAAAAGCAAAAATACATTGTCTGATGCTGAAAAATGCATCTGAATGTGTCTCATAACCATTATCAGAGTGAAAAATGGGCAATCATAGAAATCATAAAAAAATTAAAGTTCATACATTAGTATTACTCAATCACACTACCCATACTTCTTCAATAGTGTGTCACCCCATACTTCTTCAATAAACTATCATTAGCTATAGCGCTAAGCCGGTTAGGGCATTTGAAGCTTGGCAATGTACATAGCAAGAATTGATTAAGTATCCATTCCCTAAACTATCAGTAGAATCTCTTAATAATAATAATAATAATAATAATAATAATAATAATAATAATAATAATAATAATAATAATAATAATAATAATAATAATAAAAAGATTCACGTATACGTTCTCACCAATATCCACAAAATTCAATATTTTGCTATTGTATAATTTTAAAAAAGTATATAAACTCTAATTAGTATTATACTTGCAAACCTGAAAATGAAAAGCAAAGCATTTTAGAATTACTTAAAATATGCATGATAAAATTAAACCAATAATATTATAACATTATTTATAATTAAGAACAAAGAATAAAATGCATGCAATCATATATTGGATAGCATGTTTATTAATTGAACCCAAAGAGTGTCATATAAATGAACTGATATGTAAGAGTAGGTAGAGTAGGCATGATCAACAATGAGCCATTCTAGTCTATTGATGAAATACAATCAAATACAAGCTCCATGTAATAATCAAATGAGAAAGTCAGATGTCTAGAGGTACCGAACAGAGATGGTTAACACATATAAATGAAGCATTAAATCATTTTGAACAAAATAATGTGGAAGCTCATTTTAGCATGTAATTGTAGTTTCAATACTTGCCTTTTGTATTCCATGATATCTTAGGCCAGAACCTATTGATGTTCTTGCAGTACCTGCTTTTCCATATGTCATCCATTTATATCTAGCAAGCAAAAATAAATAAAAATGGCTGAGGTAAAGCTTACAACAAATTGTATCATTTAGCTTATAGGAACTTACTCTCCTGCTGTTCCATTAACCCAAATGCGTGTGCCCAGATATTTTTAAACTCGAAAAGTATCAACAGCCTGCCTATAAAGATGGAGAACCCCTTAGCTTCTAAAAGTGATGGTTGAATGTTGAATGCATATAAGAAAAAAGTTCCAAATGCAGCTCAATAAGAACTTCTAGCTTAAACAAGTCGGTCAGAAAAAGAACTCTTACACAAAATTATCATGCAATGCTCCAATTTTATGATGATCAGGAAATTTGCTCACCAGCTTCAAAGGAGAGTGGGCAAACCTGCAATAAGAGAAAAGAAATTAAAGATAATAACATTGATAATGTATAAAAGTTCGGGAATAAAACAGAGGAAGTTCAAGAATAATGGTTGATAAGTACCTATATACATTCCATTTGCCATCTTGTAATTTCTCTGGAAGCACAACGCTATTGCATAAGATAAACAAATGCAATTCTTATTTCACTTTATATTATATATATATATATATATATATATATATATATATATAATGTAATATTTTTAAGCTTCAGCAACAAGGAAAGTTGGCTTATTGTTTGCCTCCTAGTTACATGATTTTCTTAAATTATATACCTACAAACCATTGCATAATTTCCACTCAATATGGCATTTAAAAGAGTGTAAAACCAACCATATACTAATTTATTTTAGAAATATTGTTTTTTTCATATTTAAGAAGTATTCAAATGTTTCAACTATTTAGTAAAACTTAAATTGCACATTGATTCGTCTCTCGGTCTCAATTTCAACCATTATTTTTGATCTCACGCATAAATTCTATCACAAAAATTTATTATAATTTTCATTTGAAATAACATATATAAATATATAAACAAGGTTTTATTTTGATATTATAATCAAGATATAGTAAAATGGATTCAATACTATGGAAAAAGACAAGAACCAAAATACTCATAACAGCCAAAAAATTCTAAAATTTAGTATAAACAGTAAACAAGCCTTCCATTTTGTCTTTTTTTTCCTATGTAAGATTAAACAAAACATTTACCAAATGAGCTGGTTATAATCACCTCAAGGGTCCGATCAAGTCAATACCCGAACCAATAACCTAGTGTTAGGTTAGATTTCGAGTCATCCCGAGCAAGAGTTGTCTGTAAACATGGCAGTTCGTTCTTAACTTGAAACCCTTTCTTCAGGCAAGTTATGCAGTAATGCAGCAGAGAAGGGGAAACACACCCTCTCAATTCCATCTCTCTCTCTCCACCCAATAACTCCCACATTTAATTCAATAATTACAAGAAGCAACAAAATAAGAAAAGGTTAAAAGTTTGGAAATAATTAAAGAACAAAAAAAAGTAGAAGAAGAACCTGCTGTTTAACACCAAGAGGATAATCATTGAGATAAGAAACAGTCTAGTCAAAGAAGATATAAGGGTCATTGGCAAAACACCCAGTAAAAGAGAAACCCAAGTAGAGATAAAAGAAAGAAGGAGATGAAGCGAGCAGAGTCTCACCGGAACGTCGCCGAATCGATCACCGGAGCTTCGCCGGTGTGAAACCAAGGACACCTAGGGATAGCCGAAGTCAAAAAGAGTCCAATAACACTGGTCACGCACTCCAACATACCATCAATTGACCTGGATCTGCTCAAGAACTGCTGGAGTTTTCCCTCTCCGATCCACTCATTGTCGGCGAGTGGAGAGGAGCAGTAGGCATCTAAAAGATCATCTTAACTTCGAGGTCTCATCGGTGCAGATCATGTTGTCTATCTCCATCGAGAATCAGCAGAAAAAAGGAGGGTGATTTTGACCTAAGAAGAGGAATCAGGGAGGTGGAGGCACTACAAGAAAAAGGGGTATTAGTGACCAAAATTAATAAAGGTAAAAATTTTCGGTCACTGAATGTATAATAATAGGGACCGAAATTTTTTTCCTTCATTCACTCTCATTTTTTTAACACTAAATAGTGAAGGTAAAAATTTACGGTCTCTAAAACTAAAATATCCGATCGCTAATTATAAAGCTGGGCGCAGGAGCATATCCCGATTTATTTTTATCCCTTTTAGAGCCTCTTTTGTAAAAGCATTTAAAATAATTTGTTGAAAAGAAACCCTAACTCTCCACTAGCAGAAAATGCCATTACATTTCCTCTGCTCTGCGATGAAGTTTTGCATCCTCGTTCGTCCTCTGTCGATCGATTTCCTGCGGTTCCCTGTAAAACTAAACAACTCTACATCAAAACGACAGATTGTTTTGAAAAAGCCACAAAATTCTACCAATAGAAATCTTATTTGCATCGCTGCAATCTATTTCTTAGCAAACTAACAGAGTCGCACCAAAACTGACTCCAAATGGTGGATTCGGTACCAGCTCCTCCAAGATCTGCCACAGACCTTTTCTCGGACCCGCTTGACCCCCACCCACTCTAGTTCAAACTTAATCTCTTCCTTTTACCAACCTTCGACTCTGAGTCCTATATTTTGGAGCTCCAAACCATCATTCCCTTTGACGCTCTTTGTTCGGAGCTTTAGGCTCACCTTTTATCCCTTAACCACGAACTTATCGACCTTACCATGACTATGCAGATTTTGTTAACCTCGGTACCCAGCTCGTCGATGTGAATCCTGCCATGGTGCGCATGCGTGCACCATTACTAGAGCTTCAGGAAAATATTGATGGGTTTAGAGGAAGCGTGGAGGGGTCTTTTGTAGTTTTGAGGAATGGATTGCTGCTGAGATCTAAAGCAGCTTCTACTAGAGGGGTCCTTGAGTTGTTATTGGATACGTTTCATGTTGTCTCTAAGGTGCGAGTTTCGAATCAAAATTGAATTTTGATACCTCATTCTAAAATTGAAGTCTTTTATGAAATTTGGATGTTAGATACCACGAATCTACCAGATCTTCATAGCTTTTGGATTGTAGAAGAAATTTTAAAATTCCATGCTACTCCTGGCTGTTCTCTTGGGGCTTTACCTACTATTCTTCTTCCAGGGGTTCTTTTTTTGTCCTGTACCTTGAATTTTAACTAGCCTTTGCAGTTCTGCCAATGCTAAATTGGTAACATCTGTTGGATTTCATGTCTAAACAATGTTTAAGTCAGTTTTAATATTGTATTTACTTGTAAAACTTGACAAGGTATTATTCATTCATTTGTTGTGAACACGTTGCTGCAACTATTGTTTTTGGCTTATGATAAGCCATGCCCTATTAAGAGCACCATTATGCATAATAATTAAGTTTTCCCTTGTTGAACCACTTATAGATTTTAGTGCTGTGAACTAAACTATTTGTTTCAAAATGCTACTAAAATAAAATGACTTATTATATCTTCTTAATTACTTGAGATATGTAAAGATTGTTTCTTCTTATTAAAAGTTGTCCTTCATCTGCAGTGCAATTGTTTTTGGCGTTACAACTAAGTCCATGTAGCTTTCATTTGACTCCTAAGGGAAAAGCGTGCCCACCATACTCTTGATGATGCAAAGACAACTATATGCCTAATGAGGCTTGCAGGTATTTGTCTCATCCTTGTGTCCCATGTGTACCAGCTGAAGTGAATGTGAACATTTTCTTATAAATACTAAACTAAAAGCATATCAAATCTACATTTCACAGTATAATCAGGAAAACAATAGAATGGTTGTTTCCAAGGCTTCCAAAGTGATAACAATGGTAGTTTTTACGATCATCCTACTCTTATTCTCCTCTTAACTATCCACGCAAAGCCATCATCTTACCATCTAATTAGACAACAAGATATTGAGATTCAAACTTTTGATTTTCTATTAAAATTTTCTTTTTTGTTGTGAAAAAGTATATGTGTGAAGCAATTTAAGTATCAATTTCTCATGGTTTGTTTGATAATTAAGTGCGAAGTTTGTATACGTATAGACTCAATATTAATGCTTTAAAATTGTTTATATTTGTTCAACTTTCTGTGGCTTCTTCTATGTACAATTACAGTGGGGAGGACACAAATAACTTCTTGCAATTTATAGTTAAAACTTTGTTCCCATCATTATGTTTATAATGTATGTGTTATTTTGATTGAAAAAGTTAAAAGAAAATACAATTTTAAAGAAATGCTCATAATACTGTAAGATCCAACTAATCAAAACTCAATTTTTATCAAGCATATGGTGCTCAGATTGTAATTTTAGTACATTAATTTTCCATGAACAGGTGAAGGCTGACAAATTTACAAAGGGATGTTACCAGCATAATGGCAGCACACCATGAAGAAGCTGCTGTGATCCTGCGAGCTCTGATAGCCTAGATGACATGTTTCCCAAGGATTTGAATCCATGTTTAAACACCCTATTCTGCCAAGATCAATTAACAACACAGATGATTTTTCTTAGGTTATTTTTCATCAGAACAACAACTGGAATTTGCATTTCTACTTCTCAAGTGATTTTTCTTATTATAATCCCATCAAAATCAATTTAACAGCAAAGATGTTTGTAATTCTCAGTACCATATCAATAACTAATGGTATCCTTTGCTTTGCCCTATGTTTGTGATTAGAGACCACTTTTAAAGCGATGCAAAAATAACTGGTGATATGACTTACCTAGCCATTCTTCTTTTCTTGCTCCTCAAGATCCATATAATTAAATTATGTGCCGGTACTTCTCCCTTCTCTATATTTTTGTTTATTTACTTTTAATTGTTTTTATTGAAACGTACTTTGAAATGAAATTTTGATGTTCAAAAATAGCAGATTTGAATTCTTTTTCCTACCTTGTGTGGAGTTCTGATCAATTTATATGGAATTGTTTTAGTGTTATGTCTTTTTAGATGGTTAACTTGATTTTTTGACATTAGCTATGAGAAATGTAAGAAGGCATCGTTTGTAAAATACGATGAACAAAAAGTTGTGCTTGAATGTTATCTTCGTTATGAACTTAGTATCCAATTATATAAAGTTTGTACAAGTATCTAAATGTGTTGAAAAACTTCAATTGCTCATGCAAAATACGAAGCAAATTCTTATGTCCCTATTTTCTTCCAGGCCGAGCTATACAGGGTCAGGAAGGCATTTGATAAAGCTAAATCTTTGTATTTGGATACCATCTTCGGTAGACTAATTATCTCTCCCTAACTTGAACCTCTACCCTCACTTAAAGAGGTTCATTAATTAATTAATTCTCTCTCCATCTCTCTTATTTTTTAACTTGTTATTACTATTTTTAATAGATTTTTATGATTTTATTAATTATAAAATCAAATATATCATGTCTTAGGATTATTTAATTATAAGAATTTGGTTGCCAAATTGATTTTGTTACATTGTTGAGTTTTATGTTGTGATAATTTTAATCAGTAATATAGCTTTATTGGGAAACAAGAATTAGAAAGTATGACCAAAAATCGAGTCATCTTTATGACCAAAAATCGAGTCATCTTTCTCATTATCTATCCTTGATTTTCTACTCATCATAAACTGTCAGGTGAAAAAGCCATGAAGAATTCTTTCAATTTTTTTATTAGTTAGTTTACTTAGAGAAAGAAGAGAAATTCTTGTTTTTGTTAGTTTTGATCCTTCTCCTTTATATAACTGCTCTCTAATTAATTGTTTGATGAATAATGACTCTTCCGCCAAAGAGAATGAGAGGTATTGTTTTCAAAATCACAATTTTTGGTTCTCTTGATGTCTAGTTGGTTATTTTAATAAAGTTTTTGGTGATTAAGTAGTTATGAAGGATAGAGATGAGAAATTCTTAAGAAGAGCAATTAAAGAAGCATATATAGGAGTTGAAACTAGGCATGGAGCTCTATTTAGAGTAGTGATTGTGAGATATTTTCTTAAGATTATTTTATTATAAAAATTTGATTGCCAAATTGAATTTGTTACATCTATTTTTAGGTTGATTGTTTGGTGGTGTTGGTATTTAAATGACATACTTGAGAACTGGAAAACTAAATTGATTTCTTAATTTTATTGTAGGATAAATTTGAGAACGATGATATGAATTTTCATCGTGAACATATTTTGGAATGGATGAATGAGTTGTGGAACAAATAGAGCAAAATCTGTATGCTAAATATGTTCATGGTAAGCCAATGTATGAGGCTCTTAGAAATGCACCTAAGATGGTAGACAAAAAGCAATGGTTGTCCTTGGTGGTGGGGTTAAGGCAAAGGACTTAAAAAGCGGTAGCTCGTCTATAGGTGAATTGTTATCTGCACTACAAGAAACCCGACAAGAAAATCAGACATTGAAGGATCGCTTATCTGCAGTGGAATCTTAAGTGAATGAGCTTAGACAATTAAGAGAATTTTTGGTAGCTCAACAATCGAATGTCCAGCCTCCATCAACACCTTTTCAAAGTAGTGACTAGTATATTTACAGGTTAGGAATTTCTCGACTCTTGCATTTTTAGTTAAATAGAATAATAAAACTTGAATTTTATTAATTTTCATTTGTTGTGTGAGATTTTGCATGTTGATAGGGAATTTTAGAGGACCACAAATTCCAATGTGATACACAGTTATCCGAGTATCCACACGATTTTTAACCTAAAATAAACTTAAACAGAGCATTTAAATCACCAATTTTCTATAGGATTTAGAAAATAGGAAGGTAGCTGTGGGCCCCAGTCTTCAGATCCCTTTGCTCTGTTTTAGTTTTGTACTGTTGTACTCTACCTGATTTAGTTCTAAATAATAGTATCCAGCTTCTTTAAGATTTATATAATTTGATGCTAATTGCTAGTGATTTATTGATTATATACTTGCAGTGATAATTTTCAAAAATCACATGGCTAAACGTAACAATTAGATTGCTCAAAAGGTAATTATTTTTTATGTATATAATTCCTTAGAACTAATTTATATTCTTGTATCTTGCAGCCCCTATCATATATGCTGACTTTTTGAAGTGTATATAATTACACTAGGTGGAATTACAATTTTTTTAAGGTTGATATGTTGACTTTTTAAAGTGTATATAGGTACACTTGATGGAATTAGAATTTTTTTGAGGTCTATTCATAAATCACTTGTAGTTTCAATCAATTATTTATAGCATATTTATATATTTTCTAATATAATAATTTTTATTTATTTATATTTTTTGCAGTTTTTAATATGAACAAAATAGTGAAGTACAAAATTTGACTGTGAAGACTTGAAGAAACATTGAAATGTTTGCTAGATAGAGATCTAGAAATATTTATGTTTTTTTTGGAAGGGGCTGTATAAACAATACATATCTTTTTTGAATGCTAATTCTATATTTGTAATCAATTACAAATTATCTATAAAAGTATGGTATTATTTATTATGTATTCATTTATTGTATGTTTCAAAATACAAGGTAAAAATATGGTCTAATTATTCTTAGGGACCATATTAATTTGTGATCTTCATTATGCTCTTAGCAATTAATGAGAATTTTGGTCCTTAATACTTTTCAGGAACATTTTTTTTTTGTCATCAAAAGTTTTAAAGACCGATTAATAAACTCTTTAAGGACCAAATTTTTTGTCCTAATAACGTGGTTAGCCAGTTGGCATACTTCATTAAGGACAAAAAAATCGGTCCCTATTATTTTTTAGGGACCATTTTTTGGTCGGTCCTTATAATTTTTAACGACCATAGTACACATTTTAAGGACCATGTTTTTGGTAATCAATAACTTGATTGGCTGCCTAGCATATATTATTAAGGAAGGGAAGTCCGGTTTTTAATTATTTTTAGGGACCATTACTTGTCGGTCGCTAAATCGTTTTAGGGACAGTATACTGTTTGGTTGCTAAATATTATTAGGGACCGAATTCTACTTGGTCGCTAAAACTTTTAACGACCGGTTGGAAACCAATCTTTTTTGGTCATTAGCGATGGAGCCTATAACGATCGGATGATGACCGGATTTTTTGGTCTCTATTGAGTTTTAGGGATCAAATTGCTACTTTTAGCGATCGAATTTACCCTTCTTATAGGCCTTTTTCCTTATAGTGAGGTAAAGGCATAAGACACCGCAGCTGATGGAGGGATAGGCTATTGGGGGAAAGGTAGTGGCAAAGTAATCATTATCGATGGAGCTACTGGGGTGGCGCCACTGATCGGTGAGAGGTCCGGCATTCACTCTCCTCTTTCCGATCCTCCCTTTCTCTCCTCACTCTTCTCTCTTTTTCTTCCTTCAACTGTTATTTCTTTTAAAAGTTATGGCTATAATCTTTTTCTATTAACATTATTAGTGTATTATAGCTGATACTTGATCGTTGTTTAAATTAAAATAAATTTCCATTAAGTTTGTTGCCAATAGATTATACAATTATCAATACAATTATCATTGTTTTTAATGTAATGCTACTTTTTTTAATTTTTTATTAACAAATAAATAAATAATACTGTAATATAGAAATTTATAAGTTGTTCAATAGCAGAATTTAGTGTAGAAAAAATATCAATCAATAAATATAAATTTTTACAAGAGCATAAAATAAATGATATTGATTAAATTTTTTAAAATAAATGAAATGACCATATCAAATAAAAAATATCTCTTAATTATTTACCTAGAGTTTTTTTATTTGTACCCATATATTTACATATGTATTGAGTATATTAATACAATATATAGTATATTATCATTATTTTTATAAAAAAATTAAAAATATATTCTACATATTAATTTATACATTTTATCTCATTTAATTATTTTATTGTGATTTGAGTCCTTAATTTATTTGAAATAATTTTTAATGTTAATTAGTAACAATAAATATGCATTTGTATTTTTTATTTATATTGTAATGTTTGGAATAATAGATATTATAAATTTTTTTAAAAAATTTAATATAAAATAGGCAAATAATATCATATAAAATATTTTTAAAAATAATTAGTGATTATAAATATTTACTTAATCTTTTTTTACTGAAATAAATTAATATTAATGACACAAATATTCCCAAGTTTCATTAACTTTTACCCTTATATAACTATTACATAATTATATACATTAACCATTTTCCATTTTCATCGCTACCAAAATGATTATATATATATATATATATATCAACCTTCAAATTATATTTACTCGTATAGGATCCTCAATAAATTGATCGTCGTGAACCGGTATCAGAAATGTTGCTCACATGTAAAAATGTATTTGTCGGATGACTCAAATTTTTGGGCGTTACAGATCAGACTCCCCAATTTCAGATTTTATTTCTTATTTCCATTAAGATAACTTATACTTTTTTAGTATTATGATAAGTTCATATTTATTTATTAAAATAAATTAAAATTTAATGGACAACCAATTCTATTTATTTGGATGCTAATTTTCATTTGATTATAGTAATTTCATATGGTCTATATTAAAATTACTTCAAACTATACATAAATCATGTGAGTGAAATTAAAAAAAATTATTTTTTAATTTATTTTCGATGGATTAGCGACTAATCAATCCGTCGCTAATTTTTTTACTGTAGCAAATTATTATTAGCGACAGATAAATTTGTGTCGCTAAACCGTCGCAAAAAAAGGTGCTATAATTTCCCTCTAAAATTAGCAACAAAAATATTCGTCGCTAAATTTTCTAAAACTAATTTCATTAATAAAAAATTATAAAATTTAGTGACAGAAATATTTATTGCTAATTCCGTCGCAAAACATAGCGCGTATACTTCTCGCTAATAATTAGTGATTGTTTATTCATTCCATCGCTAATTCATCGCAAAAAATAGAAAATATCCTCCCCACGATGGAATTGTAAAGCAGTCGTGAATCCGTCGCAAAATTTGCGATGAAAATGATGCCATCGCTAATTTTAGTCGCTAATTAGCAGTTTTTTTGTAGTGATAGCTATGGTTTTCAATTCTAGATTCAAAATAAAATTTCTATTTTCAAAATATATAGCTTTTATGGTGAGCATGAGATGGAGAAATTACTTTCTAAAGTGACGACTACTTTGAATGGACTGATAAAAGAACATAAAAAAATTGAAAAGGTTAATGTTAATCAAAATATAGTCCTACTACATAATTTTGATGAAATTAATGCTGATGTTGATATGTGGTTTTTGAAAAATATGGGTATGGAGCATGTTGTGTCTCAAAGAGATTTAGATGCTTATTTGATTGATAAATTAGTAAAAAATTCTCTTAATTTTTTAAATATCCAAAATTTCAAGATAATTTAGAGATTTGTAAATCTTCAAATTGTACCATACCATGTACACCCCTAGTATGAATATGTTATTATGGTGGAAATGGCATGTGGATTTTATTATGAACCAGTGGAGCTGTATTATGTAATGTAACATTTAGTTCGAATATTACATAAAGTTTAGTTAATGATTAAAAATATATGCTTTTTATTAGCTTATTTTGATGACTTAAACTATTTGAATTATTAGATGTATGATGTAACACTTCCATATCCCCCAGAAGAATATGTGAGTGCCACAACATAGACTTATAACTAAATATGTCAGGTATCACATTTAATAAAATAATTGCACTTATAATTTTTTCATAAGTCCTTTGTGTGTTGTTTAAGACCATTCTTACAAGCTGTGTACATGACTTTAATTTCATACATAATCACTATTTTCTCTTAATTATCAGTATACTTGTACATTATACTTATGTTAATACATAAATATATACATTTATACAAATTTACATTTATACATGTTCATTAATTTACAAGATTATCTGTAATTATATATTTCAAAAACCTTTACCAAATAGAACTTTAATTTCTTCCTAGTGGTTTACAAATGCTATCTTTAAATTTTCAAACTCCTACATTCACACATTTGACTATCACATGCCTTATAACTATATTCTTTTGCAAAAATAATCATTCCTCATAGCATATATTCACTTTTGCTTATATATACATATAATGCATTTTACTTAATCACTCTTATCACTCTTACTATATCATATTCTTTATTGTAGTTTGAATTAACAATAAAGCAATGATAATGGGGAAAAGGATACCAAAAATTGTGTCAGACCACTAGATACTAATTGGGCTGTATTATGCACTAGAGATATAAGTCCCCAAAACACCAGGTTACCAAATGGGCATCGAAATACTACTAGTTATAATGTTTATCTTTTATAGGTATGCCTATATATCCATTACTATGAATAATTCAGGCATAAAATAATATCTTTACTCACTAATTCACTTTTATTATTCACTCTTACTTTCACTGTACACTATCAAATTCACTTGAACCATTTTTCATGTCAAGTATTCATATATTCACTATAGTATTCATTTTTATTTCAATCAATCCCCATGCATAAAATAATCATATAACCAGTATCAATACATATATAAGCATAAGTTGGTGTTCGAAATCAATGCAAGCAATATGCATCAAACTTGTTTTAGAATTAAATTAACATTTTTTTATATGTTATTTCTCATCTCATTCATCTTTAAACCATTTATGATGCCTTTATACATTCTATTATGGTAATGTATTCAACAATCATAAATATGTATAAATGCATCTCTCTATGTGCTTTATATAAATTAATACAATCAATTGCATGTAATAACTCACTTGAATATATTTTATTCATATATATGTTTCAATTTATAACCATATGACTCATGTGTAGATTAGATCCTTATTTATTCTTTCACACCTTAACAAGCTTATGCATATTCAATTAGATTCATATAACTCATGTATACGTATCATATACTTGTGATCAATAAAATAAATATAAGTTAACTATGCATATATAATTCACTTTACATGTATATTATTCTATAAATATTTTAAATCATTGTGACATATTTCATATTTATTAAGTCATTATTTGTCATTATACATGTATTTACAAAGTTTCATAACCATTTAAAAAGATCTAAGGGTCCGATGATATTTCAGTAAGTAAAACTCACATTTGCAGCAAAATTAAGGGAATTCAAGGCTAGTATTTATTGGTTTCTAGCTATATAGGTCACAAAATTTGCTAATTCTTAGTCCACAAATCATTTGACATGGCTAGTAGGAGGGTGACTCATTGCTAGTAGCCCTACCTTAAACATGCCTAATAATATCAAAAGGGATGTCGCATGACATAAGCACTTCCTTAAACATGCCATATCGATTAATTGAATCAAGTCGAGTTTGTGCGATAAATAATCATGATTGCTTAAGTTCAAAGAAGAAAGAATTATGAAATGCATGAATGATAATAGTTTGACATGAAAAGTAAGTCATGATGATGTTAGTGAATTAACTAGTCTAAGCATGATCAAGCTAAGTCAAGTAAATACTCTCAATTAGTGTAATAGGGTATTTATTGTTAAGGTTGACGTCTTTCTCAAATGATCAATATAATAGACTTATATGTTATTATGTGTTATTGTAAAATTTGTGTATATATATATGATAATATGACTTAGGGAAAGAGGTTATCTACATGAGTTTTACTTACTAAAATATCATCGGACCCCTAGATCTACATAGCATACATGAGTTTACATATATATATATATATATATATATATATATATATATATATATATATATATATATATATATATATATATATATATTCATGTGTTTCTATAAGCATGGTATCATATATATGTTCACGTATAAACTTTTGCATGCATGCTATCTTGTAAATGTATGAGTATTGATGTACTTTACTTGTAATCAATTTAAGACATGTATCTCAACATGAACATATAAAGCAACATTAATCATAATGTTACTATGAGTTTCTTTATTCAAAATGTGCATGCTAGCATATCTATATTTTCAAGTTTCTCCTTACATATCATATTATTAATGTCAGACTTGAACATGCTTATAATTTTAATTTTGCACAAGCTTTATACTATTATACACCCTAAGGTATTCTTATAAAAACTATGAATGCATAAAGCATACTTTAAGCATTTTATCATTTCATAAACATACCTTTCACATTTTTGTATACATATGTAATCATAAAATATGATACACAATCTTTAATGTATACACATGTATATCCAATCTTATATGACCATTCAAGTAATGTTACATAAGCATATATCATCGTCATCATAAGTTTTAACATTATAATTCATAAACATAACATATAGGCTCCATAAGTTTTCCTTGCTAAATAATAAGTATAATAGTTCATAAATTTGTCATATTTTATGCTTCAATCAACTCTTTATATGTTTTTTCTATATCGAGAAATGCTCCAATGGTACTTAAGGAGGTTTGAGTGAACTTCGTTGGAAATTTGGGACCTATAAATAACTTATAAGTGGAATAGGGAAGGGTCACAATCATTACCAAATGAATACTGACTGTGACATAGGTGCACTTTCAATTCTGGACTGATCTCATAGTCAGTACCAATTTTTTACTGACTATGACATGCATTCTGCATAAAGACAAATTTCTAGTTTTATTTTGTTTGCATATTTTGAACTATCAAATGTCTTTTTTAGGCTAATTGGCCTTCAACAAACATATTTACTATCTATCTCTAATTTCTAAAACATCAAAAATCACTTTAATATCTTAACTATCACTCAAGATATTTAGCAAAAACCATGAGTTATTCATAAAACAAAAACCAGACTTTGTTACTATTAGAAAAATCATAAAAGAAAATGGGTACCGAATTAGACTAATATTTCTTCATGAAAGTTGTGCTCCTATGTGTCTATTTTACCTAAAATCTTTTATCATAGCATTTAGACCCCTCTAACAAGATTTATGCCCTAAAAAGTACATTCTATTCTTTGAAAGTAAAAAGCAATTCACAATGAGATTCAAGTTAATATTAAGGACAGTTAAAAACAAATTCAAACATAGGTTCCTTCTACAAAATTATAAACCAATATCTTAGGAGGATGTACCAACTAGAATCATTCAAATTTCTATCCTAAATATCAAGATAGTGAAAAATAGTGTTGTTCGATCAAGTGAACCTAAACCCATAATTTTGAAATCAGCTTGCATGAAAATTTAGTCTTAGTAATTGTTGCTTCTTATGAAATTTCCGCTCACATATTTGTTTATACATCATTATATCTATCAAATTAAATTAAGATCACTTCAAACAAGCTTCACATGAATCTGTATAAATTTTTAATTCTTTAACTCTATTTTATGCTAACAACACCATTATTCAACTAAACCCCCACGATACACACATGCATAATTAATTTCCATCTTATTAACTCATTATAAATTCAATCATCACAAAGATAAGCACATGCAAGGTTTTGAGAGTTCCCAAACCTAAATTGAAACTCTAGATCTTGCTTTAAAAGCTCTTTTTCTCTACTTGTACTTATTTTTCTTCTTTTAACTTTGATCCTTGCAAGCCTATCTCCTTGTAGACATTTTTCACTAAGTTCCTCTCACATGTGTGATGAATAATTATGGAAGAGCTCTATTAAGGAATGAAGGGGTGAATTTACAAGTTAAAGGGGAAGGAAATGAAATTGTTGATTTTTAGATAGTAAAGAGAGAAATGTAAACATTTTACAAAGAGAGAAGAAAGTGGAAATCTGTATCCTCTCCCCTAAGAGTCGGCCAAGCACTATTTATACCCCTTGAAATGGTTTCTCTCTCTCCGACATGCATCTTTTAAATGTATGTGCAAAGTCCAAAAGTTTAAACTTAATCCTCCAACAATTTGCATGTAATATATTGACCCTACTCCCTTATTTATTTCTAATTCAACCCCCACTCATTTACTTTCTCTTATCAATTTAACCCCGCTTAAACCTTCTTTTAACATTGGCCCCAAAATTTCTATCCTCTTTTAATTTAGCCCATAAACAAATTTTTTCCTATTAATTATACCCTTATAAAATCATGCCTTATAATTCATATAAAAAACACATAATAAAATTACCAATTAATTACACTTATGTACCAATTTATCCTTTAACTATGTTTTATTTCAATTATGCACTCTTATATATCTAAATGCTTATAGAATCTCTAACTCTCTATCACATAAGACCATTAATTCATAAGGTCTTAACTTTTTGTAATTCATCTACTTATGCTTGATTAAAAAAATATAAACATAATAATGCCCTTGAATTCCACTAGGGCCGATTTATGGTCCTTACATTTATTATTTATTTTATTAATATAATTCTCTCTTTTTCTTCATTTATTCATGTGTTAATTTGGCATTGAATTTATTTTTTATCCACATTAAATTTTGATTAATTTATTTATTATTGGTCATATTATTATTAATATTGTCATTTATTATATAACTTATATAACAAGCCTGATATTAATTCTTTGTATAATTTATTCAAATTAATTATTTATAATTTGATTTAATTCATTATTAACTCTTATTGTTATTTCTACCCTTTTTAATGCACATAACCTATTTGTATGGGGAATCAGGCTGGAGAAAGAAGTGGGAATAGTCTAGGATTTTATTTATTTATTTTAGGTATGCATTTTATTATCCTTTCATTTTCTTTTATTTTATGCAAATATGTAATAGCTTTTTAATAAAGGTTTTTTTATAATTAATGAAAAATAAGACCAAAACTATTTCTACTTAACTAAATTGGGTTTTTTCTCATAAAATGAACCAATGTTTACTTTTATCCCAAAAACCACATTAAAGAGTTTTCTATATATGCATGAGGGAACCAATGTTTCCAACTCAATGAATGACCCAATTTTGCTCTGAAAGTATTTTTGGTTAATTTAATATAAAAGAGTTTAGAGATTAATATGCTCTATTTTTTTCTGAAAAATTGCATTGCATTCATGCTAGAGCCATAGAATTAAGTTAGGCATCCCTCCTTTGGCCCTAGTGCAATCTTAAAGTATGACCCTACATTCACGCAAAGTGGAGAAATGTTAGGGAGCACAACCAACCCAAACCTCATAATTTTTGGTATACCAAATGATGACCCAATCAGTCATCATGCTTATGATGAGCCAAGCCTATTGGTAGGGACCATGCCTAGGTAACCCTAAAGCTATATCACTAGACTAAAAACCTATGCAACGGCATAGACACTTCTACTAGGGGGCAACCACCAGAATACATTGGTTGTGTAAGGACCCAAAATATGCCCTAGTAGAAATCACGGGCAATTACATGTTATTCAAGTTTAATTGAGCATTATTTGATGAATTATTAAGTCCTAAGCTATTAATTGGGCGACAAAAATATTATTAAGTTATTAATAATTATGTGATAAATGTGTAAATTATGAGGTATGAATTTTATAAGGTCATAATTAAATTACTATGGTTGGTTTAATAATATTCAAGGGTGTAATTGAAGTATAAAGTATTAGTTTAGGGGTCAATTTATAAATTCGGCATCATTAATGTTCAAATGTGGATAAAAGAAGGGTTTAAGAGGTTGAATTAAGATAAGAAATAAGTGAATAGGTTAATTTAAAAGATAGAAAGTTATAATGGATCAAAATTGAAAGAAAGGAAATAAGTTTTGGGTAAAAATTATGATTAGTAATTTGGTGGGTCAATTGTAAAAAAATGAGAATTACATGCAAGGACTAATATGTACTTTACCCACTATGGAAACATATTTTATTATTAAAGAGGAGTTAGTGGAGGGGTCAATTCATAACATGCAAAAAGTTGAGAGATAGAAGTGGAACATGCAAAATTTTGAAGGACCTAAAGAGACATTTGCCAAAGCTCTATAAATATGTGTGTGTGTAGTGGAAAGAAAGAGAATGTGAGATTTGTGCTAGTGTGGTCGGCATTTGAGGAGGAAAAATCCAGATTTTTCCTCTCTTCTTCTTCTTCCACTCATCTATACTAAATCTTCTCAAGGAAAATTAGATGATAATTTGTTGGTTCTTCAAGAGTTTAAGGCATTAAACTAAGGTAATGTATATGTCAATGAAACCTTCATCATCTTCTTTTTTTTTCTTTTCTTTTCATTTGATGGAGGATAATGTTCATTAAGTGATGGAAATTTGATGATGATGATGTTTGTAAAGGAGAAGAGAAAAGAAGAAAGAGCAAAGGAAAGGAGATTGCTCAAAGACATAGAGATTGTTGTTGTTTTGGCTAAGGTTTGGGAACTTTCCTTTCATGCATGTGTTTTCTTTGAGTGGAATATGTGATTTCAATATGATATGGATGCCTTTTGATAGGGTGTTATGGTTATAAAAGAGGAGATGTAGAGATTTACCTCTTACATGTGTTATTTGATATAGCTAGGATAAATAAATTGTTAAGAGCTTGATTTGAGTTTATTTTAAAGTGATGTTAATATAGAAAGGTTATAGTACAATGTATGAAGGTATGTTTTATGATTAACTTGAAATAAAACATCAATCTTTGATGTTTAAAGGAACATGCATGTAAGTTTGAAAATTCTGGGTTTGAGTTCACTGGACCTAGTTACAATATTTTGGTAATATCTAGAGTTTGAAAACAGATATTGAGATGAATCCAATTGGGTGTTAAAATAGACTTATATACAAAGATTTCATAATAAGAAATCACATTTAAATTATGTCTCTAAATGGCTCATAAACTAGCTTGAAAATCGGATAAGTGTGCAGTCTTGTACTAATGACAGTCCATAGTAATTTCAAGATATCTCTAGTTCTAGAAATGCTATTGCAAATATTTTTGATGTTCTAGAAACTAGAAATGTAGATCTACAACTTTGTAAGACAAATGTTTCTAAAAATGCCGTTTACTATGTCAAATAGGAGGTACAAAATGATTTTGTTAAGCAGTTTGCAGGATTTTGAGAACAGAGTGAAAAACCTGTATGACCACGCATACTGTCGCGAGCGCGACAGTATGTTGGTCACTAAATGTGTTTTTATTCTCTTTTCTTGGTATGTTAGGCTACCCCCATGTGTAGCACATATAACTGAGCAAAAATTGACCTTAAATGTAAGTATACGAGAGTCATATACTAGTGTGTATATAAATTTGTATCATTTACATCGAAAATTATCTAAGAATGTATACCTATGCATCATGGAAATTGTGCATTAATAGATAAGTTATAGTACCATGAATAATTATGAAATTATTGATAATTGTATATGTGTATGATAATATGATTGTGATATGATGTGTGGTCTAAAGATCATATGTTCAATTATAAGTTCATGATGGAAGTTAAATGCATGTGCCATATGGAAATGTATTGACATATGTATAGCATATGATTGGTGAGTGTTAGAGGTATACATATTAATAATCATACTTACAAGAACAAGCTTATTAGATGCGAATGCACTACAGGTATGTACAAGCTACAATTATATTTATGAGTGCATGAGTATGTAATTGTCTTATGGGATAGAAAATGATTGAATGTCACTAAATAGATGAAATTATATGCACGTACAAAAAGGATATACTATAAGTACAGCTTTGAAGTATGAAATGAACATGAATATAGTGTTGCCTGCAATAGAGATCAAATGTGGATATGAATACATACATGATAGTCAATATTAAAACTGCTACCCATGACTGTTCGTATGATACTTATGGTTTGAAATATTAACTCTACTTGTAAAAAGAAGTAATATGACTAGCAGAATATATGTGTGCATATATATAAATAGATACGTATGATCTTACACGGTTAGGTTCGAAGCTTGAAAACTATTTCAGAGTAATGATTCAAAGAACATGTTAAAGTGTAATATATAACTATGTCTTTACTTAATTGAAATGACATAATAAAGCATATGTGTTGTCACATGTTGGTATACGAAAATGCAAATCTACAGTGCTACAGACTAAATTATAGAAATCTTACTAAAGCATAAAATGGCATTATATAAGCATAGTCTTGACATGCAGAAAGGTTACATGACTGAATAATATTATAAGAATCAAATAGTAATACCAATAGCCAACAGTGAATACGTTCACAGATTTATAGAAAGTTACACATGATTGTGTATATGAATACAGTGATGACAGTTATACCAGAGAATACATGTGCCTACAAGGATATGAATGAATAAAGAAGAGATAAATTAATGAGGTTGTACCGCCTGCCTTGAGTCTAGGAAGTGGATAGATAGGCATGCCTATAAGGGTACCTTACAGCTGCCAAAGTCGGCCTTTTCAGGTCCATAGTATAGTTGATCCTGCGGGATCTTACACAGCCCATTAGGGTTGTTTGTTTTGCCCTCGTGTGGGTGCTCATGTGCGAGCATTTGACCGGTCCAAAGTATAGTTGGCCCTAATTGGGTCCATGTTATTTGATTGACCCGTTTGGGTCCATGCTATTTGTTCGACCTCTATTGGGTCCATCGATTTATCATACAGCTTTATCCCTACAAGGGATCATCGTTTAATACCTCCGGGTATCTCTTTGGTGCCTTCGGGTGACCTATTATCTCTTTGGTGCCTTCGGGTGACCTAGTATCGTTGGGTACCACCGTATAGTCCGTTATCCACCTCTTTAGAGTAGTGCAGGCATAATACTAAAGTTAAGAAAAGCTGATGTATGATTTAAAGTGTTATGAAGCATGACAATACCTAAATTGACTTATATATATATATATATTACGTATGAAATTCCTTTTCTTCACACATGGAAATTATGATATTAAAAGAGTTTACAATATAAACATATGCATAAATATTGCATATAGAAATTTTTATGTATAGAGTTATATGAATCATTTAGTGCATTACTAGTATACAGTTAAATGATTTGCATGATGCATCATATATGCAAGCTATGAACACGTATTGCCAATATAAATGCTTTCTTTACAATGGAATATAAGGATCATGTTTAGGTAGTTAAGTTGGAGACAATCTTTCAATAATACATTGAGTTATGAGTTTTTCTTATAACTACTTGTTCTTGCTTTCTATTGGGAAATGATGTACAAAGTTGTGTATGCATATATAAACTATTTATGAATCTATAATTGAGAAACCAAATATGATATTGGTATTTGAGATGGAAGTATGTTAGTAATTCAAGGTGTGTGCTTGTTGACGATCACTGTGAGTGATCGTTTGTCATATTTTTAGTTCCCCACTAAGCTTTGTAGCTTAGCACGGGTGTTTCATCCGTGTAGGTTGTTGGAGTGATATCTTCAGCTGGATGGCCAACTCAAGTCAACAAGAGGGACAACTATGGACTTGTATTTTGGGCTCTTTGTATATAGTAAAAACTTTTGTGTTATTTGAAATATTGTGTATAAAAGATTATAATGTTAAACAGTTGTTGTATCGTGTAAAAAGACTTTATCGTACATTTTAAAGGTCTCTTTTAAAGGAATAGCACTCTTATATAGTATGTTGATTATATATTTATGTTGCATAGTAACTCATATGTAATGAGTTAGATAAAGCGATATGTACAGTTTATAGGATAAGGGTGCTACAATTAAGTGTTCTCAGAGCAAAGGTTTAGCCGTTCCTAGGCTATAAGTGTTTACAGTTGTTGTCATAAGAAGTTTTTGTGTTGGCCTAATGCAGATATCACTGTTTTTGTTTTGTATAGATTGAAGGATGGATAAGTCAAAATAATTTGGAGATGAGATAGTCAAAGATTATAATACTGGGGTTTTAAACTCTTCTGCTTCTGAATCTTCGAAAGTAAACTGTGTCGAAATACCGATTTCCTTACTTGAAAGGTTAAAAGAGGTGATACATGATTTAACTCAGATTCTACAAGAGTTATCTAAATTAAGAATGATGACAGATGATGAGAATAACTGTGAGACTAGAGGTAACGGTAATCAGAAACCAAAACAAGAGAGATCAAATAAAAGAAAAAGGATGATGGGAGAAGGTTCCTTTAGAAAAATATCACATCTTAATCAAGATTCAATTAAGGAAGGCGGAGGTCCTCGAGCCCCTAAGTGCATTTATTGCTCTAAAAATCATTGGGGTAAATGTAGGGTTACAAATCAGGCTTGTTTTAGATGTGGAAGTACTGCTCATTTTCTGGCGAATTGCCCAAGACCCCAAAGATTAAGAGAACACAATCCAAGAGTGAAAAAGAAGCTTTAGGTTCTAAAAGAGTTGGAAGCTGCTGAACAAGTTTTATTTTGGTAAATATCTCTTTCACCTTAGGATTTATTTATTTGGAATGATAAATCTTGAACATAGAAATATAAATTATATGCTTTTGAAATATTTGATATATTGGAAGTTTGTCAATGATATATGAATATGATTATTACATGCGATTATAGTACAGGTGTGTTAATAGGATGCATAGTGATTATTTTATAATGATACATGAATAACTGTATGTGAGGATAAATTATGATACACAAGATGGAGTTTTGCTTAGTTGATAAAAGTATCTATAGTTGAAGGTTCTGAGATATCAAACTGAGGTGTAATTACGATGCTATGTATACTTGTCAGTGAATCCTTAATAGGTATGGGCAATTGACAAAATATTATACATAGGATGGGGCAAAAACATATACAGTACATGAGGATGTACATTAAGCATAGTAATGATATAACAGTATGATACAGTTGCCTTTATTTGGAGATAAGGTTTAATAAGAAGTGAACAGAGAAGATGATAGAGGAAGTACAAGATCATAGATAATTGTGAAACATAGAGGTATAGCAATAGTAGTGTTGTTCATGAGTAAAGTATACAGGTCTGAATTTCGTGGACGAAATCCCTTAAGGGGGAGAGAATTGTAAGGACCCAAAATATGCCCTAGTAGAAATCAAGGGCAATTACATGTTATTCAAGTTTAATTGAGCATTATTTGATGAATTATTAAGTCCTAAGCTATTAATTGGGGGACAAAAATATTATTAAGTTATCAATAATTATGTGATAAATGTGTAAATTATGAGGTATGAATTTTATAAGGTCATAATTAAATTACTATGGTTGGTTTAATAATATTCAAGGGTGTAATTGAAGTATAAAGTATTAGTTTAGGGGTCAATTTATAAATTCGGCATCATTAATGTTCAAATGTGGATAAAAGAAGGGTTTAAGAGGTTGAATTAAGATAAGAAATAAGTGAATAGGTTAATTTAAAAGATAGAAAGTTATAATGGATCAAAATTGAAAGAAAGGAAATAAGTTTTGGGTAAAAATTATGATTAGTAAATTGGTGGGTCAATTGTAAAAAAATGAGAATTACATGCAAGGACTAATATGTACTTTACCCACTATGGAAACATATTTTATTATTAAAGAGGAGTTAGTGGAGGGGTCAATTCATAACATGCAAAAAGTTGAGAGATAGAAGTGGAACATGCAAAATTTTGAAGGACCTAAAGAGACATTTGCCAAAGCTCTATAAATATGTGTGTGTGTAGTGGAAAGAAAGAGAATTTGAGATTTGTGCTAGTGTGGTCGGCATTTGAGGAGGAAAAATCCAGATTTTTCCTCTCTTCTTTTTCTTCCACTCATCTATACTAAATCTTCTCAAGGAAAATTAGATGATAATTTGTTGGTTCTTCAAGAGTTTAAGGCATTAAACTAAGGTAATGTATATGTCAATGAAACCTTCATCATCTTCTTTTTTTTTTCTTTTCTTTTCATTTGATGGAGGATAATGTTCATTAAGTGATGGAAATTTGATGATGATGATGTTTGTAAAGGAGAAGAGAAAAGAAGAAAGAGCAAAGGAAAGGAGATTGCTCAAAGACATAGAGATTGTTGTTGTTTTGGCTAAGGTTTGGGAACTTTCCTTTCATGCATGTGTTTTCTTTGAGTGGAATATGTGATTTCAATATGATATGGATGCCTTTTGATAGGGTGTTATGGTTATAAAAGAGGAGATGTAGAGATTTACCTCTTACATGTGTTATTTGATATAGCTAGGATAAATAAATTGTTAAGAGCTTGATTTGAGTTTATTTTAAAGTGATGTTAATATAGAAAGGTTATAGTACAATGTATGAAGGTATATTTTATGATTAACTTGAAATAAAACATCAATCTTTGATGTTTAAAGGAACATGCATGTAAGTTTGAAAATTCTGGGTTTGAGTTCACTGGACCTAGTTACAATATTTTGGTAATATCTAGAGTTTGAAAACAGATATTGAGATGAATCCAATTGGGTGTTAAAATAGACTTATAGACAAAGATTTCATAATAAGAAATCACATTTAAATTATGTCTCTAAATGCTTCATAAACTAGCTTGAAAATCGGATAAGTGTGCAGTCTTGTACTAATGACAGTCCATAGTAATTTCAAGATATCTCTAGTTCTAGAAATGCTATTGAAAATATTTTTGATGTTCTAGAAGCTAGAAATGTAGATCTACAACTTTGTAGAAGACAAATTGTTCTAAAAATGCCGTTTACTATGTCAAATAGGAGGTACAAAATGATTTTGTTAAGCAGTTTGCAGGATTTTGAGAACAGAGTGAAAAACCTGTATGACCACGCATACTGTCGCGAGCGCGACAGCATGTTGGTCACTAAATGTGTTTTTATTCTCTTTTCTTGGTATGTTATCTACCCCCATGTGTAGCACATATAACTGAGCAAAAATTGACCTTAAATGTAAGTATACGAGAGTCATATACTAGTGTGTATATAAATTTGTATCATTTACATCGAAAATTATCTAAGAATGTATACCTATGCATCATGGAAATTGTGCATTAATTGATAAGTTATAGTACCATGAATAATTATGAAATTATTGATAATTGTATATGTGTATGATAATATGATTGTGATATGATGTGTGGTCTAAAGATCATATGTTCAATTATAAGTTCATGATGGAAGTTAAATGCATGTGCCATATGGAAATGTATTGACATATGTATAGCATATGATTGGTGAGTGTTAGAGGTATACATATTAATAATCATACTTACAAGAACAAGCTTATTAGATGCGAATGCACTACAGGTATGTACAAGCTACAATTATATTTATGAGTGCATGAGTATGTAATTGTCTTATGGGATAGAAAATGATTGAATGTCACTAAATAGATGAGATTATATGCACGTACAAAAAGGATATACTATAAGTACAGCTTTGAAGTATGAAATGAACATGAATATAGTGTTGCCTGCAATAGAGATCAAATGTGGATATGAATACATACATGATAGTCAATATTAAAACTGCTACCCATGACTGTTCGTATGATACTTATGGTTTGAAATATTAACTCTACTTGTAAAAAGAAGTAATATGACTAGCAGAATATATGTGTGCATATATATAAATAGATACGTATGATCTTACACGGTTAGGTTCGAAGCTTGAAAACTATTTCAGAGTAATGATTCAAAGAACATGTTAAAGTGTAATATATAACTATGTCTTTACTTAATTGAAATGACATAATAAAGCATATGTGTTGTCACATGTTGGTATACGAAAATGCAAATCTACAGTGCTACAGACTAAATTATAGAAATCTTACTAAAGCATAAAATGGCATTATATAAGCATAGTCTTGACATGCAGAAAGGTTACATGACTGAATAATATTATAAGAATCAAATAGTAATACCAATAGCCAACAGTGAATACGTTCACAGATTTATAGAAAGTTACACATGATTGTGTATATGAATACAGTGATGACAGTTATACCAGAGAATACATGTGCCTACAAGGATATGAATGAATAAAGAAGAGATAAATTAATGAGGTTGTACCGCCTGCCTTGAGTCTAGGAAGTGGATAGATAGGCATGCCTATAAGGGTACCTTACAGCTGCCAAAGTCGGCCTTTTCAGGTCCATAGTATAGTTGATCCTGCGGGATCTTACACAGCCCATTAGGGTTGTTTGTTTTGCCCTCGTGTGGGTGCTCACGTGCGAGCATTTGACCGGTCCAAAGTATAGTTGGCCCTAATTGGGTCCATGTTATTTGATTGACCCGTTTGGGTCCATGCTATTTGTTCGACCTCTATTGGGTCCATCGATTTATCATACAGCTTTATCCCTACAAGGGATCATCGTTTAATACCTCCGGGTATCTCTTTGGTGCCTTCGGGTGACCTATTATCTCTTTGGTGCCTTCGGGTGACCTAGTACCGTTGGGTACCACCGTATAGTCCGTTATCCACCTCTTTAGAGTAGTGCAGGCATAATACTAAAGTTAAGAAAAGCTGATGTATGATTTAAAGTGTTATGAAGCATGACAATACCTAAATTGACTTATATATATATATATATATATTACGTATGAAATTCCTTTTCTTCACACATGGAAATTATGATATTAAAAGAGTTTACAATATAAACATATGCATAAATATTGCATATAAAAATTTGTATATATAGAGTTATATGAATCATTTAGTGCATTACTAGTATACAGTTAAATGATTTGCATGATGCATCATATATGCAAGCTATGAACACGTATTGCCAATATAAATGCTTTCTTTACAATGGAATATAAGGATCATGTTTAGGTAGTTAAGTTGGAGACAATCTTTCAATAATACATTGAGTTATGAGTTTTTCTTATAACTACTTGTTCTTGCTTTCTATTGGGAAATGATGTACAAAGTTGTGTATGCATATATAAACTATTTATGAATCTATAATTGAGAAACCAAATATGATATTGGTATTTGAGATGGAAGTATGTTAGTAATTCAAGGTGTGTGCTTGTTGACGATCACTGTGAGTGATCGTTTGTCATATTTTTAGTTCCCCACTAAGCTTTGTAGCTTAGCACGGGTATTTCATCCGTGTAGGTTGTTGGAGTGATATCTTCAGCTGGATGGCCAACTCAAGTCAACAAGAGGGACAACTATGGACTTGTATTTTGGGCTCTTTGTATATAGTAAAAACTTTTGTGTTATTTGAAATATTGTGTATAAAAGATTATAATGTTAAACAGTTGTTGTATCGTGTAAAAAGACTTTATCGTACATTTTAAAGGTCTCTTTTAAAGGAATAGCACTCTTATATAGTATGTTGATTATATATTTATGTTGCATAGTAACTCATATGTAATGAGTTAGATAAAGTGATATGTACAGTTTATAGGATAAGGGTGCTACAGGTTGTGTTATATAACCTTATTTATTTAATATATTCAAATACATATAGATGTTTACTCATTAAAGGCTTTTTTGCCCAGTAGGTGCATTTCATTTTATTTGGACTGTTTAAATACATAATGGCAAAAATCCATTCTTATACACTTTAGCTAAATAGAGGTTATACTACCAGTTTTTTTTCTATGCATTATATACATTCATTTGGTTGCCTATTAAATCATGAGCTAATCCTACGTAGGAAAGACACCGTACGACCTCCTATGTGAAAACAATAAGGTTGGGAGGATTTTTCTTTCTTTTTCATGTGTTTGGCTATGCTACATACGCATGCTTGCATTTTTATTAAAATAACGAAAAATTGTAATAATAGGCAATAAAATGTGTATGTGTAGACATCTCATTTTGTGTGTGAATAATAATAATATTATAATATAGAAGGCATACATTCCATGTGTAAATTCTCTTGATCATTAAAACGTGTATATTTCTTTTTTTATGCCATGAAAATGCATATTCTGCATTAATTTTTTATTAGCTTGCATATTTTTCTTTAAGTATGGAATTCTTCATATGTATTAAATGCATGCCATATATATCCATCATTTATTTGTCATGCATTATTGTATTTGAGTCATGTATTATATGTATGTCACTTATATGCATCACTCTCATGCATTAATGTATACCATATTCACCATGCATCATGTGTATAACATGATTATACATCATGCATCAGATGTTATGAAACATATGTGTGCGTTGCATGTCCAATTGTCATAGGTATCTTACGTGTCACACATTATCACATGTGTACATTGTATTCTTATCAATTAGATGCCCTATTTGTATGCTTAACAGGCTTATGTATCACACATAATATATATGTCATTGATATACATTATATATGATGACTTATCATATGTATTACATTCATGCATCATCATTATAATGCATTGATTAACCCCTGTTTCACATGCATCCTTAACATATTCATGATCATGCATCATCCTATATACAACATTGTCACGCAAAAAAGTGTGAATAATAAAAAAATAATAATACATTAACATTACTATGGCATGAGTATATATCCATTGTGCATGTACATATTAATACATGTCATAGCATGCATATACTAACATGCATCATAATACGTATGTATTAACATGCATTATAATACACGCCCATATCTATCAAATATGCACATGGTAATGCTTGTCATAGCATATACAAATTAACATACACCATGGCATGTGCACATAGACATTCCCCATAGCATCTGCTATATGCATATTGGCCTGTATGTGTAAATATTCACTATCATATGTGCACACTGATGAGTGTCAACCAATATACCTATTGTGCATGTAAATGTTGACATGTGGTATAATATGAGCATATAGGTAAACATCCCCGCACGTATATAGTGACATATTAATATAAATTATAATAGGAACATGTTGATATTTGTCTTGACCTGAATGTATAAAATTCATTGCCCACTATAACTTGTACAAATGAGCATACATAAGTCATGGCATGTAAACTTAACTATTTATCATGTATTATAATATGTACATATTAGCATGTACCACAACATACACATATTAGTGTACATTATAGCATGTGTGTGTACACATTTGCCATCACATTGGCATTACACCTTTGTATTAACATACATTGTGATAGGAGCATGTTAGCATCCATCATCATATATGACAATTGACATGTATGATAGCATAAATATATCAGAATGCATCGTAACATATGTATATTAGTTATTGAGTTATGCCTCATGCATGTTTCCATAAACATGTGCATAGAAACTCCACATTCACCTCATATTAGATCATGTATATGAAATAAGTGCCATACATATCACATTTCCCTTTCACTTGCTATATGTATGCATACGATTATACTATATAGTATTATACATAAGATATGTTGTTAACATCTAGATTGTTATACTTTATATCATACGCCACTTTTACCATAGGCATACATGTCATATGTCATATTTTTGTCAAATGACCTACATTGTGAATATCATGATTCATGTTGTTTATATACATGTTATATGTCATATCCATTAACTTATATATCATATCATAGCTTATATGCATGAATATATACAGGTATTAGATCATCTTTCACATTATTTCATTCATCATGTTCAATTCGTCACATTGGACACTTATATAAATGCAAGCATCCACATGTAGTCATAATAATGTAACATTGGTTATTAATGCATATTCTTGTGAACATAGTAATATATATATATGCAATCATCTTGTTGGAATATTATCAATAATACATATTTGTTAGTGGTTATGCCATAGGCTATATGTTTGGTTCTTTATGTAATGTCACATTTCATTTTATAAAATTGGGTTTTCTTCATGTTATTATATTTTGGCATGTTAGAATATAATAATATTTGTAAATAATAATTTAATGTTATTTTGACTATCCCTAGTTATTTATCATTAAAGGATTAATGATAAATAAAACTAGTACGAGTTTGATTGATAATTATGGGATAATTATATATGGTGATATAAATCAAACTTGTACGTACTCATTAGAGAATAGAGTACTAGATTGATCCGCTGTGAGATACTACATGGGTTAATATCATTGGTGATCTCATAATAGTTATGTTATTGATCTTTAGACCTGAGATTATCATAGTATCCTACATGAGGAACATTATGTTTTGACATAACTAAACATTATCTTTAATCAAATAATAACAAAGGTTATGATTGGAAATGATGAGAATCATGTAGAGGATAATGAATAATCAAGATGGAATTTGTCCCTCTCTTATGAGAGAGATATCTATTGAGCCCCTCGATATGTGGGACTGAGAAATGCATGGCCGTGCTCAAATGAATTGATGATGAGATAAATTTCATGTGATATTATCAATCTACTTAGTGATCGAGAAATTATATGTTTGAACAATATAAGTTTGACATGGACCATGACTTATGTTTAAACAAGATATCATGTGACAAAGGGATTATAACATATTCTATTAGGTTAAAATTGAATTATCGATATTCATTTTATTTGGGTAGTCATAATGTCTTGCTAGAGACCATTTATGACTTGTGGGCCGGTGATGGGATTAGGGCCTATGGCTAACATAATATGAACCTATTGGGTCGCAGACATAGAATGTGATGAATGGACTAAGGGTTAATTTGGGCATTTCAAATTTTTTTTATGACAAATTAAAATTCAAAATAAATAATGCAATAAATAAATATTATTTAGGATTAATATTATATTTTATTTTAAATAAGAAATAAAGTATTTATTATTTTAATAAGAAATTTATAAGCTCGAAATTATCTCTCTCTCTCTCTTAATTAGGGTTAGGCTAACTATATATACATATGATATGTAAGGTTTGTAACCCTAAGAGACATTAGAAAGTGAGGCATCACTTTGAGAGAAAAGAAACGAGAGAAAAACATTTTCTCTAACCCTAGCCACCATAGAAGGGAGCTAGCACCCCAGGCAAATCCGTTTGATGCATTCAAGTGTGGATACCAGTAGTGGGTGTTCATTTCTTGTGAAGAAACACCTATAAGATTTTTTTTGAAGACGTTAGCAATCATTACTCTCGCTCACAATTGATTCAATTGGATCACATGGATCCTAATGGGTTTCATTTTTTCATTGCATTTTATTTTATTTTTCTTATGATGAAACCTGACAATATTCATATATTCTTGGATTTATATATATTCCCTCAATTGTACTCTTATAGTCTAGGTACATTGTTATACATATAGAAAATTGATATATAGATCTAGTAATGGCATAAATTAAAATATATGCATATGATTTCTCATGTTTAGGTTTACTTTTTAATTATATCTCAATGTTCAAACATGTATTACATGATGTGGTATATCCCTATATATTTAAGGTGTTCTCAAATTTTTTAAGGGAGTTCGCATAAGTTTTGTAACATTTTTAGGGTCTAAAAACAAAGTATAGGCATGAATAAGGGGGTGACCTGATTTGGTTAAGTCATCTCAGCCAATTTGGTTGTATTTTAATCAATATAGAATGCTTTAACCTAGCTAGGTTGAAAATAATCTCATTCTGGTCAATTCTAGAAAAATCCTGGTTTTTTAATAGATAGTTTTCTTATTCCAAATTGTATAGTGGTTTTGGCATAGTAGACATAATATCTAGGCAATGTGATCCCCTAAATAATTGTTCTCCTATGTCTTTAGTTTCAATATCATTAAAAATTAGGCGATTTGGACTTCTAAATCTTCATATATTTATATAATAATATAAATTGCTCCAAATAATAAGGCAACAACCATTACTTCATTTAAAGCTAGTTTTGATAGTTTTAAAGCCAAAATGAAATTTTTATCTCTTTATAAGAAACTTAGTCTATGTGTCTATTTTATTTTAAAATTAAAATCACCTGATTTGATGTTCTACAACTCAGCTTATACTTAAAATGACCCTGATAGGTCAAATAAACCCTAAAATAAAATTCTCCTATCTTTAGTATACTTTTTATATTTCATCTTTCATGCACAACTAAGATCACAATAATAGTTCCACATTATTAGCATATCTAATATAGCATTTCTAGTCACTTTATATAGGCAAGCATATGCAAGAAAATTAAAGTTCCCATACCTCGTTTATGTAACAAAAATACTTTTCAACCCTTCTCAAATTCTTTCTCCTTTTTCTTGTTGGTTTGTCGTTCTATATACAAGAAATTGCTCATATAAACATCTATTTACTTTATTAATTTGAGTCCCTAATATATGGAGCAATAGATGAGTGAAAGAGAGATATTTATTACCTAAAAATCACCTAAACCTTAATCTCTCTCTCCTCTCAAAATTTATAGATGAAATTGTAATGTCTAAATGGTGGAAATGGCTAGAATTTAAGGTAAATTGGTTGGAAATTTGGACCCTAGGTTTACTATCCACCAACTCCCCTTATTTTTTGACTTCTCAAGCATTTTTATATATCTTCTATAGTGAGCAAGGTGGCATCTTCCTATTGGTCCACTTCTAGGTCCTAGAAAAATTCCATCTTGCTTCCTCATTCATTTTTTTCCAATTTCACCCTAAGTCACTCATCCCTTTCAATTTAATCCCTACATCCATGCCTTTCTAGTTATGCATATCCATGCCTTTAATGAAATTACCATAGTGTCCTCATCTTTGAAAGTAATTCCTTTTAGGTTCCATCCTTCAATTTATTAACTAACAATGCATGTTTCAACTTTAATATAACTAAAGTATATGCATACGCTTTTAGGGCATATGTTTGGGCCTCACAATAAGAATACTTTACTCCAATAATTTAACTATCGCAATACTATATTCTTAATAAACCCAATAATAGACTTCTAACTTCTAAAAACTAGGAGAAGGAAAGCCTAAATAACTACCATGCTCTAAGAAAGCAATGACTCCCAACAAACTTGAAATACTTTTTCTAATTAATTTCATCCTTAATGTATCAACTAAGAATAATTTCATATTTTTAATAGTTTATAGCTTTTCTAAATGCTTTAACATACTTATCAAGAATAGATTTCACCTTGACGCTCTTTGCATTAGTAGACCAAAAGGAAAAAAAATGGAATCATTTAGAAAAAATTAGTGGGAAATCCAAGGGCCTTTAACACTAGCTTGACACCTATGAAGCTGCCCATTTCACTTGGTTTAGAAAACAAAATAGACAATCCCTTAGCATATAAAATAAAGAAATAAAAAAAGATAAGATTTATTTGTCTCAAGCCTCTATTAGCAATGATTATCCTAACCTTAACACCATTAAAAAGCATATTATGCTTAACTTAATTGACACGGAACATCATTCAATCAACCAACTTATTGTAATAACCCAAAGCACCTATCACGTCCTTTAAAAAATCCTAATTCAACTTATCATAGGCTTTACTATATTAATCTTAAGAGTGGCATACCCCGTATAACCTTTTGTCACTGACTTCATGTTATAAATAAGTTCAAAAGCCATAAAGACATTATAATTTATAAGTCTATTGGGCATAAAAGAAGTTTGACTATTGTAGATAATATTGCACAACATTATTTTTAGCCTATTAACTAAAACCTTAGAAATAATTTTATAAAGAACATTACCCAAAGCAATAGGTCTAAAATCCTTAACATTCTTAGGACTAGCCATCCCTAAGATAAGAAAAATATAAGCATCAAAGAGAGAATCATGAAAGGTACCTTTACACAATCGCATCCTACAAATTGATACAACATTAGGCCCAATCAATGATGTGCATAAGTTGGGTTCGGGATTAAACTCAACCTGACCTAAGTGAAAAAAAATTGGCTATATCTGCTCTTTAAACCAACCAAGAATACTTTAGGACTCAAATGTTATTTAACCTAAATATTTTAGGCCCTAACCTAAAGATATTTTATTTCCTCATTAAGAACTAAAAACTATTATTAAAGATCTATCATTCTAGCAAAATTAAACTTAATTCCCACCACCTTCCTCCTTCATTTTCATAAAAAAATATAAAAAGATAAAAAAGAACAAAAATCCATTTTTATAGATTCAATAAACAAAATGATATGTTGAAACATTAATCCAAGTACTAATATTGATTAAGAAAGAGAGAGTAAATAAAACTTTTTTTACAACAAAGTATTTCTTCTCCATCTTTCAAATAAGAGAAAGAGCAGATAAAACTAATAATATTCATTACAATATTCATTTTTCTTAACCATAACATTAGGAAAAACAAACCAAGAACAATAAAATTAAAATTTTAAGTTAACTAAAACTAGAAATATAGATAATAATTATTAAGTGATTTACATTTTTCTTCAAAGAAAAAAAAAAGAAAAAAGAAACTTTCAGCAAATTGAGTATGCTACTCTAGTTGGCGATGATGATTAAGAGAAAATGCCTGGCCAATTGAGTGATCTTAAATTGAAGTTTTAAATTTAATGATTAAAGAGATAAAGTATTTACATACTAAAGAAATAGGGAAAGCTAAAGAGAATGGGTTTAGACTTAGATTTTATCCAGAAAGAAAGAAATAGGTTAATAATGGTAAAGTGAAAATGAAAAAGAAAAAATAAAATGCCGTAAGTTTGGAACTTTAAGACAAAGTGAAAATAAAAAATAAAAAAACTATTAAATTTCCCCTTTCGAGGCATGATCTCAAGACCTAAGGGTGCGAATAAAGTTTCCTTACCACTCAACAAAAAGGTTTATTTTAATATATATATATATATATATATGAGTTAGTTTGGGTTTCTCATCAACCAAAATCCAAATAAAATTTAAATCATAACCCGAGTTGAACCAAAACCCCAAATAATCTAACCAAAGTCAAATTTTAGGTTGGTTTATTTGGATTTTTTGGTCGGTTTAGATTTTGTAGACCCTAGATTCAATGATATCTAAGAAATTCAATTTGTTAGATAAATTAATATATTGTAAAAGAACAAATTAACCTAGTATTATCATCAACCGAGCAAATCAATAAATTTAAAACTACAAGAAACAGTACTAGGTTTGAACAACTTGTGAAAATGATCAAATATAAGGGATTTCATACCATTCTCATAAATAAACCAAGCGCTATAATTATTCTTCAATATTTTAATTTTATTATTTTTTATTTAAGTATTAATTTAGGCATGGAATTGTTTGGATATCTTATCAACATGTCTATAGTAATTTAGCACTTTATCTATATTTGATATCATCCTACTCTAAAATAAAATTAAGCTCCTCCTTTAATCTCTCAAATTCGATGCATTGAAGAAAGCTACGATTAGATCTTTTAAAATCCATGGTTTCAAGGATATATTTTTTATGTCACCATATCTCCACTTTTTTTTTCTACTCCACCTATATAAATGATTAGCGCATAAGGTGTTTTCCCCCCATATCATAGTAGTTTGGATCCATATTCCACCCTTTCTAAAAATTTATAGCAATATCATTTTCCAAAGGATAAAAGTTCTCAAAGCAACAATGCTTTTTATGCCACCCTTTAAACTCTTCCTTAAAATTAATAAGAATGGGGAAAGTTCGGCAAGCAAAGTAACTAATGCACTAAAAAAATAAGAAGGGAACAAAGATAGCCATGATTCATTTTCCATAACCCTATATAGACTCTTTTTTTCTTGTGAAAGAAAAAACCAATGGAGTTATATCCCTCAAAGAATAATTAAAAATAGTCTTCCTAAACTCATTCTTAAGATACCATTTCACCACTATTGTCCTCATCACATTATAAGTCATTAAAATAACCTCAACAAATCAAATGACCAGAGTTTCTAAAAGGAAGAGCCCTTAGCAAATTTCATAAAGAAAAATGCCTATTGTGTTTTGAAAACCCATGAAACCTTATCCATCACCATCTTCGACCATTGTCATTAGTAATCCTAACTAAGAAAATTATTAGCAGACCTAGTAATTTGAAAATTACTAGAATTCTTCAAAAATAAAACAAGCTCGCTTGCTCTCCAAATTCTATCAACCGAAAAATGAGCATTAAAATTAATTACCCTTTCAAATTCCAAAATTTGAGATGAATGAACTAAAAATTCCCTAAGAAAAACAATGTCTTATAAATCCAAACATTCTCATTAATTTCTTAAACTCTTTAATTGTGAATCATAAGTTTAAATACTCGAGATTTTAGACTTTTTATAGTAATTTTTGTACATTTTAAATTTTATTTTCTCTATGAGTTCAAATCTTATAATTTATGGGATTTTCTGTTGATCAGTTTCTAGCAATTGTATTAGACTGACTAGTAATATAGAAAAATATAATTATGATTCCAAATATCGAACCTAAGGGAAATGTGTAAATGTTATGTATTTCATATTATAGAATGAAAACTATGTGCAAAGAATGAAAGAATCCCTAAGTTTATATTGATGAAGAATTAACTAAACTAAAAATAGAAATTAAAGTAATGAAAGTAAAAAGAAACTTAAACAAACAAACCTAAACTTAAACAAAACAAGTAATAAAAGATAGTAAAATTCAATAATAACAAACACTCTTGCTAAAGGACTATCCACCTCAACTAATATTGTAATGACTTAATTAAAATAAATACAAATGTTTATGGAAAACCAATAATAAATTCACATATCTTATGAAAAATATCATTCTAAACATTAAACATTATTATGAGGATTAATTCAACACCTAACATAAAGATCTGATTTATTAATTCATAAACATCCATTAAATTTTTTCAAGAAATTCAACTTCAATTTATTCTTAGTTTAACTTTCTTAGTCTTGTTTCATGCTTATCAACACACAATTTTCTCATTAAAGTATTTTTCAGGAAATTCAACTTTGATTTTTTCTTAGTTTAACTTTCTTAATCTTATTTTATACTTATCAACACACAATCATCTCAAATTTGGAATATAACCCTGCATCAATACAAGTGAACCAAACTAAAACAGGCATATCCTAAGTTATACTTGGAATCAATCATCAATCATTTATCAAATAATTTAATTATCGATTCAATAACAACAAAAGATAAGATTTTTACTCAAGAATTAAGAAATAATCAACTTGCATTTAATTAATTCTCAAATTAAGTCATTACAATAAAATTTTAAGGATTAAAGTATCCCTTTGTAAAAGTATGAAAAGAACTCACAATTCATCTTGAAAACAAACGAAAAATTACAATTAAAAGATACAATACACATAGAACCCTCCAGCTACTCTTAAAGTTTTATCGAAATCTTCAATTATAGCCTTCAAACCCTAAATGAAAACTATGTTAAAACTACGACAAAATTTGTAAATAAAAGAGTGTTCTATAAGAATAATGTCTTCGCTACTTAAATAGACCAATTATAGAAGAATTTCGACTGCCAAAGCTTCCTATTTCAAATGAAAAAGTAGAATCATAGTCTAACTCAACAAGCTTGCCTTAGTACAGAGAAATCTCCCTCCACCGACTTATGCTTCTTTGTCCTTTTTCCCTTGTCCCTTAAGGTGCCTCGGTAGAGGGAGAATTCATTCCACCAAGATAGCTTTTTTTATGCCTTTTTCTCATGCTTGCTTTGGTTGAGGGAGAATTCCCTCCATTGAATGACTGGCTTCTAGACTCTGACACTAAAATTCTTCTTTTAACTTCAATTTGAAGCTAAATTTCTTCTTTATTCCTTGAAACTTTTTTTCTTTACAAATGCACCTAAAGACACCAATTTTCATGGTTAAGCATATAAACTGCTAATTTATAAAATTAATACCAAAATAACTAAATAATCATCAAATTAAAACAATAAACACACCAAATTCAGACTAATGACATCGTATAATTTACAATTATCAAATACCCCACGCATAGCCTTTGCTTGCTCCGAGCAAATCTGAACAAACCAACTTTTCAAAATAATCAAACTCTAACTAAGAATCATGTAATTTAAAATTAAGTTTAGCAATTTACAAGAGCACTTAATAAAATCCTAGCTAGAATAAGCTCAATCAAAATTATAAGAGTAAGTTTCCATGTGTTTATGCAAGACTAAAACATTTTAAGCCCTTTTCAACACGAATGCATCTCATGATTAAGCTCTAGAACTAATGTGCACCTGCATGTACAAGTGGCTTTGCACTTAAAACTCTAGAAACACCATAGGCCTCTCCTTTAGTATCGAAACCTAAAAATCATCTTCGTTAAACAACACAAAAGCAAACTTATAATTATTTATGTCTTAAATGGTTGTGATGGAGTTAAGGTACTGGTTATCAAAAGATGGATAAAAGATAGATAAAAAGAATAGCCACTCTAAGCTTTAATAGTCTAAAGTCAAAAATTTCCATCTACTAAGTACCTACTAATTTTTTATTCTTATTTGGTTAATCCCATATACATTAGGCACATACAAGTGAATACTAAAATACTTATTGAATTACTAAATTTGACCTCTTTTTAGAAGCTAAAAATTTCTTTTCCCTTGTAAACTCCCACACTTAAAATTTTTCCATATATGCTAGCTTTATATTCTTGGGGTTCCTTAGTTTTAATATTTTAGTTAGTTCTTAGGGTTTTATTTCTTTCTCTTAATTTTTGTATCGTAGTTTAGGTTTAATTTTTTTAACTTAGTTTTCAATTCTCTTAAAGAATTAAGTTTTTTATTGCTATTCTAAGAAGTCATTAAGAGGAAGTTTGAAGCTTCATGAATATTGTATCTTTTAATTTTAGTTTTTTTAGTTTTAATTGTGTTCGATGAGTAGTTTTCTTACTTTTGTTGAGTTTTCTTACTTTTGTTGAGGGATACTTAAACCTTCAGTCTTTTATTATAATGATTATACTTTGAGCTTTAATGTAATGCAAGCTTGTTATTTCTTAATTCATATGCTAAATCTTACCTTTGGTTATGGTTGAATTGGTGTTTAATGTTTTGAATAGATAGTTGAATGCTAGTTTAAACTTTGATCAATGATATGCATGTTCTTAGCTTAATTTTCTCATATTGATGTATTATTGCATTTTGAATTGAGGCAATGATTTATTGTTCATGAGTTGATTTAACTTTAAGAATTTTGAATCAATAATGGGTTTGATTTAGATCTCTAGAAAGAATATCTAATGAAGGTTTATAAATTTAAAATTAGATCTTTAAGAAAAGTGTTGGATTGTTCCGAATAAGAAGATTTAATGCTTAAAATGATATTCTAAATAAGATATCTATTCTTATTTAATTGCTTTTCCATAATCTATTGTGTTACTTTTGATTTGAGTCATTGCAAAGGAAGTTGAGATGGATAGTTCCTTTAGCATAAGTGTTTTAGTTATTATTCTATATTTAATTAATGTTAGTCTTGTTTTAGTTTTTGTTTTGCATAATTGTTAATTTAGATTAGTTCTTATTTTAAATTCAAAAACTTAGAAAATAATCTCAAATTAATTCAACACAATTATAGATATTATACTTAGCAATCTATGTTCCCTTGGGTTCGATATTCTTGGGATCATAATTATATTTCCTATATTATTAGCCGATCTAGTACACTTGCTAGACATCGATCATCTACGATTTCACTTCTCTTTCTTTTTTTTTCTAAAGTTTTTTACAATTATAGTTTATTTACTTTTGTGAAAATAATGTATACAATTTAAGCAAAGTGAATATAACATATTAAGTTTTCCAAACACTATGTGCTTGCTTTAAACAAAGTGAATAGACTATTTTATATTTTTTGAATAAAATTTATTTAGTTTTATGCAAAGTTCATGAGATGCAATGTAGCATAGTTATTTAGTATTGTTTTGATACTTTTTCTTAGTTTGATGAATGTATTTGTTTAATTTTGTTATGTTACTTTTAAATTTTTGTTTCTTTTGTGTTTATAAGTTCCTTAGTGTTTTAGTGTTTGATTTAAAGTGTAATTGGATGTTTTAAATTGAAAGATTGAAGTTTAAATTACAAGGAGGAAAATTTTGTTTGGTGCTAACTCATAACAAAAGCATATCTTGCTGACTTAAGCCTAACATGGCATAATGGTGCCGAGTCATCTCCACACATCTTCATCACACCTTTTCAACAAACCTTTTCACATTTACACCCATTGGAAAAAGGCATAAATTAGGATGTTTAGAGGCCTATAAATACATGAATTTGACTATATTTAAGGGATGAAAAACTAAAAAGAATAACCATAAAATTCAAGAATGATTATAAAGAAAAGACATAGCCCAAAAAAGGATTAAGGGTATCAAGAGGTCTAACCATAATCAAGTAACATCCGGAAGAGAATTGAGGAATCATTAACAAAATTCTATTCTCTTTTATTAATCTATATTGCTTGATATTTTGAATATTCTTTATCATTGTTTAACTTTAGACACTATGTATTTAGGCTAAGTCTTTGTTCATTAAAATTGCAAGGATGAATTAATTCTAAGAACAACATCTTTATTGATACATGAATGATTTGAATTCAATTGTGTTTTGAAATGTGTTATACATGATTAATTACTATATATAACTTGTTAATCGAATATTCACAATGAAAATTGGGACACTTTAGTGGAAAAATAATTGAATTTACTTAAGGGATAAGAAATTACTTAGGGATAAGAATTTTACTTTAAGGGGTTAAGGAGTTGATATAAAACTTTATGATTTTCATTTATATCCATAATGACATGAGAGTGCTTGTGGAATCTAAGTGGAAATGCCATTAATTGAAAATGAGAGTTGCTTTTAGGGATTATAAACCATATTCTCTAATCATCGCATGCATTCGTGTATATGTTCATAATCATAATACTTGAATAATTCTCTTTTGTAAGTCTAATAACCATTATTTGAATAGTAATTGTGAACTTAGAATAACATTAATATTCTCTAATTTTAGGTTATCTTAGGAAATTATAATACAATGTATTCATTTTTTAGCAAAGTAAATATGTTGTATTAAATTTTTCTAAAAACATTGCATTCAGTTTTAAGCAAGGTGAATATACTGTATTTAGTTTTCTAAACACAGTGTACTCACTTTAAACAAAAGGAATGCAGTGTATTTAGTTTTATGAATACACCATTTTCATTTTTAGGCAGAGTCAATACAATGTATTCAATTTTTTAAATACATTTTTCCAATTTTGAACAAAGTAAATGCAATGCTTTGAATTTTTTGAATACACTTTATTCAATCTTTATAAGTCATTAAAGTGCAATAAGCTTTTTGAATACACTGCATTCAATTTTTTGGTTTGCGAATACATTGTATTCACTCTCATTTCATATATCCAGTTTTAATTTCTATAATCATTATATTTTAATTCATGTGAAGCCATCTAGAATTATTAAATTTATTTCATATCAAATTAAAAAAATATATGTGTGAATAATAAAAAAAAATTATATATATATATATATGCAATAGGTTCCAAATGGATGAAATGACATGTCCTCATTCATTAGCAATAATAAGAAATAGGAACTTATATCCTTATGCATATAGCCCATCATATTACATAAAAGATACAATGTTAGCAATGTATGAAGAAATTTTTAGTCCAATACCTAATCAAGATGCGTGAAACATGCCTACAAGTGTTCAAAATAAAGTTGTCCTACCACTAAACGGAAGAGTAAAGTCTGAAAGACCAAAAAAGAGGAGAATTAAAGCAACTTAGGAAAGTAAAAATAAAATAAAGTTTGAAAAATGTGAAAAATATGGCCATTATAGAAAAACATGTAGAGATAATCTAAAAAAAAAGAAGTGATAAAAAATTTCCATTATTCATTTTAATTTTATATGTAAGTTTAGCATTATAATAATAAAATAATACAAATTCATTATTTGACCTTGTAAAAAATTCTAATGTTCATTATCGTGTATGTATGCCATATATAGTGAATACAATGTATTCATTTTGACAAAAAGAACGCAATTAATTCATTTTCAGAAAAGTGAATACAGTTTTCCCAAAATGAATACATTTTATTCAGTTTGTTCAAAGAGAATACATAGTATTGAGTTTGTCCAAAGTGAATTCAATGTATTTAGTTTTGTGAGTACACTATATACCCTTTGCATAAAATGAATATAGTGTACTCAGTTTTATGAATACACTATATTCATTTTGAGGAAAATGAATATAGCGCATTCAATTTTTTGAATACAATTATTTTGAATCTAACCTAAGTTAAAATTCAAAAAACATCAATGGCAACAAAATTTTTAGAAATATGTACATCAAATATTATTCAAAATTATTTGTAAAAAATTAATTACACAATCTTTGTACATATTTAATTTACCAAAACTAATCTACTTATATTTTGTCCATAGCCTTTTTCTTATTCATTTTTCTTATTTTCTCCTTCTTTTCCTTTTTTGTTTTGTTTTTGGGATTATCATTCCCATTATAACTTTCAATAATTCCTTATGACGTACCAATCCATACAAATATAACAACAAACCTTACTTACTTCTATGAATCTCTGTATTGACTTTACTGAAATTATCTTTCCTTCAATGAAATATTCAATAAATGTAACTATAAAATCTTTGTATGTAACACCCCCATATACCCAAGAAGTGACTGGGTATACTACCTAAGACTTTTATCTATTTATGAATATAATTTTCTATAAATATACTCATATCCAATCAAGACTCATCTTTGATGTTTAATATTTACATATCAAAGAAAATATTCAATATTTAATATACATTTTACATTTTGTATGTTACAATTCAACATGATACAATACTAGTTTACATCTTCTTAGCAATCCACATTCCTCATTCCCAACCTTTTCGTCTTGTTAATATTCAATTCCATACCTACATTACAAAAAGTTAACCTTTATGCTAAATTATACTCAATGATGTACAAATCGTGATATTTATATCAATTAACAAATAATTTTTAAAACCCTATTATCATACTATAATATAAGTTTATCGCTCAGCTAGATAAACTCAACATTATCTTTAACCATCCATTAACACTCTTTAATACTATTTTAAGCAGGAACACCTTTTCATATAAGCACTCATTAAGTTATCATTAATATTTGAGCACTTATCATTTCATTGAGGATTTGGCTCAGACTTGGAACAAGTATTCCAACCTTCCTATGTATCCCAAAGGTGGGAATCAAAACTATGTAATTCTAAACAATCTTGAATATATGTTAGTAAGTGTACTTAATCAACAAAGTAATATAGAGGAATAAATTTAAGACCTGATGAATATCTTACCCAAGAGATTGTGTTTGCGAGATAAAGTTGCTTTAATTAATTATATATGCAAAGAATTCCCTAATTGTTTTTGCAATGCAATCAATAGAAATAAAAATAGATAATAGAGATTAAGATAAAATAATTACTTAAAAAGCTACTAATCCTCCCCATACCTGATGCAGATTATATTTTTCACATAACATTAATATGATTTAAATATGGATGACCAAACAAAGCCTAAGTTTCCCATTTTGAAGCCAACTATTCTAACTATTCAATTTCCCATTTTGAAGCCAATCTAATAGCCAGCTTAAGCATAGGCCTTATAAATCCTAGATATAGATTGATTTTCCATTCTACAGCTAATCAACTAAATACCTATTCATTTCTTGCCTATTTCTAGATCTATAATGCAATAACTATAGATTTATTAACGTCTATTCTAGAATCACTATTAGACATACAGCTACAACATGAAAAAATAGAGCATTCAAACATTCAATCCAAATAAGTATAACTCTATTAATCTAAAGCAACATAATAGTAAAATACTTGCATAAAATGGACATTTAGATCACAACAAGGAGGAATAAAACATTAGATCACACACACACACACACATACATATATATATATATATATATATATATATATATATATATATATGTCAAAATTTTACGTAGGCATAGGGATTCATAGGTCCCCAAGCAAAAAGTTCTATACTTACTAAACATTGAATAAAATTAATAAAAGCAAAGTGTTCACAACTAAAGAGAATGTTAAAAACCCTATAAACCACTGAAGATAATACAGAGAAAATGAAAATCGTTATCTCCTCCCTTTTTTTTTCGAAACAAATTATGCCTTTTATATTCTGAAAAGGGTATGGCTAAGATAGTTTTATCTCTACCATGACAAATTTGTTACACTTGTACTTTTGATGGGATCAATGCTGAGACCAATCTCTCTCAACTATAACTAATTCTTCTAGACTAATTTCTTTGAAAAATGCCTAGGTCAAAGTAGAGACCAATTTATCTTAGCCGTATAATTTAATGAAATGGTGAGTTTTGGGAAATCTTCATGGGTCATGGCAAAGATAAAAGTGTCTCAGTCATGACCTTAGCCAAACTTTTACACAAAGGTCAAAATTTCACCAATAAGCACAATGTCACCTAATAATCATCAATTTAATAAAATTTGGCAAAACGTTTAGGCAATAACTCATAAAACACTAAAAACACACAAAATAAGATAAAATCACAAATAAAAAACAAGCAAAAAATGAACATTAAATTAGAGTTATTAAATAGCCCACACTTAAATTTTTGTCACCCTCAAGGGATTGAATAGACCATATTCTTGTAAATTCAAACCTTAAGAGAGAAAACCACAAGTTCAGAAACATTTAAACAACATTTAACATAAGTCACTAAATGAATTTTAAATAGAAAAGATTCAAACTAAATCATACGAGCTAGTTTTCTGGTGAGTGTGTGCAAGGCTAAAACAATTTTAGTATAGTAAAAGCCAAAATTTTGGTGCAATCCAACAATAAAGAAAATAATTCATATGCAAAAGATTGCACATGTTATTTTTCACTTAAAACTCATTAGATACCATAGGCCACTCTTTTAGCATTGGAACCTGAAGGTCATCTCTATAAATAACTTTAACCAATATAAGATCATTAGGACTTAGATAGGTTGTAAAGTGGCTAAGGTATGGCTAAAGAAAGACAGGATTACGATAAACAAATTTAAAACAATGATTCCCTAATCCAATTCACACTCTTTCAAAAAACAAGACTTATTCCAACCTTATAAATCTCATCATCATTGCCAAATCTCAATTCTCTAGAATGCAGAATAACTATTCTAAGAAATTAACACAAAAGAGAAAACCTATCTTAAAATTTTATACTTTAAAAATATTAGCACAATTAAGATCTTGATAAAGTCTTGATAACTTTGAACTCTTCTCCTCTATAATGAATGTAACCCACACTTAGATGTTACCATGTTTGCCAACTTTTTGAACTTGATTTTTTTTTAAATAAAAGCTGCTTCAATCATTTTAGAAATGATAAGCAAAGACTTACAATAATTTAAATAAGTTAGATTCTAGAATTTCAAATGAAGATTAAACTTGGCAATAAATTATACTTTTTAAAATTGCAAAAATTTAAGGCCACCCCTACACTAACTTAAACAACCCTTAAAAAATGCATCCACCCTACTCATAGAATGGCCAATTCTTAGAAAAGTAAGATAAAGTCTTTTTTAAGCTTAAAGGGCATTCATATGAGTGTAACAATAAAAATTAACCATAACACGCATTTGGCATGCTCAAATTGGCTCAAAAAGGGGATTACAAAGGATAGTACGCATAAAGTGTAAGATATAAATCTTTTTACAATGATTAAACAAGAAAGAATTGCCAAAAACATTTCTTAATCTTACATTCATGTTGTTATATCACTTTAATGGATGATGAGGAAGGTTATAGCACTTTAGAATTCTTACGCAATCACCTTCATGCATTAGCTTTTTCAAATTTCAAAAAAAGCCTAAAGTGTACAATTATTAGGAAACTTACTAATATTGATCTAATCGAAGCTAAATAAAGAATAAAATTCATTCAAAGAAGCAACTGCTCTCTTCCTATTTAAAAGATTCTAAACAGGCTCTACTAATTCAAATATCAAAATTATTAACAGCGAGAACAACGATCAAAGGTACACTAAACTAAAATGCAACAGTATTTGATAACAGCCATAGACAGAAACCAAAACAAAATAATAACAAAACTAAATAAAAACAAAAGTTGAAAAATAAACTTAAAGCAACAATTAACAAAATAAACTACAAATTAAAACAAAAAAGCAACAATAATAATAATAATAAATAAGAAGGAAGAAATTAAAACTAAAAATAAGAGATAAGAAATTAAAACTTAAACTAACATAGCACTACTAAATAAAAAGTTTTAAAAAATAGTTAAACTACTTAAAAGAAAAAAAACTCCTAAAACTGTGGTGAAATTCAAATTCAAGCACAAAATCATTCCATCAAATGTTTAAATAAGTTCTCTAAGACTTCTTTTAATATACTTGTACCCACACACTTTAAAGTTTGCTATCTCAATAAAACGAAAATTAAAATCTCAAAATTATTGAGCTAGGAAAACCTTAAAATCATTTTACCGGTGGCGATGGTAGGAAATACATATCGAAGCGAGACTGCATCTAGTCATTAAAGTGATGAGCTTATTCATTCTGGACGTAAGCTCAGCTTGGCTCTCTTTTTACAAGACTACATCATAGTCATTAAAGTGTTGAATTGTGACATAATTGTTGCATACCATTGCAAACATAGAGTGATTGCCTCCTCATCAGCTGCTGCTAGTAGGTTGGCTTTGGTGACTTCAATAAGATACTCCACTCTCTCCAATAAGTGCTAAGTACCATACAATCTTTCATCATCAATCAACACCTTTATATTTTTCAACATTTTTTGATCAACCAATGTTAGCTCACCTACATGCCTTCCCATAGGATTGTGATTAACTGCCTTGGTGAGAATAGTTACAATCCCACTAAAGGGAAATCTTCTTCAAAATCTTAGGATATATTTGAAGTTTTTCCATCTTTTTTACAATGAAGATAGCCCCATTCATTTGGATGCCATTCACCATAGCGTACAATACAATAGCCTTTGAAGCATTAACATTCCTTGGTCCCTCTATGTGTGTGAAGATAAAAAGGGCAAGCCACCTATGCACAATGTGCATCACATGATTGCATAATTGATGCACCTTGGTTAGACTACTCATATATGTGGATGGCTTCACTTTATAACATATGGCTTCCTAAATGGTTTATTTCTTGTAGTTCTCTGGTCCTCTTGCTCTATAAGGTGGGAAACCCAAGTGCTCTAAAAATTCAATAAAGGTATGGTGTATGATTTCCTATCCAATAAGAAACTGACCCTTCCATCATCATAGTGGCTATCTTTTCCAATTCTGATGTGTATAATTACAAGAAAGTCCCTTGTGAGGTAAGCATGTACCTTTTTTTCCTTTTCAACAAAATTTGCCCAACCTATATTGTATATCACCCTCTGCACATCTTGAATGAGCTTATAGCCTGAAACCTTTTACCATCATCATTTTACTTTTACCTGATTTCACTTTTTTTCGTACTCTTATTACTCTTTCCTTTAGTCTTAAGCTCTTTCAACATCTACTGTCATCCTATGGTTAGTTAACTCTTGTAAAATCTAATTCATGATGTGGTTAATCTTATTTAACCCTTTTTGTAAGGAAGCCATTATTTCATTATGTGTTATCATAGTAGAATTGGGAGTAGCTAAGTATGAAACCCTAAAATTGCTGACTTTGCCAATCTCTTTTCCAGTTTCCTTTAAATCACCCATCTATCAATCTATAACAAAGCAAAATAGGGATATATGCATTAGCCAACACATTATAACTTCCTATGATAACACTTTCTAAACTCTTGTTGTCCAAAAATGACTGAACCTATGCTCTGATACCACTAAATTGTAACACCCCTATCCTATAACCTCGCTATATAACTAAATCTTGTATCTTTAGACATGCTTTACGATGCTATTATGCCATTAACTATACTATACAAAGATCTTATAAGAAAACTTAAACTATAACATATGAACTTTAATAATAATCTTTACTTACATATGTCTTTGTAAAATTCAAAAATTTCCTTTTTTTGATCATCTATACTATACAAAATTTAGCACAAATTAAAAACCAAAATGAGAACTATATACTTTTAGTCTCTCTTTTATGTTGGTTGTCCTGCTGTAGACTTTATCCCTTAGAAGAAGTCCTATCCTGACAACCTACACGGATAAAAATCCATGCTATGCTATAAAGCTTAGTGAAGAACCATAAAATATATACATATAAACATATCTTTAAGCACATAAATCTATCATTTTGAAAAATAGCAAAATGATCATAAAAATTTCCAATTGCTATTATTATCCATATTCTTGTTTAACTAATTTGATTTAATAATTAGTCTTTAACACCTATTATCATCAATCAAGTTTATTGTAATAGTCACTCGTAAAACATAGGACTTTAAGTTAATAAACTACCCATATACATTATTATTATTGAATTGTTTCCACTTTATTTAAATATGTGTCATAATCCATATATCACGATGTATATTAACAATCCTAACTAGTTTTTATCCTAATATAGCCATTTAATTCTCTTTTTAGTTATCAATTTAATTCCCAAAGTATTGAATAAATATTATATTTTTATCTATAATTTCAAATCATAGTAAGTTCACAAGCAATAATTCACAATTCAATCATACTACTAGGTAAGATGATATGCTTAACATTTTTTTAAAATAAAGCCAAAAACAAATAGCTATAAAGAAAACATATAGGCATAAGCAATTATAAAGAGACAGTACTATACATAATTACAATTCCATATATCTTAAAATCAAACCAATGATTATGTTTATGCAATATTAAAATGTTATATATGCATTACAACTTTATAATGTTACATAGTGACATACTGCTCTATATACCATACATTATTTTAAGACATTATATATATATATATATATATATATATATATATATATATATATCTGTGTGTGTGTGTATGTGTGTGTGTGTGTGTGTGTGTGTGTAAAGTTATGTATATAGCTTATGGCTATAGAGAACCTGCATTTTACAATATAACTGCTGATAATGCATCTAAGATGTATAAGTTCATATGTAAAATTCATAGATCCAGAATGTACATGTAATACTAGAATGCTTTACACATAACTATGATGTTACCTCCTTTTACTACATATTTTTCATATACAATACATAGGTTTCATATAAACTTAACATGAAGAAGATCAATTTAAAAACTATCATGCATTTTGAATTATATAACTTTATATGATAATTTCTTTACTTTGAAGTTAGGCCTGCACATTTCTAAGAAGTGGATAATGGATTATACGATAGCACCTGAAGGCGCAAACTATACGATAGCACCCAAAGGTACAAACTATATGATAGGACCTAAAGGTACAAATAAGATATATAAAGGTATTATATGAAGGATCCAAATGGGGTCAAATAATACGATGGACCTAAATGGGGTCAAACTATACTTTAGATTGATCAACAAACCCAAACAGGGTTAGCTACAACCCAAATAGGGCTATTTATGATCCAAATGGGACTATCTCTTTACGATCATAGCTACAAATTACTCTTATAGGTATAACTATTTATCTGCAATATAGACATAGATGTAGGTAATTAACCTCTTTCCATTCTCTTTTTGTACTTTATTTTACTTTCCAATCATATATACACTAATGGATAACGATAAGTAGAGTATCATATAATACTTATTCACATAAAAGTTTTATGGGGTCATGATACCATATTCGTGTGTGTGTATATATATGTGTGTGTGTGTGTGTGTGTGCAAGTATGTATGTATGTATGTATGTATGTGTGTGTGTGTGTGTGTATGCATGCATGTATGTATGTATGTATGTATGTATTTATGTATGTATTTATGTATGTATGTATATACATACATATATACATATATTTAAATATATATATATATATTTGTGTTTGTGTGTGTGTGTGGCCGTGCTTGCGCTTAAGTATAAGCATTAAGTACTTATAACTCATATAAAGGCATGTGTCTGATCATATATATACATAATACAATACTCGTCACATGTTCGCTTGAATTTCTTAATCCAGATAATGCATGCATACCCATCTACTTTTCATGTTACTTCATGACATACAATATGATTTTAAAGCCACAAGTTGAATTTTCTTATCATTTCATAAAAATATACCATTACAATTTTCCATGTCCATCTCTCCTGCATCTTTGTACTTAATTACATCTTCACACATTCACAATCCTAAGTATATACATACATATGCAACCACTTGTAAGTACAAAGAACCATAACTAAAGATTTTCACATAAAAACATAACAGTAAACAGACCATCATAACTATACTAATTCTATTAAGTAACATATGTATTCTAATTGCTCAAGCACTAGACCTATATATATATATATATATATATATAGGTATTTTATATCCCTTTTAAACTCTTAATTCATTTTACATTAAAGTGTTTTCATTTGTTTTTGTACTTGTACCATATAGTAAATTAGCTCCCTATTGTTAAATTAGTTTTTAAACCTTTAATTTCCCATTTATAGTCTATTAGAATCATAAAAGTATCTGATTATGTGTCTTTTTAATGAACATATTAATTAAGTATTTAAATAATTTAGCAAAGAGATTTAAACATTCTTTCATGTAACTATATGGCATGGCATCTCAAAAATTCCATTATAAAAGAATTTCTCTAAAAACATTGAATAAAATGCTAAAACATTTCAATAATAATTAACTAAAAAAATCATTTTGAAAATAATACATTAAAGGCCCTTTCATGGTTTAACAATATGATTTTGATCATTGTCATATCCAATAATCAATAATGTTAACTTATTCAGGAGTCAAACAATAATATGTTTCACATTTGGGTTTCAAATAATTAGTTAACTATGATTTTAATTAAAAATAGGAAGCTATTTTTAAATAATTTAGCATTACACAAATAGGGATGAACGTTTACTACTACTGGAGTACTTTAGTTTATCAAAACAAATGACTGCAACTTAGAAGAGGGCTTTAGTACTTAGTTGAGGGTCTTAGTAACTCAAAAGAGGGATGATTTAATTTATTGAGGGCTTGGGAAGTTTTGCTAAGGGCTGTTAAACCCAATTAAGTGCATAGGGAGCTCGATTGTGGCTTTGTTTTACTGGCTTTATTTAAAATAGTGGGAATCACCCTAGAAGAGGGTCTACTACACTTGATAGAGTGAGTGCTACCTTGGGAGAGTGAGCTTCCCACTCAACAGAGTCACTCCATCCTTGATGAACACAAACTAAGCTATGTAATCCAAAGTTCTGCTAAATTTAAATCCGAATTCAACCTCAATTCCTTGACAATCAAATTTCCAATCATAAACTTTTATAAAATAGGTATTCTTATTTTTCATTCAAGAACTAATATTATTTCCAAACAATTAAAGAAACTAAAATCATTTTAATCAAGCTCTCCATTTTTGTTTTCACCTATAAAATTGAAAATTCTGCTAACACCAACATTACCAAAACATTTGCTCACCCAATTCAATCTTATAATTAAATTCATACTAATAAAGTATAATTAAAAGTCTCTTACTCAATAATGTGATCTAAACTTCCTTAAGTCAAATAAATTATCTTCACAGTTTGGTGAAAATACATATATACAATTTATTATCAAATCAAAATTTGCATACCTGATGCAATTTCCAAAAGCACCTTCCTCAATCACTCTTGTTCCAATTCTATTCCCTTAAATTGCTTCTTTCACTACCTAAAACAAGTTATTGATATAACCTCCTTTAACTCCAATTTTAGTTGATGATTCAAAGATCAAGAGAAGAAGATATGCAAAAGGATAAAAAGAGATTACCATGAACAAAACCTATCCATAAGAGCTTTAATTATAGATGCATAACCTTGAAGATAAGAGTTGGTTCTTATAAGAGAGGAAAGAGGAAATAATCTATAAAAGAGATGAGCAATTTTTCTTTTTCATTTTAAAATGACTTTCACCACTTATTTATGCCCAAACATCCTTCTTCCAACACCTTCGCACATGAGAGTCTTTAAGAGAAAGTGGACGGTGACATCATCAAATAGTAATTACCATATCAATCATCCATCAATTCTCATTTCATTTACCTACCCTAACCTCTTCCTTGTTATATCAATTGATAATCTAAATTTTCGTTTTGATTTAATTACACACATGTATTAATATCAAATGACCCATTAATGCTCTAGACTTTAACTTATAATAACTTAAATCATCAAATAGCTAATAAGCATATTTTAACCAAAACTACCATTAATCATTCATAATTCTACTAGGGTCTAAATTGGATACTCATAATATCACTATCGAAGTATGTGGTTGGTATGTATTTCTGTGAGACCCCATACATGACCCTAATTAAATTTCATGTTTTAAGAGGAGTTTTTATTTGATTAAGATTAATTATTTAATGAGGAATTCGTATAAATAAGTGGTTAAGGGATAAATTATGTTATATTTATTTTAATGGCATGGAAAATAAATTGATTAGTGTGATGTAATTTGAATTGAGGGTTTAATTGGAGTATAAATATTGATTTGGGTTAAATTGGTAATTATGACATTTTAATGGGGTCAATTGAAAATTTAAGAATAGTGGAGAGGTTAATGTAAATAAGAGGTTAATTGGTGGGGTTGAATTATGAATAGACTAGCTTGTGGGAATGAATTGTGACATGCAAGATTTGGTGGGAAGTCTTGGCATCATGCAATAAAATGAAAGGATCATTTAGGGAATTTGCCTTATTATTATATAAGTTGAAATGTAGTGGATGGAAAGAGAATAGTGAGAAGGGAGTGTGGTGTGGTCGGCAATGGTGAGAGGAAAAACCAGAGATTCAATTCCTTTCAATTTTCATACAAAGTCTTTGAGTCTTCAAGAAATTTAAGTGACAAATCTTGATGGTTAATTAAGGCAATTAAGTGCATAACTCTAAGGTAAGTGGTCTCTATTGAATTTCATCATCATCTTCTTCTTCTTCTTCCTCTCATCTTGGTTGAGGTAAATGATGGATAAATGCTGGAAATTATAATTGATGATGATAATGATGTTTGTGAAGGAGAAGAGGAAGGTAGAAGGAATAAAGGGAAGGATATTGCAAGGGATTGAAAGCTAGGGTGATAAAGGGTTCGACCAAGGTATGGGATGGTACTCTCCATGCATGCAAGTGATTGTTAATTGAATCAACAAGGTGTTTATGTGTGATAGATGAAACAATGGAAATGAGATATGAATTTAGACTTTGTATCAATAGGTATTGCATGAAGATTTGCTTAAACTATTGACTGTAATTTAGATATAAAAATGAGTTCATGACCTTAATTTAAAGCTATATGAATTTTGATAGTTTCATATGAGATATAGGTATAAAAGTGTAGTTGAAAAATAGTACTAATTTGGCCTTTAAATTATCCCTACATTGATTGAATATTAGATACATCTTTGAATCCGATTTTGAGCAGCTTGGGGTAAAATCTTCATAATTGATTGTAAATTGATCATAATGACAAGGGGTTAATTCCTAATTAAAATGGACTTGAAAACCTACAATTTCTATGAAGAAAACGAAGTCAAATAATGCCTACAACATTGCCTAATTTTCACTTGAAAATTGGAAATTCTGTGTAGCCTACTATGATGAACAGTCTTTAGTAATTTCAACATATCTCGAGTTCTAGAAATGATATTGAAAATATTTTTTTGATGTTCTAGAAACTAGAAATGTATATCTACAACTTTGTAGAAGATAACTTTTTCTAAAAAGGCCGTTTATTGTGTCAAATACGATGTACAAAATAAAATTATTAAGCAGTTTGCAGGATTTTGGGGACAGGGTGAAAAACTCGTATGGCCAAGCATACTGTCGCGAGCGCGATAATTACCGCGAGCGCGACAGCAAGATTTTGGCCCATAACTATGTTTTTTATTCACCTTTATCAGTATATTAGACTACCCCCATGTGTTGCACATATGACTGAACAAAATAGACCTTGAATGCAAGTATACGAGAGTCATATACTCGTGTGTATATAAATTTGTATCAGTTACATTGGAAATTGCCTATGAATGTATACCTATGCTATGAAATAGGAACATGTTGATATTTGTATAGTACATGATTTGATTAATGATAAATGTATGCACATTGATCAACATGCTTATAAGAATAAGCCTACTATAAGCGAATGTATCTACAGGTATGTACATTTATGATTATGTATATGAATGTATGAGCAATTGAATAGGTATGATGCATTACTTGATTAACATATCATGATTATGCTAATATGAGATATCTAATTATGGTATATAAAAAGTAATTGTATCATAAAATGAACTTACATATGCAGTTATGTCATAGTAACAATGTAGCTATCATATGATTATACATGTGCAAAATGAACACTATAAGTGCAAGTATGATATATGAAGGAAAGATTAAATAGAATTTGCCTGCAGTTATAGTTCAATTGTGGATAGATAGGCGCCTATAGGGATATTGCAGCTGCCACAGTCGACCTTTTTAGGTCCACAGTATAATTGATCCTGTTGGATCTTGCACAACCATTATGGTTGTTACTTGCCCTCGTATGGGTCTTTGACCGGTCCATCGTACAGTTGGCCCTGATGGGTCCATAGTTTTGATATCTTCGGATATCCATAGTTTTGATACCCTCGGTATCCACCGATCCCGTTATCCATTCTTAAAACTTAAGCAGGCTAAAGTAAAGCAATAATGTATCACAGTGAATCACGGTATGAACTATGCATCTGATATATGATTTATCATGTTTAACAATGGTTTCTTAAACATGTATTTGTATCTATTTATATTATATACATATCTCATATTGAATTGTATGAACTCAAGTATGCTGAATAAATTGTGAAGGGTTATCTTGTTATGCAAGTATTATTATTATTCAATTGTTTTGAATATCCTATATTTTTTTGATGACCACTGTGAGTGGTTGTCTTTCATGTTTAGAATCCCAACTAAGCTGTATAGCTTAGCACGGGTTATTTTGATCCGTGTAGGTTTTGGTAGTCAAGGCTTTTGCACAGGAACTATTTCTGCATCAGGACAGGCTAACACCAGTTTATAGAAGTGGATGTAGGAAACTTTAGATAAATCTTCTCTAGTTCCTTACATGTTTAATATGTATAAAGGTTGTAATACATGTGTAACACCCCCTATGCAAATACCTTATTACACATGTATCATGAATACTATTAATCATGCTTACACTACATGTTCATTTAATCATCATTTAGCCATTAATCATGCCATATGGTTTCATATGCCTATATTCGTGCTACAAGTCTATTCCTGTTTTCCATTTCATACCTATTATCATGCATATTAGACTATATGAATATTACTTTATGTATATCACATGCACACATATTCTGTCTTAGCTTTACTACTAGTGAGTTACAATATTCCACATAGGTTTTATACATAACATAAGATAACTGGCCTTTATACAAAACATATGATAATTGTATTACAAAACATCCTACATCAAGGTTATCAATCGATGGTTGGCCCTTCCTGATGCAGAGAACGTCCCTCAACAAAAGACTTGCTACTTGTACCTACACGGATAAATAACCCGTGCTAAGCTATAAAGCTTAGTGGGGAATATCTACAGATGGATGACCACACACACAGGTCTTTAAAACATGCATTTACAATATGCTCATATATTATAAACAACATGTCCAACATAACATGGTAACAGTAACATATACTTTAAAGCGTAAAGCATATTCTCATGAACATAAACATCGTACCCAGGAGAGTAACACATTTCATTTTCATAATTCGTATAGATGGCAATTTTCCATGTGAACATATTCAATTGAAACATAACTCCTGTGGTAAACCAACAATATAAGCCACAATATCAAGCTTTAGTCAAATAACTTTAACTATTTAATTTTGATCATTCTATGAATAACGTTTAGCCTGCCTTAGCTTTATTGGTGGATAACGGGAACTATGGATACACATTGGTATCAAAGAAGGATATCCGAAGATATCAAATCTATAGACCCAAACGGGGCCAAACTGTACTGTGGACCGGTCAAGCATACCCAAACGGGGTAGCCTATCAACCCAAACGGGGTTGATCATGATCCAAACGGGATCATATATACTATGGACCCAATCGGGCCAAACTATGGCAGCTGCAATTTCCTTATAGGCGCCTATCTATCCACATCTAAAACTCTATTGCAGGCAGAACTATATTCGTGTTCAATTCACATATTGATACTGTATTCATGGTATAATGTTGTGTACATATACATAGTCTTATAAAACTATGAATTCTCTGGTGCATAATCAGATATATGCACATTTCACATGCCAAGATATACATCTGGCTTATTCAAATTTGTATGACTATATAATTTGCATCATAACATATAGGCATGACATATAATCATCATATCATATACTTGGTCATGTTTTCATTAAGCATTTCACATGCTCATAGTCATGCTAATTCATCCTCTATCTCATAGGGCAATTACATGCTTATATACTCATATACATAATCATAAATGTACATACCTGTGGGTACATTCACATATAGTTGATTTATTCTTATGAGCATGTTTCCAACACATATATATACCTTTATCATCATTCAAGTCATGTGCTACACAGCATATCAACATGTTTTCATATGGGCACATACACATGCCAAGGTCATACTATTATAGTCTCTATTTTATAGCATAGGTACATGTCAATATGTGCACTTTCATGTCATAGGATTTACATGTGTATACATATATATATATCAATTTGGCATATGACCATCATGTACAAGACTAATTACATGTATAGATTGGATATTTCATCACTAGTCTTTATTCATATACACAATTGAATGCATCTGTATTCATATAAATCCTTTATTGATAGTCATATTACATGTCTCATTCAATTAACTTAACTATCACATAATGAACTATATGTCTCAATCAATTTGAAATCATATTATCAAAAGTGTAGTAACAATCTGCTCCAAATTGTAGTTTTTGTTACATTGAACAGTCTAGAAAATAAGTCCGGATTCAACCCTATATTGCATGTATTTAGAGACAGAGTTAAGCTTAGGTTTCTTCATATGAAATTTAGGTATGGAAGTCTATTTTTATACGCAAAAAGAATCACTCAATTCCGAGGTCTCTAGCTCAACTTATAAGCAAAATAGTACTAATAGATCATTCAGAAAATCACACACGTGGCCATGTGCAAAGAAGAAGAAAAACTCACGTGGCCACGTGCAATGAATGAAGTTTTATGCCGAAGAAACACACGTGGTCACGTGTTTTCACAAGAGGAACCAGACGTGGCCACGCACAAGGGAAAGAAAAGGCTCACGTGGCGACAGGTAAGAAAGAAATATACACTTGCGTGGCTACGTGCTTCAAGCAGAGAAACTATCCAAATTTTCACTATCAGACAATGAAAATCAGTTCTCAATTCTTTCTACAAAGTTGTAGATATATTTTTCTAGTTTTCAAAACATCAAAAATCAACCCAATCAGAGCTCTCAATCTCAAGATATACCCTAAAAACCGAAGATAGCTCTCAAAAACAAAGGCAGCAAGCAAGACCAGGATTCAAGCCTATTTTCTCTATCATAAAAATTTATTCAGATTTCGTGTTCTTCATATGAAATGAAGATCTGTGAGTCTAGTTTCATATCCAATTGGAATTTCTCAATTTGAGTCACGAAAATGCAAGATATAACAAAAATACTACAGACTGGTCATATGATCCTTAAAACAGATTTCTTACATCTTTCAATCAAACGTGTATTTTTCCTTTCTAAACCACTTCCAAGCTTGAGATTCACATATAAAACATGTACTAGAAGCAGTAAAGACATCTCTCATGCTAACACATCAATCATACACACACACTTATGCAAGTTCCCATACCTTGGCTGATAAACCCAATGTCTTCAACCTCTACCAATACCCTTTCCTTTGCTCTTCCTTCCTTCCTCTTCTCCTTCATAAATACCATCATCATCATCATATACTTCCAGCATATATACATTTTCTCAGTCAAAATGAAACAAGAAGAAGATGATGATGAAGGGTTCAATTAACATTTTAATTACCTTACGTTTAATACCTTGTACTCTTGATTAATCAACAAACATCATCCTCAAATTGTTTGAGATAAATCAATGGAAATAAGAAGGAAGAAGAAGATGATCTATTTTCTGGTTTTCTCTCTTCAATTGCCGACACCTTCACTCACACAGCCACCTCTACATTCCACTTTCTTCTTTCTATTTATATAAGTGGCAAAATCTCCCTTTTACTCCCTCAAAATCTTGCATGTCACACAAATGCCACAAACCATTATGCATGTTAGACTTTAACCCCTCCACTAACTCATTTTTCTTAAATCAACCTATCAATTTATATCTTTTACTTCAATTACATCATCAATTACTATTAAACTATATTGGCCACTAAAATGCCAAAAAAAATACAAATTAACCCCAAATTAATATCTTTTACTTCAATTACATCATCAATTACTATTAAACTATATTATTTTATTTTATTTTCATGCAATTAACATAATAGCATGCTAATTTATCCCCTTAACTTAATCATAACAATATGTGAATTAAATTAGGGTCATGTTAGGGGCCTTACAATTCTCTCCCCCTTAAGAATTTCGTCCCCGAAATTTATACCTGTTTGGAATAAGTGAGGATGTTGTTCCTTCATAGCTGCTTCTGGCTCCCAAGTAACTTCTTGTAAATCATGATGTTGCTAGAGTACTTTAACAAGTGAAATTTGCTTATTTCTAAGCTGTCTAATTTCTCTAGCCAGAATTGCTATAGGTTCTTCATCATAAGTGAAATCTGGCTGTACTTGCACATCTTGAACTGGTATCACATGGGATTCATCTGATCGATACCTTCGAAGCATAGAAACATGAAACACATCATGAAGCTTAGCTAATTCTATAGGAAGAGCCAATCTATATGCCACTGGCCCAACTCTTTGAAGAATTTTATATGGGCTTATAAACCTCAGACTCAGCTTACCCTTTTTCCCAATTCTTAATACTTTTCTCCAAGGGGACACTTTCAAAAACACTTTGTCACCCACTTGATATTCAATATCTCTTCTCTTCAAAACAGCATAAAACTTATGTCTATCTCTAGCTTCCTTCAATCTCTGCTTGATAACTTGTACCTTTTCTTCTGTGTCTTTGACAATATCAGGACCAATAACTTTGCGCTCAGACAATTCAGTCCAGTAAACAGGAGTTCTACATTTCCGGCCATACAAGGCCTCATATGGTGCCATCTCGATGCTCCTTTGATAATTGTTATTGTAGGCGAACTCCATTAAAGGTAGATACCTATCCCAACTTCCTGTAAATTCCAAAACACATCCTCTCATCATATCCTCTAGAATCTGAATAACCCGTTCAGATTGCCCATCCGTCTGAGGGTGGAATGTTGTACTGTAACGAAGCTGAGTTCCCAATGCTTGTTGCAAACTTTGCCAAAATCTCGATGTGAATCTCGGATCTCGATCAGAGATTATTGACATCGGAATGCCATGCAATCTAACAATCTCATTTACATAAAGTTCTGCCAACTTATTCATAGGGTAGTCCATTCGAACTGGTATTAAAAATGAGCTGATTTAGTCAGCTTGTCAACTATAACCCAAACAGCATCATGCTTTTTCTGTGTAAGGGGCAATCCTGTTACAAAATCCATAGTGATATCCTCCCATTTCCATTGTGGAATTGGAATGGGGTTCAACAAACCAGAGGGTAACTGGTGCTCTGCTTTTACCTGCTGACAAGTCAAACATTTGGAAACATAGGCTACCACATCTTTCTTCATGCCAGGCCACCAATAACTTTGTTTCAAATCCTGATACATCTTATTCCCACCAGGGTGCATAGTAAATACTATATTGTGAGCCTCATTCAATACTGTTCTCTTTAATTCTTTGTCATCAGGAACATATAATCTATTCTGATAATACACACCCCCATCTTCTTTCACTGAGTACTCAGACTGGGTCCCTTCATGTAAAGACTTCAAAATCTTTTGCAACTTTTCATCATGTTTCTGTGCATCAATCACTGTTTGCTTCAAACAAGGTCTAGCCTTCAACTGTGCTATTAAAGCGCCATCATAAGCAATTTTCCATCTACAGTGATGTGCAATCATAGCAGCCATCATCTTACGGCTCAAGGCATCAGCTACAACATTAGCTTTGCCTGGATGGTAATCCACTATACAATCATAATCTTTAAACAGTTCTAACCATCTTCGCTGTCTCAAGTTAAGTTCCTCTTGAGTGAGCAAATATTTGAGACTCTTGTGATCTGTATAGATTCTGCACTTTTCCCCATACAAAATAATGTCGCCAAATTTTCAAGGCAAACACTACTGCTGCTAACTCTAGGTCATGGGTTGGATAGTTTTGTTCATGTGGCTTCAACTGTCTAGATGCATAGGCAATTACTTTGCCATCTTGCATTAACACACAACCCAAGCCAACTCTAGAAGCATCACTATACATAGCATACTCCTTTCTTGAAACTGGCTGTGTTAAAACTGGAGCTCTGTCAGAAATTTCTTCAATTGATCAAAACTTGCTTGACACCGGTCAGTCCACTCAAACTTTATACCCTTTCTCAACAGTTTAGTGAGTGGTGCGGCTATAACTGAAAAGCCTTTTACAAAGCGACGGTAATAACCTGCTAAGCCTAGAAAACTTCTCACTTCTATCACATTTCGAGGCGGCTTCCAATTCACTATAGCCTCTATCTTAGCTGGATCCACTCTGATGCCTTCAGAAGATACTACATGACCAAGGAAAGAAATTTCCTTAAGCCAAAAATCACATTTGCTCATCTTAGCATACAACTGATTCTCCCTCAGAGTCTGTAAAACAATTCTCAAATGCTCAGCATGTTCCGCTTCATCCCTCGAATACACCAAAATGTCATCTATGAACACAACAACAAACTGATCCAGGTAGGGTCTAAACACCCTATTCATAAGATCCATAAACGCAGCCGGTGCATTTGTTAACCCAAATGGCATCACCAGAAACTCATAATGCCCATATCGGGTTCTAAAGGCTGTTTTGAAAACATCTACATCCTTAACCCGAAGTGGATAATAACCCGATCGCAAATCAGTCTTGGAAAACACTCCAGCACCCTTAAACTGATCAAATAAATCTTCAATTCTTGGTATAGGATACTTATTTTTTTATTGTTACCCTATTTAACTGTCTGTAGTCTATGCACATCCTCATAGACCCATCCTTTTTCTTCACAAATAAAACCGGTGCACCCCAAGGCGATGCACTAGGCCTAATGAAGCCTTTATCAAGCAACTCTTGTAGCTGAACTTTTAGTTCTTTCAATTCCAAAGGAGCCATCCTGTATAGTGCCTTCGAAATAGGAGCTGTACCAGGTAGAATGTTTATAGACAATTCAACTTCCCTTTCAGGTGGAAGACTAGGTAAGTCTTCAGGGAACACATCAGGAAAATCTTTCACTACTGGAATCTCTTGAAGATTCACATTTTCTATTCTTGAATCAAGCACAAGTGCTAAGAAAGCTTTACACCCTTTTCTCAAAAATCGCTTAGCTTGCATAGCTGATATTACATTAGCTATGGGTTCAGATCGAATGCCCTGTACTAAAGTTTCTTCACCATCAGTACCAATGAGAGTTACAGTTTTAGCTTCACAATCAATCACTGCATGATGTCTACACAGCCAATCCATACCAAGTATAATATCAAACTCCCGGAATGGTAACTCAATAAGATCAGCAAGGAATTCTTTCCCTTGAATTACAATAGGACAATGATTATGCACTCCATTAACAACAACACTGTGACCCAAAGGGTTGGTTACACATATATCATATTCCAGTTCATGTACAGTAGACTCATTTCTACCCATATCCCCAGTGCAAACATAAGAATGAGTGGAACCAGGATCAATAAGTGCATGCATATCAGAATCAAAAAGAGAGAATGTACCAGCTATGACTTCTGGAGTACTCTGATCCTCTCTAGCTTTCATTGCATAAGCCCGAATAGGAACAACTGGAGCTGTGGGCCTGTCAACTGATTCAGAAATGTTCCTGAACTGGGATCCCTGATAACTCGATCCCCCACGTCCTCTTCCTCTGCCTCTACCTGAAGATGGTGCATTAAAAGTTCCTCTACTGCCCTGTTGTTCAACACCCTGTTCCCTTTTCGAAGGACAACTTGCCATGAAGTGATCGGTACCACCACACTTGAAACATGCCCCAGACAATTTCTTGCAATTACCCCAATGTTTCCTAGAACAATGGGGACACACTGGAGGTTGCCCCCACTCTGATTCCCTGAAGCTTCCTTTCCCTGTTTAGACATTGCCGAAGATTCTTGTCTCCTGTCCCTTTTTGTAGAACCATAGCCAGACTCAGCTGGCTGATTTCTTTGTGCTCCTCTAGCTCTCTTTCCTGTAAAAGATCCACCCTTGGACCCACTTCTTCTCTGTTCTCTCTCCCTTTTTGCCATTTCATTCTTTTCAACTCGCAAGGCTGCTATAACCAGTTGAGTGAAATTAACCACTTGCAAAGATGTAGACCCAATCAACTTTTCTCGGATACGATCATTCAACCCATCTTCAAACTGTCTACACTTAAAAGCATCAGTTAACATCTTATCAGGAGCATATTTGCACAGGTTACTGAATTCTTTCTCATACTTAGCCACAGACATAATTCTCTGCCTCAAGTGGAGGAATTGCTTTAATTTCTCTTGCTTATACTCCTCAGTAACATACTTTTTCTTGAATTCAGCTGTGAAAAATTCCCATGTAAGGGGATCTGGTAACTGAGGTTGCTTCAATACCAACTTCCACCAGTCATAAGCTGCACCCTGTAATAGAGATACAGCACAAGATGCTTTATGACTCACTCGACAATGGATTTCATCAAAAATTCTCTCTAGCCTTTCCAGCCAAAATTCAGCTTCTTCAGACTGTTCCAGATTAGTGCCTAAAAATTCTTCAGCACCATGCTTTCTTATTTCAGATATTGGAGCTTTAGGTGCTGTCATTCTTTGAAGAACTTGAGCCATATCCTGTGATTTTTTAACAATGCTTCTGTAGGGACGGCTGTTGGGACCTCATTTGGATTGGAGGATGAAGGTCCAATATTGGAAGGATTAGTTCTAACCGGCCTATTACTTTCAGCCGATTCCTCAAAAGCATCTCTATAGTTCTCCATCTTCAATCTATAAGAAAAACAGGGACTTCTGCATCAGGCCAACAAAACACTATATCATACTATAGAATCCTAGGTTCATTTTTACCCAGAAAAGGCTAAACCTAGGGCTCTGATACCATAAATTGTAATACCCCCTATGCAAATACCCTATTACACATGTATCATGAATACTATTAATCATGCTTACACTACATGTTCATTTAATCATCATTTAGCCATTAATCATGCCATATGGTTTCATATGCCTATATTCATGCTACAAGTCTATTCCTGTTTTCCATTTCATACCTATTATCATGCATATTAGACTATATGAATATTACTTTATGTATATCACATGCACACATATTCTGTCTTAGCTTTACTACTAGTGAGTTACAATATTCCACATAGGTTTTATACATAACATAAGATAACTGGCCTTTATACAAAACATATGATAATTGTATTACAAAACATCCTACATCAAGGTTATCAATCGATGGTTGGCCCTTCCTGATGCAGAGAACGTCCCTCAACAAAAGACTTGCTACTTGTACCTACACGGATAAATAACCCGTGCTAAGCTATAAAGCTTAGTGGGGAATATCTACAGATGGATGACCACACACACAGGTCATTAAAACATGCATTTACAATATGCTCATATATTATAAACAACATGTCTAACATAACATGGTAACAGTAACATATACTTTAAAGCGTAAAGCATATTCTCATGAACATAAACATCGTACCCAGGAGAGTAACACATTTCATTTTCATAATTCGTATAGATGGCAATTTTCCATGTGAACATATTCAATTGAAACATAACTCCTGTGGTAAACCAACAATATAAGCCACAATATCAAGCTTTAGTCAAATAACTTTAACTATTTAATTTTGATCATTCTATGAATAACGTTTAGCCTGCCTTAGCTTTATTGGTGGATAACGGGAACTATGGATACACATTGGTATCAAAGAAGGATATCCGAAGATATCAAATCTATAGACCCAAACGGGGCCAAACTGTACTGTGGACCGGTCAAGCATACCCAAACGGGGTAGCCTATCAACCAAAACGGGGTTGATCATGATCCAAACGGGATCATATATACTATGGACCCAATCGGGCCAAACTATGGCAGCTGCAATTTCCTTATAGGCGCCTATCTATCCACATCTAAAACTCTATTGCAGGCAGAACTATATTTTTGTTCAATTCACATATTGATACTGTATTCATGGTATAATGTTGTGTACATATACATAGTCTTATAAAACTATGAATTCTCTGGTGCATAATCAGATATATGCACATTTCACATGCCAAGATATACATCTGGCTTATTCAAATCTGTATGACTATATAATTTGCATCATAACATATAGGCATGACATATAATCATCATATCATATACTTGGTCATGTTTTCATTAAGCATTTCACATGCTCATAGTCATGCTAATTCATCCTCTATCTCATAGGGCAATTACATGCTTATATACTCATATACATAATCATAAATGTACATACCTGTGGGTACATTCACATATAGTTGATTTATTCTTATGAGCATGTTTCCAACACATATATATACCTTTATCATCATTCAAGTCATGTGCTACACAGCATATCAACATGTTTTCATATGGGCACATACACATGCCAAGGTCATACTATTATAGTCTCTATTTTATAGCATAGGTACATGTCAATATGTGCACTTTCATGTCATAGGATTTACATGTGTATATATATATATATATCAATTTGGCATATGACCATCATGTACAAGACTAATTACATGTATAGATTGGATATTTCATCACTAGTCTTTATTCATATACACAATTGAATGCATCTGTATTCATATAAATCCTTCATTGATAGTCATATTACATGTCTCATTCAATTAACTTAACTATCACATAAGCAACTATATGTCTCAATCAATTTGAAATCATATTATCAAAAGTGTAGTAACAATCTGCTCCAAATTGTAGTTTTTGTTACATTGAACAGTCTAGAAAATAAGTCCGGATTCAACCCTATATTGCATGTATTTAGAGACAGAGTTAAGCTTAGGTTTCTTCATATGAAATTTAGGTATGGAAGTCTATTTTTATACGCAAAAAGAATCACTCAATTCCGAGGTCTCTAGCTCAACTTATAAGCAAAATAGTACTAATAGATCATTCAGAAAATCACACACGTGGCCATGTGCAAAGAAGAAGAAAAACTCACGTGGCCACGTGCAATGAATGAAGTTTTATGCCGAAGAAACACACGTGGTCACGTGTTTTCACAAGAGGAACCAGATGTGGCCACGCACAAGGGAAAGAAAAGGCTCACGTGGCGAAGGGTAAGAAAGAAATATACACTTGCGTGGTTACGTGCTTCAAGCAGAGAAACTATCCAAATTTTCACTATCAGACAATGAAAATCAGTTCTCAATTATTTCTACAAAGTTGTAGATATGTTTTTCTAGTTTTCAAAACATCAAAAATCAACCCAATCAGAGCTCTCAATCTCAAGATATACTCTAAAAACCGAAGACAGCTCTCAAAAACAAAGGCAGCAAGCAAGACCCTGATTCAAGCCTATTTTCTCTATCATAAAAATTGATTCAGATTTCGTGTTCTTCATATGAAATGAATATCTGTGAGTCTATTTTCATATCCAATTGGAATTTCTCAATTTGAGTCACGAAAACTCAAGATATAACAAAAAAACTACAGACTGGTCATATGATCCTTAAAACAGATTTCTTACATCTTTCAATCAAACGTGTATTTTTCCTTTCTAAACCACTTCCAAGCTTGAGATTCACATATAAAACATGTACTAGAAGCAGTAAAGACATCTCTCATGCTAACACATCAATCATACACACACACTTATGCAAGTTCCCATACCTTGGCTGATAAACCCAATGTCTTCAACCTCTACCAATACCCTTTCCTTTGCTCTTCCTTCCTTCCTCTTCTCCTTCATAAATACCATCATCATCATCAAATATTTCCAGCATATATACATTTTCTCAGTCAAAATGAAACAAGAAGAAGATGATGATGAAGGGTTCAATTAACATTTTAATTACCTTACGTTTAATACCTTGTACTCTTGATTAATCAACAAACATCATCCTCAAATTGTTTGAGATAAATCAATGGAAATAAGAAGGAAGAAGAAGATGATCTATTTTCTGGTTTTCTCTCTTCAATTGCCGACACCTTCACTCACACAGCCACCTCTACATTCCACTTTCTTCTTTCTATTTATATAAGTGGCAAAATCTCCCTTTTACTCCCTCAAAATCTTGCATGCCACACAAATGCCACAAACCTTTATGCATGTTAGACTTTAACCCCTCCACTAACTCATTTTTCTTAAATCAACCTATCAATTTATTCATTCTTTCAAAATTGGCCACTAAAATGCCAAAAAATACAAATTAACCCCAAATTAATATCTTTTACTTCAATTACATCCTCAATTACTATTAAACTATATTATTTTATTTTATTTTCATGCAATTAACATAATAGCATGCTAATTTATCCCCTTAACTTAATCATAACAATATGTGAATTAAATTAGGGTCATGTTAGGGGCCTTACAATATGTATATGTAAGTTATATGGAAATGAAGGTTGTAATAAGCTCATAGTGAGAATGCTAGTTTATGCATGCATCTAGAAGCTATACTACTTTATATAAATGTGCTGAAATGCTGAATGCTACACATGAAAGAAAAATGGCTAAAGTATGATGATATAGTATAAGTATTAAGATATTGGGATTGCATATGAAGTCAATATGCTTATTCAAATTTAAATGTACAGGAAAGATGTGAGAATCCTGATTAGTATATTAGTTATATGATTATTTGGATAAAATGACGTAGATTGCATTATTTATAGTAAAGATGTGGTTTAGGGTGTTTCAATTTGGTATCAGAGCATAGGTTTAGCCTTTTCTGGGCAATGCAAGTATAGAAACTTTAATACGAGATAGTGTTGTGTTGGCCTAATGCAGAAGTTCCTGTTTTCTTATAGATTAACGATGGAGAATTCTTCTAGGGATACTATAGAAGAATCGGCTGAAAGTAATTTTCCGGTTAGATCAAATCCTCCTAATCCAATGACTTCCTCTTCGCATTGAAATGAAATTCCTACTATAGTTCCTGGAGAAGCTTTGTTAAAAATTTCTTAGGATATGGCCCAGATTCTGCAAAGAATGACTATGCCCAAGGCTCCAATGTCTGAAATTAGAAAGCATGGGGCACAAGAATTTATGGGCACTAATTTAGAACAATCTGAAGAAGCTGAGTTTTGGTTAGAAAGGCTGGAGAGGAACAAGATGCTCCAGAAGTTATAGCCGGTACTTTTTCTCTTTATAATTGTAACATACATGCACTCATTGATCCTGGCTCTACTCACTCATATGTTTGTATTGGAGTTTAGGGTAGAGATAGTTTTAAAACACAACAGTTAGATTTTGATGTATGTGTAACTAGTCCATTGGGACATAGTACAATTGTTACTAAGGTGTTTAAAGACTATCCTATAGTAGTTCAAGGGAGAGAGTTTCCAGCAGATTTGATTGTGTTGCCTTTTCATGAGTTTGATGTAATTCTGGGAATGGATTGGTTATCCAAGCATCATGCAGTAGTAAATTGTGAGATGAAAACAGTAACTCTCAGGGATGATGAAGGAAAGGAAGTGGTAGTTTAAGGCAATTATTCTAAGCTTTCAAATAATGTTATATCAGCAATGCAAGCTAGGCGATATCTTCGAAAAGGATGTGAAGCATTTTTAGCTTTAGTCCTTGACTCAAAAAGGGATACAGTGGAGCTTGACAAAATACTGATTGTGAAAGAATTTTCAGAAGTATTTCTTGAGGAATTACCTGGACTTCCTCCAGAAAGAGATGTTGAGTTGTCTATTGATCTGTTACCCGGTACGGCCCCAATCTCCAGGGCACCATACAGAATGGCTCCATCTGAATTAAAAGAGCTGAAGGTTCAATTACAGGAATTGTTAGACAAAGGCTTTATCAAACCTAGTGTGTCACCTTAGGGTGCTCCGATTTTATTCATTAAGAAGAAGAATGGGTCTATGAGAATGTGTATCTACTATAGACAGTTGAACAAAGTGACAGTGAAGAACAAATATCCTTTGCCACAAATAGAGGATTTATTTGATCAGTTAAGTGGTGCTGGTGTGTTCTCAAAGATAGATTTGCGATCAGGATATTATCAGCTCAGAGTTAAAGATGGGGATGTTCCTAAGACTGCTTTTAGAACTCGTTATGAGCATTATGAATTTTTAGTTATACCATTTGGGTTGACTAATGCACTTGCTACATTTATGGATCTTATGAATAGGGTATTCAGACCCTACTTGGATCGATTTATTGTTGTGTTTATTGATGACATATTAATTTACTGAAGAAATGAAGCTGAACATGCTGAACATCTGAGAATTGTATTGCAAACTTTGAAAGAAAATGAGTTGTATACCAAACTGAGTAAATGTAATTTTTGGCTTAAGGAAGTTTCTTTCCTAGGTCATGTTGTATCTGCTGAAGGTGTTAGGGTCGATCCAAATAAAATTGAAGCTATTGTTAATTGGAGACCACCCAGGAATGTACATGAAATTAGAAGTTTTCTTAGGCTGGTAGGTTACTATCGTCGTTTTGTGAAGGGTTTTTCTGTCATTGCTTCACCCCTCACTAAGTTGTTAAGAAAGAATATTAAGTTTGAATGGTTTGATCGTTGTCAAGCAAGCTTTGAAAGGTTGAAGAAGATGTTGACTGAGGCTCCAGTGTTGACTCAACCGGTGTCAGGGAAAGAGTATGCAATGTACAGTGATGCTTTTAAGGTTGGTTTGGGTTGTGTATTGATGCAAGATGGTAAAGTTATAGCTTATGCATCTAGACAGTTGAAACCACATGAACAGAACTACCCGACTCATGATCTAGAACTGGCAGCTGTGGTATTCGCTTTAAAGATTTGGTGGCATTACTTGTATGGGGAAAAATGCAGGATTTATACTGATCATAAAAGCCTCAAGTACTTACTTACTCAGAAAGAACTTAACTTGAGACAGAGTAGATGGTTGGAATTATTCAAAGATTATGATTGTATAGTTGATTACCACCCAGGAAAAGCAAATGTGGTTGCTGATGCCTTGAGTCGTAAGTCAATGGCAGTGTTGATGTTAAAACAGTGTAGATGGAAATTTACTTTGGATGGTGCTTTACTAGCACAGCTTAAAGTTAGGCCCATGGTTAGGCAGACAATGATTGATGCTCAGAAGGATGATGTCAAGTTACAACAGATTGTTGAAACAGTTTGTGAAGGTAATCAATCTGATTTTTCAATGAAAGAAGATGGTGGTGTATACTACCATAACAGGTTGTGTATCCCTGATGACAAAGAAGTGAAAAGAATATTGTTGCATGAAGCACATAATACTGCATTTACTATGCATCCAGGTGGGAACAAGATGTATCAAGAGTTGAAATAGTTTTACTGGTGGCCTGGCATGAAGAAGGATATTGTTGATTATGTTTCTAAATGTCTAACATGTCAGCAAGTGAAAGCAGAACATCAGTTTCCTTCAGGTCTCCTGAATCCCATTCCGATTCCACAGTGGAAGTGGGAAGACATTACCATGGATTTTGTTACTGGTTTGCCTCTTTCTAAAAGAAAATATGATGCTGTTTGGGTAATAGTGGATAAGTTAACAAAAGTAGCTCACTTTTTACCAGTTCGAACTGATTATTCCATGGATAGGCTTGCAAAATTGTATGTGAATGAGATTGTACGGTTACATGGTATACCTGTGTCTATAATTTCGGATCGAGATCCAAGGTTTACATCGAGATTTTGGCAGAGTTTACAGCAAGCTTTGGGAACACAGCTCAAGTATAGTACAGCTTTTCATCCTCAAACGGATGGGCAATCTGAAAGGGTTATTCAAATTCTAGAAGATATGATGAGAGGATGTGCTTTGGAGTTTTCGGGAAGTTGGGATAAATATGTAGCCTTAATGGAATTTTCTTATAATAACAGCTATCAGAAGAGTATTCAAATGGCACCATATGAGGCTTTGTATGGCAGGAAATGTAGAACTCCAGTCTGCTGGACTGAGTTGACTGAATGTAAGTAAATTGGTCCTGACCTTGTTAGAGATACAGAAGAAAGGGTTCAAGTTATCAAGCAGAGGTTGAAAGAAGCAAGTGACAGGCAAAAGTCATATGCTGACCTTAAAAGAAGGGATATCGAGTACCAGGTGGGTGATAAAGTATTTTTAAAGGTATCTCCTTGGAGAAAAGTGCTTAGATTTGGGAAAAAGGGAAAACTTAGTCCGAGATTCATTGGTCCGTACGAAATTCTTCAAAGAGTCGGACCAGTAGCTTATAGATTGGCTCTTCCTATAGAATTGGCCAAGCGTCATAACGTATTTCATGTATCGATGCTTCGAAGATATCGCTCAGATGAATCTCACAAGTTACAAGTTCAAGATATTCAGTTGCAGCCGGATTTCACTTATGATGAGGAACCGAAGGAAATTCTGGCTAAGGAAATCAGACAATTGAGGAACAAGCAGATCCCTCTAGTTAAGGTACTCTGGCAACATCATGGAGTACAAGAAGTAACTTGGGAACCAGAGGCAACCATGAAGAAGCAATATCCTTAGCTGTTTAATTCAGGTATGAATTTCGAGGACGAAATTCCTTAAGGGGGAGAGAATTGTGAGACCCTATACATGACCCTAATTAAATTTCATGTTTTGAGAGGAGTTTTTATTTGATTAAGATTAATTATTTAATGAGGAATTCTTATAAATAAGTGGTTAAGGGATAAATTATGTTATATTTATTTTAATGGCATGGAAAATAAATTGATTAGTGTGATGTAATTTGAATTGAGGGTTTAATTGGAGTATAAATATTGATTTGGGGTAAATTGGTAATTATGACATTTTAATGGGGTCAATTGAGAATTTAAGAATAGTGGAGAGGTTAATGTAAATAAAAGGTTAATTGGTGGGGTTGAATTATGAATAGACTAGCTTGTGGGAATGAATTGTGACATGCAAGATTTGGTGGGAAGTCTTGGCATCATGTAATAAAATGAAATGATCATTTAGGGAATTTGCCTTATTATTATATAAGTTGAAATGTAGTGGATGGAAAGAGAATAGTGAGAAGGGAGTGTGGTGTGGTCGGCAATGGTGAGAGGAAAAACCAGAGATTCAATTCCTTTCAATTTTCATACAAAGTCTTTGAGTCTTCAAGAAATTTAAGTGACAAATCTTGATGGTTAATTAAGGCAATTAAGTGCATAACTCTAAGGTAAGTGGTCTCTATTGAATTTCATCATCTTCTTCTTCTTCTTCCTCTCATATTGGTTGAGGTAAATGATGGATAAATGCTGGAAATTATAATTGATGATGATAATGATGTTTGTGAAGGAGAAGAGGAAGGTAGAAGGAATAAAGGGAAGGATATTGCAAGGGATTGAAAGCTATGGTGATAAAGGGTTTGCCAAGGTATGGGATGGTACTCTCCCTGCATGCAAGTGATTGTTAATTGAATTAACAAGGTGTTTATGTGTGATAGATGAAACAATGGAAATGAGATATGAATTTAGACTTTGTATCTATAGGTATTGCATGAAGATTTGCTTAAACTATTGACTGTAATTTAGATATAAAAATGAGTTCGTGACCTTAATTTAAAGCTATATGAATTTTGATAGTTTCATATGAGATATAGGTATAAAAGTGTAGTTGAAAAAATAGTACTAATTTGGCCTTTAAATTATCCCTACATTGATTGAATATTAGATACATCTTTGAATCCGATTTTGAACAGCTTGGGGTAAAATCTTCATAATTGATTGTAAATTGATCAGAATGACAAGGGGTTAATTCCTACTTAAAATAAACTTCAAAACCTACAATTTCTATGAAGAAAACGAAGTCAAATAATGCCTACAACATTGCCTAATTTTCACTTGAAAATCGGAAATTCTTTGTAGCCTACTATGATGAACAGTCTTTAGTAATTTCAACATATCTCGAGTTATAGAAATGATATTGAAAATATTTTTGATGTTCTAGAAACTAGAAATGTATATCTACAACTTTTTAGAAGACAACTTTTTCTACAAAGGCCGTTAATGTGTCAAATACGATGTACAAAATAAAATTATTAAGCAGTTTGCAGGATTTTGGGGGCAGGGTGAAAAACTCGTATGGCCAAGCATACTGTCGCGAGCGCGACAATTGCCGCGAGCGCGATAGCATGATTTTGGCCTATAACTATGTTTTTTATTCACCTTTATCAGTATATTAGACTATCCCCATGTGTTGCACATATGACTGAACAAAATAGACCTTGAATGCAAGTATACGAGAGTCATATACTCGTGTGTATATAAATTTGTATCACTTACATTGGAAATTGCCTATGAATGTATACCTATGCTATGAAATAGGAACATGTTGATATTTGTATAGTACATGATTTGATTAATGATAAATGTATGCACATTGATAAACATGGTTATAAGAATAAGCCTACTATAAGCGAATGTATCTACAGGTATGTACATTTATGATTGTGTATATGAATGTATGAGCAATTGAATAGGTATGATGCATTACTTGATTAACATATCATGATTATGCTAATATGAGATATCTAATTATGGTATATAAAAAGTAATTGTATCATAAAATAAACTTACATATGCAGTTATGTCATAGTAACAATGTAGCTATCATATGATTATACATGTGCAAAATGAACACTATAAGTGCAAGTATGATATATGAAGGAAAGATTAAATAGAATTTGCCTGCAGTTATAGTTCAATTGTGGATAGATAGGCGCCTATAGGGATATTGCAGCTGCCACAGTCGACCTTTTTAGGTCCACAGTATAATTGATCCTGTTGGATCTTGCACAGCCATTATGGTTGTTACTTGCCCTCGTGTGGGTTTTTGACCGGTCCATCGTATAGTTGGCCCTGATGGGTCCATAGTTTTGATATCTTCGGATATCCATAGTTTTGATACCCTCGGTATCCACCGATCCCGTTATCCATTCTTAGAACTTAAGCAGGCTAAAGTAAAGCAATAATGTATCACAGTGAATCACAGTATGAACTATGCATCTGATATATGATTTATCATGTTTAACAATGGTTTCTTAAACATGTATTTGTATCTATTTATATTATATACATATCTCATATTGAATTGTATGAACTCAAGTATGCTGAATAAATTGTGAAGGGTTATCTTGTTATGCAAGTATTATTATTATTCAATTGTTTTGAATATCCTATATTTTTTTGATGACCACTGTGAGTGGTTGTCTTTCATGTTTAGAATCCCAACTAAGCTGTATAGCTTAGCACGGGTTATTTTGATCCGTGTAGGTTTTGGTAGTCAAGGCTTTTGCACAGGAACTATTTCTGCATCAGGACAGGCCAACACCAGTTTATAGAAGTGGATGTAGGAAACTTTAGATAAATCTTCTCTAGTTCCTTACATGTTTAATATGTATAAAGGTTGTAATATATGTATATGTAAGTTATATAGAAATGAAGGTTGTAATAAGCTCATAGTGAGAATGCTAGTTTATGCATGCATCTAGAAGCTATAATACTTTATATAAATGTGCTGAAATGCTGAATGCTACACATGAAAGAAAAATGGCTAAAGTATGATGATATAGTATAAGTATTAAGATATTGGGATTGCATATGAAGTCAATATGCTTATTCAAATTTAAATGTACAGGAAAGATGTGAGAATCCTGATTAGTATATTAGTTATATGATTATTTGGATAAAATGACGTAGATTGCATTATATATAGTAAAGATGTGGTTTAGGGTGTTTCAATTTGGTATCAGAGCATAGGTTTAGCCTTTTCTGGGCAATGCAAGTATAGAAACTTTAATACGAGATAGTGTTGTGTTGGCCTAATTCAGAAGTTCCTGTTTTCTTATAGATTAACGATGGAGAATTCTTCTAGGGATACTATAGAAGAATCGGCTGAAAGTAATTTTCCAGTTAGATCAAATCCTCTTAATCCAATGACTTCCTCTTCGCATTGAAATGAAATTCCTACTATAGTTCCTGGAGAAGCTTTGTTAAAAATTTCTCAGGATATGGCCCAGATTCTGCAAAGAATGACTATGCCCAAGGCTCCAATATCTGAAATTAGAAAGCATGGGGCACAAGAATTTATGGGCACTAATTTAGAACAATCTGAAGAAGCTGAGTTTTGGTTAGAAAGGCTGGAGAGGAACAGGATGCTCCAGAAGTTATAGCCAGTACTTTTTCTCTTTATAATTGTAACATACATGCACTCATTGATCCTGGCTCTACTCACTCATATGTTTGTATTGGAGTTTAGGGTAGAGATAGTTTTAAAACACAACAGTTAGATTTTGATGTATGTGTAACTAGTCCATTGGGACATAGTACAATTGTTACTAAGGTGTTTAAAGACTATCCTATAGTGTTTAGAATCCCCACTAAGCTGTATAGCTTAGCACGGGTTATTTTCATCCGTGTAGGTTTTGGTAGTCAAGGCTTTTGCACAGGAACTATTTCTGCATCAGGACAGGCCAACACCAGTCTATAGAAGTGGATGTAGGAAACTTTAGATAAATCTTCTCTAGTTCCTTACATGTTTAATATGTATAAAGGTTGTAATATATGTATGTGTAAGTTATATGAAAATGAAGGTTGTAATAAGCTCATAGTGAAATGCTAGTTTATGCATGCATCTAGAAGCTGTAATACTTTATATAAATGTGCTGAAATGTTGAATGCTACACATGAAAGAAAAATGGCTAAAGTATGATGATATAGTATAAGTGTTAAGATATTGGGATTGCATATGAAGTCAATATGCTTATTCAAATTTAAATGTACAGGAAAGATGTGAGAATCCTGATTAGTATATTAGTTATATGATTATTTGGATAAAATGACGTAGATTGCATTATATATAGTAAAGATGTGGTTTAGGGTGTTTCAATTTCACTTTCAAAAAATTGGCATAGTCGATCTTGAACTCTGCCGGTACCCATCTTGGTACTTTAGATATTAGTGCCTTGCACTGCGAAGATGATAAGCTAGCTTCCTTACATGGGTACCAGACAAAGAGATTTACCATGCTAACTTTTGAAAATTTAAAGAATGCACAAATGGATTAAAAAATCACAAGGTATCATAACCCATCTCAAACACTTTAGAACACAGTTTTAAAGTCAATAATCAAGCATCTTACATTAATATTTGCAAAATTACAACTAGACAAAATAATCTATACAAACAAATAGCATTTATTTGTAAGACAAAATAAGCCAACAATCTTGCTTATGGAAATAAAGACATGCAATCACAAAACACCATAGTCAAATGGCAAGAATTGCTCAACCATTCATTATTTTATTCTACAATAAAAGAATCTAAAAATACATGTGTATCATGAATAAAATCAAGAGATAACTGGTTACACGAAGGATGTAGCCTCTCTAGACATTTTTTCAAACACAAGGCAAGTAATTTAGGTGAACATGTTTAATAAAATTGCTAGAAATCCTATTAAAATTAAACAAAATTTATTTTTAAATATTTAACACAATAGAGAATAGTGAATCTAACAGACAAATCAAGATAATTATAAGAGGTATCAAATTTATATGGATAAATGATTAACCAACACCTAAAATATATTAAAACAAACTCCTCTTAAAATCACAGCCATTCTTCAAGAAACTCACAATCAATCATGCCCTAAACTAACAAAAATAAAAAATAAAAAGAAGTTTTAATTGATCAGAGTGAAAAAACTTACTTTTTGTTGATTGTCAACCAAAAGATAAGTAAATGTAGTGTTGAGAGAGAGTAAGGGCTAAAAATGCAGACAAAAGAAGAGACAGTGTGCAAAAACGGTGAAAAGACAAACCATAATAGGCATCTTTTAGATGGTCTTAGCGAGAACCTCTATGATCACCGCTAAAATAAAATAGTCTCTATCATGGCGCACACAAGTTGACAAAATGTGTATTTTGATTTTCAATTCATCCATTTACTATTTAATTTTAATTTAAACATTATAGGATAAAATTGTCTCAATTAAATAAGCCTAACAAGATTACGCTATGGACATACAATAGTGTTGCATTTTACAAAGAGAAGATGAAGCATTGGCATGATAGGTCGTGACAAATTGACTAAAAGGTGGCATAATAGGTCATGACCAGTTGACTTTGGAACACACAAAGCTTGACTAGTGGCATAAAAATTAGCTATAAGATTAAATAGTAAATGGATGAATCTTGACCCTTAGTTTGGTGGACTTAAAGCCATCCTAGATAGTTTTAGAATTTTCTACATTTTTGTAAAAAAATCTATCATCTTCCCCTTTCTTTCTCTTAAATATCAAAATGCCATTTAATTTTACCTTTCAATCATTTTCTTATCACTTCTCTCAATTTCCATTAAATCTCGAGCCTAATTTTTACCTTTAAATACTAGAGAATCTTCTTTTCATTATTGAAATAGATTGGAGTAAAAGAAAGCCTGGAAAATAAGAATTTTTAGTGAGAGAATGTTAACCTAATTACATAAGTTTTTAAGTTTTATGTTAGAATTAATTAGGAATTTTGGTATAAAATTTAGAAAATCATTAGTATAATTATTATTAAGTAATTTCATGTTAGAATTCATAGCATAAACTCGTAAATTTATCCTCTCCAAATTTGACCTAAAAGGGGTTTCCAAAGAGAAAAGAGAAGCTAGGAGGAGAGAGTTAAAGAAAAGGAGAAATAAGTGATCTCAAGCTACTTTAAGGTTAATGGATACATTTTTTCACTTAATTTCATTTAGTACCCTTGAATTTAGCTGAATTCTATATTATGTAACTATGGTAAATAAAGTATAACCATGAAATAATTTAACATATGTTAATATAACAATGTGAGAGCATGTAGTGACTACGAATTAATAAAGAAAACATTTCAAAGATAAGGAAACATAAGGTGCCTGAAAGGTGGTTCCAAAAGCACTTGTGATAAGTGAATGATTAATGAAAGATTTGACATAATTTAGACATTATAATGATAAATGAATGTAGTATGAATAATTAAAACCTTAATCTACATATGTACATATTGTACCTAAGTTGAACATAATGGTGTCCGTTTAGGTATTAAAAGGTTATAAGTATAATATGAATGTATACTTTAAAATAAATAATTGGTATGATTAAAAGGACATATGAGACATGATATTATATAAAAATTCATAATATATCTTGATGAACAATGTGTGGCTGAATGGGGTATACAAAGGTACCTTGTGATAAATTGATAGGTAATTGAGTAATCAGCATGAAATGGATATTACATTGATAAATAAACATAAATTAATTGATTAGAACTAAGTATTTCATTTCGACATAATGTTATGTAAAGGGATATAATGATGTTCATATGTGAAATTAACATTTACTAATATAAATGTAAAACATATCAACTCAAAAAAGCTTGAAATGTGTTTAGAAACACATAAGATACTTCAATAAATGTAATATCACTTGATATGTGTATGTACATATTATGCTTGAATGATGTACATAAGGAATATAACATGTTTCATCAAGTTTGAACAATATCTACCATGTTTATCATGATTGTATATATGATATTGATGAATAAATGAGAAATGAGAAAGTATAACACATGGTATAATGTGAATGACATGAGAACATCTGTGAAAATATAGGATAAGTGAAGCAAAACAATTGCCCTTAGTACAAAATGGGTAATCTAGGATCATATGACATAGTGGCTAGCCATAAGGACCCATATAACGCGGTAGCACCATAAGTTCAAATTTCCATTGAGGTGGCTACGATCAAGTAGTCACCTCACACATATAACACTTATACACACCAATTGAAGTGTAGGATCTTGTGAAATTGTCCCTCTAGTCCATTTCCATCATTGTTTTCCTCATTCTGCAGATTCGATTTTAAAATTTCCACTGGGCACTATTAGGGGTAAAACATTATGTAAGAGATAACAACTAAATTGTAAATTTTGCATAAAAGATGTCATATGTGTGATTAAATAGTAAATAGAGTGGAAAATGTAAATAATTGGTCAATAAGGGGTGAAATTGTAAATATGCAAGGAAATAGGGACTAAATTGTAAATTATACATGAAAGATATCATAAAATGTGAATAAGTAATTGATGGTGTAAAAAAGGGGTAAAAATGTAAATATGCAAGAAAATGAGGATTACATGATAAACTATATGCCAAAGATGTCATTTATGTGATAAAATAATGAAAAAGATGAAACATAAGGTCAATTGTTTTAAAAGGGTAAAAAATATAATTATGCGAGAAATATGGGTAAAATGCAAAATTATCGTTAGAAATATGGTTAAAAAGACATAAAATAGTCAAAGAATAAAAAAATGGCAAAATAGTAAATAAAGAAAAGTTGAGGGGCTAGAGAATAATTTTCTAATACATTAGTAAGTATAAGAACCAAAATGGAAATTTTTGGCTTAAAGTTAAGTGGAAGTCAAAATAAATAAAAAGAACAAAAATTGGAATTAAATATTATGCAAAAGGATAAGTTTGAGGGATCAAATTTTAATTTACCATCATATGGAAAGAATATGAGGACTAAATATAAATTTGGGTTATAGTGGAATAAAAATAAAAAGGAAGTAAAAAGGAGTGAAATTAGTGAAAAATACCTGACATGTATTAAAAAGGAAAGTTTTGGGACTTAATTATAATTTTCCATTTGCATAAAAATTGTGGAAAAAAATAGGAAGAATAAGAATGAAAGAGTTACATGAGTTAAGGCATTAAGAGAATAAATCTTAAATTAATTAACTATGAGTTGCAACTAGAGATAAAATGATAATTTACTCAAAGTAGATTTATTAAATGAAATTTTATGTAGTTGTATCCACCACTAGGCAACAACATTACTTAGTGTGTGGTTTGTTTGACTACGCGCAGGGATATGTAATTAAAGATTGGTGATGGAGAAGATAAGTGGCATGTATATGTAACAGCTGTGGGCATGGAACTTTTATGAACTATGTATTAGACTTTTTTGAGTACTGGCAGGTAATGTATAGTGTAACAAATGTTAAATAATAGTAAACTTAAATTATTTGACAATTGTATAGACGTAGATTACGTGATTGTGATTGAAGTATTGGAGGTGGAGGCTGCCTTTTAGGAGTGTTTTTTTGCAAATTTGTAGGTTTGAGTAGCATGGTATACAAACTATTATGCTATCAAAATTTTGGCCACATAAATAGTAATCATTTAGTGACACCAATAATATTTCATAATGTACAAAATTCTGAATAACCTTAAGGTTTCACAGTTAGTGGCTAACTTGTCAATTAGAACAGCCTATGGCATTTTAGTGATATATTTTGGTATAAAAGTATAATTGGTTTGATTTTTAATTTATAGAAACTAGAGACATAGAGTAACATTTTTAGAAGAAATATTTTCCAAACAACCACATTTACTAAGTTGAAACATCTATGCAAAATAGACCTGAGAAGTTGTCCTTTAGAAAACTCATAATTTACATCTATCAAACTGGATTGATTTGTAATCCCATCGACTAAGATGTATTCTGCATATATAAAATGCCACCCACTTGACTATATTGAATGTTAATCCAGTTGTGTACACCCTATTTATCCTAGGATGGATTTTTCTCACCCGAAAGTTCCTGAAATGGATTCGAACTTTCTCAAATTCTCATAACACTTTACAAACACATGTATAAAGTCCAATTATGGTGTAATAAATATGAAAAAGTGTTAGAGAGTATGCCCTAGAGCCCATGTAAAAAGGATGTATTTCACATGTATGAATTCATATTCTTAATAAAAGGCATCATTCATTTATTAATGCTATGTTTAAATACATGAGTTTGTAAATCTAAAATTAATAAATGAAGTCCTGGATATTATAAATACAGTGCAAAGGCAATCATGAAAGTGTTCATGATATGAGATGTCTATTGCATGCAAATGTGTTAATATCTAAATATCCCTAGTCATAGAATTAATAAGACATGACATTGTTAATTCGTACAGACCAGAACATGTTATGCTTCTTGAATGGTTCAAGCAGTGGTTCTCATAACTGTGATTATGAAAGATAATCAAAGCTAACATATGGATGCTTCTTAGAAGAACAAGTTCATTGGAGACCTACAAAGAGAATCCTCACATGGATAATAAATCTTTGTCAACGAGGAATCTCTTCATAACGCTTGTACAAATATCCTTAGACTTGAGATCACCATGATTATCTTAAGTAGCAAGTGATACACTTTGACTCCATAACTGATTACTTCCAACTAGGAGTGAAAATAGTTAGGAGGTTGGGTATATCATGATCTACTTGAAGATAGTTAAGTAATCGGTAAAGGATTTACCATCCCAGATTAATTAAGGGAAGTTATCTCTCATGATTCTAAAATTGCATTGTTTAAAGAATATCTAGCCAGAGTAATTTGCCCAGATGGATAGGGATTCATGAAGGGCATTTTGGGAACAATGGTTAAATTAATAGAACATACATAATTAGATTTATCTGAGTTGACAGAAATCCATACTCATAATCTAATTGAGATTAGAGTGGTGAAAGGAGTAATTGCACGGTAACTGTTTCTATGGAAGGGTACAGTCAAACCACTTGATTTTCCTGACATTTGGGTAGTCATGATGCCCTGCTAAAGGCCGCTCATGATTTGTATAATAGTGTATCATAAATATCAATAAGGGATTGATAAAATGATTTAAAGAAGTTTAAATCATATGAGTTTTGAATATAACTCATAATTACATATTATACTGCCAATATAGACAGGAACCCAATAGGTCACACACATATAGAGTAAAGGATAAAATGGTAAAATGACAAGAATAATAATATTTGATATTATTATGGGAGAAGAGAAATGAATAAGAGAACAATTAATTAAAGAGTTTAATTAATTATGATCAAGTAGAATTGTTCGCATAACTTTTTAGAAATATTCTATAGAATAGACTTAACTAAAATATTGTGTTTTATAATTAATTATTATTGGACTATAAGTGCTATAAGGCTGATATAATAATTAATAGATCCATTGGAGAAATTAAAGCGGCTTAGAGAATTGGTTTTGATGCAGAAACCCTCTAGAGGAAAGGTTACACGCCAAAACCATATAGAAGGCCTTAAAGGCCTCATTCTTGGACCAAGACAAATTAAATATATTTCATAAGTGTTATGGAGCCTACATATTTAATTTGGATGGATTTGGATTTCATCTGGGTGATTAAATTCAAGTTTATGCATAAAGGACCTAGTTTATGGGTTTTATGCATAGTCCTTTATGAAAGGATTTAAATTGGATTTAATTGAGATTAAATAAATTATTAATAATTCCAAAAGCCCATTTAATATTTCTCCGGCAATTTTAAAGAGCCCAATCCCATTATGAAGTTGGATTTTTAACCTAGCTATAAAAATCCAAGTTAAAGGGATTTAGGGTTAAATGAACATTAAGAGAAAAGAAAATTCTCTCTCATTTCTCTAACCCTAGCCGCCACCCTCATTCCTTGCTAGCATCAAGGAATTTTGGCCAGCCTTGTAACTCCATCAATATTGGTTCATTTGATCATTCTCTAGTGTGGATTACTAAATGGAGGTCTTCTATTTTGGACACTGTGGTTTGCAACAACCTGGTAAGAAGAAAAATCAAAGGTTATTTTTCTTATTTTCATTAATATTTATATTGTAAATTCATGGAAAGATCAGATCTATTGGTTAAAAATTTTAATTTTTGCTTATACATGTGATGTATGTAACCGATAATTCCAAATATGGTATCAGAGCCACGGTTTTGCCATGAATCTACAATTCTATATTATTCGTGAAATAGTTATTATTTTTGAGTTATTTATTTCATGAAATTTAAAATATTAGATTTTATTGTTCATGCATGAGAAATATTGATTTCTGGATTTATGTGATCAAATATATAAAATGTAAAATAAAACAATTATTTTGAGAAAAGAATCATTGTGTTTGGCGTGAATGAGTTTTATTTTTCAATAAAGTTTAGGGGTTGTTCTAAATTAAATTTTTTTATCCACTCTAAAATTATTTTGATGATAATTTATGTGTTTAATATGTGATATTAAGCCATAGGATAAAAAAAAATTAAAATCAACAAGTTTTGCATGAAAACTAGTTTAATTGAAAAGTTCGATAAATTGGTATTCTTCGTATGTTCTTGGTAAGTTCATGTTTAGAATGATTTTTAATCATCTGAAATTGATATATCTGATATATTAGTGTGTTTTAATTAATTGGATTAATTTTAATTCATTAAAACCATTTAATGGGCTTAATTACGTTTATTGACTTGATTTAAATTAGTGAATGACTTGGTGGGCCCAATGAGCTAAATTAAATTAAATATTATAGACTTTAATTAAGTTTATTAATGGGTTTTAAGAGCTGCAGTGGGCTTGGCTCATTCCAAATGGTCCAATAGACACGAAACTAGTTTGTGTGTGAATACACTTTAGGGTTTAACTTTGTGGGTTTCGGCCTACCCTTTGTTTTAAGCCCAAAATTGATTTTTCAATTATTTAATATGATTAATTAGTTAAATAATCAATTAATAATCAATTGGATTGATAATTAAGGCAAGAACACATGCATGCAAAAAGGTTTTCTAAAATGAAAGTTTTCAAAATGGAAAAAGTTTCCTAATTTGATCACATCATTAAAATAATTCAAAAGTAAGTTTCAAGAGTTGAAACATAGTTTGTGTTCCATTATATGATTTTACTTTGTGCATTAGAAATGTATATAAGTGTGTATGATTGGCATGATGGATAGTTATAGACAAAGGCCCAATGTGATTGAGCATAATGCATGTTTCGGCCTAGTGAAGACTTTCATGCCTTGGGCAATTGTTTTTGGTTTGTATTTCTTTTTCAAATTGTAATATATTATTAGATTACTTAAATTAGAATTAGAGATAGAAATGGAGACCACTATCAAGGAGCAATATGGGCTGAATGGAGACCCAACAAGATTTAAGATAATGTAATTGTGTTTTCTTGTTTGAATCATGCACACTACCTAGGTTTGACCTTTTGATTTCCCTTTTCACTTGGGGAGATTAATGTAGTAAAGTCCATAACTATGTCATATTTGTATGATTATATTTATGTGATAGATATAGGAAGTATACCAATGTATGCCAACCATGTGTGATGAGACTTAATTAACTGAAATCCCTTAAACTAATACTAAGGTATATAAGCCTTCCACTAATTGGAGGAGAACCAGAGTTCTTTATAGTGTGCATTTTTTACCACAGTCAAGCTCACATTATATCGAATATGTTCGAATCTAATAAAATGGGTCATCTTAGCTAGCCCATTAACATGTGGATGCTTCTTAGAAGAACAAGTTCATTGGATACCTACACAGTGAATCTTCACATGGATATTAAATCTATGTCAGTGAGGAATCTCTTCATAGTGGTTTTGCAAGTATCCTTAGACTTGAGATCACCAATGTTATCTTAAGTAGCAAGTGATATACTTTGACTCCATAACTAATTACGTCCAACTGGGAGTGAACATAGTTAGGAGGTTGGGTATATCATGACCTACTTGAAGATAGTTGAGTAATCGATAAAGGATTCACCATCCCAGATATATTAAGGATAGTTATCTCTCATAATTCAATAATTGCCTTGTTCAGAGAATCTCTGGCTAGAGTAATATGCCAGGATGGATAGGGATCCATGAAGGGCATTATGGGAACAATGGTTAAGTTAATAGAACATACATAATTAGATTTATATGAGTTGATAGAAATCCATACTCAGAATCTAATTGAGATAAGAGTGGTGAAAGGAGTAATTGCATGGTAACTATTTTTATGGAAGGGTACACTCAAACCACTTGACTTTCCTAACATTTGGGTAGTCATGATGCCTAACTAGAGGCCGCTCATGATTTTTATAATAGTATATCATAAATATCAATAAGGGATTGATAAAATTATTAAAAGAAGTTTAAATCATAAGAGTTTTGAATAGAACTCATAATTACATATTATATTGCCAATATCGACAGGAACCCAATAGGTCACACACATATAGAGTAAAGGATAAAATGGTAGAATGACATGGATAATAATATTTGATATTATTATGGGAGAAGAGAAATGAATAAGAGAATAATTAATTAAAGAGTTTAATTAATTATGATCAAGTAGAATTGTTTGCATAACTTTTTAGAAATGTTCTGCAAAATGGACTTAATTAAAATATTATATTTTATAATTAATTATTATTGGACTATAAGTGTTATAGGGCTAATATAATAATTAATAGATCCATTGGAGAAATTAAAGAGGCCTAGAGAATTTGTTTTGGCGCAGAAACCCTCTAGTGGAAGGGTTACACGCCAAAACCATATAGAAGGCCTTAAAGGCCTAATTTTTTGACCAAGACAAATTAAATATATTCTATAAGTGTTATGGAGCCTACATATTTAATTTAATATGATTAATTAATTAAATAATCAATTAATAATTTATTAATAATCAATTGGATTGATAATTAAGGCAAGAACACATGCATGCAAAAAGGTTTCCTAAAATGAAAGTTTCCAAAATGGAAAAAGATTCCTAATTTGATCACATTATTAAAATAACTCAAAAGTAAGTTTCAAGAGTTGAAACAAAGTTAGTATTTCATTATATGTTTTTACTTTATGCATTAGAAATGCATATAATGGTGTATGATTGGCATGATGGATAGTTATGGACAAAGGCCCAATGTGATTGAGCATAATGCATATTTCGGCCCAATAAGGACTTTCATATCCCAGCCACTTATTTTTGGTTTGTATTTCTTTTTCAAATTGTAATATGTAATTAGATTACTTACATTAGAATTAGAGATAGAAATAGAGACCACTATCAAGGAGCAAGATGGGCCGGTGGAGTGTGAGGACCCAATCATGGCCTTAACAGGATTATAGCTAATTAATCAGAATTAAGGTTTAATAAGGTAAAATTTGATTATTTGGTATTATTGAAGTTAAGTCATTAAGGGTGTATTGGTAATTATGCACATGTGTATTGGAGTGTAGCTAAAATAATAAGGAAGGATGCAATTGAATAAAATAAAAAGTTCTGGAGTTTAATGCTAAGAAAATAAGTTTTAAGGGGTTAAAATGTATAAAGGCATTTTGGAAATTTCTCTTTGGGAGATATTTACCCACTAACTTTTGTATTTAGCTTCTTGAAGAAGGAACCCTTGGGGATTTGGATGTGGGGATCGGCTAAGGCAAGAGAGTTCTCTCTCTCTCACTCTCTCTCTCTTTCTCTCTTTCTCTCTCTCTCTCTCTCTCACTCTCTGGTTATGGGTTGAGGAAGAGCAACCTAGGGTTTTGGTGTTTCAACCTTATAAAGGTAATGTTTTCCTCTCATAGATCTCTTCTTTATGTTTGATTTAATAGAACTAAGGATGTATAGGGAGATGATATATTATGTATGTTATCTCCATGTACAAGGAGAAGAAGGTAATCAAGATTAAAAGGGATGGCTCAAGTAAAGTGAAGGAGGCTTCAATGTCAGGTATGGGGATTCATTGTTTTGGGATGGTTACTGTGCATGTTTTCCCTATCATGTTTTATGTGCTTTGATAATGAGATTAAGGGTTTAATCTAATAGGTGTTGATGATTATAACATGATTAGTAGCCTAAATGATCATGTAAGCAAGTGGGGAAGTGAAATTTAGGGTTTAATTCTTGTTATGCCTAATCACTGACTGCCTCGCATCGTCGTTCCACCCGCTAGCATTGGTCACTAAGTATATGAAACTTTTTCCAACCCAAATAATCATAATAACTCTATCTGAATATCGAATTCGAATCGAATTATTTGATTTATTTGGATAGAGTCGAATTTTACACATCTCTAAAGATATTGATAGACAATAAAGTTCAATCCAATACTTAAACTCATACAAGTCAAAGCGAATAAATTTTATAATTTAATCCAATTTTTTAAATCATACGAATCAATTTATATTTAAATTTTTACATGTTGAATTTGAATATAAATTGGATTAAATTTTGAATAATAATAATAATAATAATAATAATAATAATAATAATAATAATAATAATAATAATAATAATAATAATAATAATAGAGTAGACATCTTGTAGACCATCATTAGTGAATATAAGGGGTTTGTTCAGGGTGCATATACTTGTGAATATAGGGGTTCGTTCATAGTAGAATTAAATAAATGCATAATTAAGTGATTATTATTATTATTATTATTATTATTATTATTATTATTATTATTATTATCATCATCATCATCATCATCATCATTATTATTATTATTATTATTATTATTATTATTATTATTATTATTATTATTATTATTATTATTATTGTCAATTGAAAACAATTCCTAGGTGAAAATCATTATGCCCACACAAATTTATCAAGGATATGACTATTAAAACAAAAGAAAGAGAGATAAAAGAGAGGAAGCAAGAAGAAGGAGGAAAAAGGGGAAAAGAAGATCGGGAGCGGAAGAAGGGATGCCACCACTCTCATCACCGATCAATAGAGCAGACCAGCCGTATTTTCTTTTCGCCGCCGCTGCTGGTCCCTCCCCTCACCGTCGATTTGTTCCTTTGCCTATGGCATTGTTTTGCTCCTCCTTCCTCGCCATAATCGAGATATGTTCTCCTTTTATTCCGGCGAGCCACGACATCAGACAACGACTTCCCTGGCATCGACAAGTCCCTAAAGGCAAGGCATTTACCTTGACACCCTTCATCTGCCTTCAATTGATGGCAACTTGCAGATTAGAGAAAGGAAAAACAAGCACTTTAGAGTAGATCCTGATCAAATGAAGGTGTGTTGGGGTACGTGACCACTGTTGTTGGACTTCTCTCGACATCGGCTATCTTCAGGTGTCATTGGTTTCACGCCAGTGAAGCTCCGATCAAGATCCAGCTAGGCTCGCTCAATAACAGACCGAAAAGAGGTAAACGCAGGAAACGGGTATGTGACTACGAAAATTAGCTTTCCTTTTATTTTTTATATAAATGGTGCTAGTTACAGAATTTTATTTTGTTTAAAGAAGTAAATGCGTGATGTTTTTGTTTAAACGGGTACGTGACTTCAATTTACTAGTCTATTACTACTCTAACAACAGTCTAACAACATTAACTTCAATGTACGGGTACGGGACTTCAATTTTCTTTTCTGTTTTGTTGAAGCTTTCTCAAGCACTGTAATGTGAATAAGAACTTATGAGACTGTTGTCTTTCTTTTATGTAATGTGACATCCAAAGCTTATTCATGATTATATGCTTTGTTGCCTACCTTATAAATGGAACCAGTAACATTTGGTCTGGATTGAATAAATGCTGGCATAATTGAGTAGGAAATTATTGTGTTTTTAACCTTTCATTTAGGAGCAGGCTTGCTTGAACTTGCAGGATTTTTACAGGGTTTTAGGAGCATCTTAATATTTAAAATGAGACTTTTTGTCATTGTTTTTATATAAGACAGAAATAATGGGATTTTTAGAATCAGAAATTCTGTTACAGATCTGAAAATTTACAAGCTTAGAAATCTTTATGATGTCTGATACTGATACTACCCAAAGAAGTTGGTTAACTTTGTTTTCAACTTTGTAGATGCATTTGTTAGCTTTACTGTACTTCATATAAGCTTTGGGTTATTGATTGAAGAAAAAAAATGCTAGTTCTCAAAGTTGCAATCATTTGTCTGCATCTTGGAATATGGAGAATGGAAAAATTAATATGTACTTTATTTATAACCTAAACTCGCAATATGCATCAAGATAACCTATGCAAATTCATGATATGCTATATCAGTTTACAACATCATAAAAGCAATATCTGCAGGAATTATTTGTTAACTATCTGCTGTCAATATTGCCATTATGTATATAAGTTCTTCTTGATTTATTTCCTTTTTAATTAAGTTTGTTTGAGTAGAATTGACATGTGTTTTACTGAGTTTTTTTGTAGATTTTCTATGCTTGCTACTCTAAGAATTGAAGTACCTACCAATTTTGGTTATGTCGCAAAAAGTGCAATGATTATAATTGGGGTATAGTGTGTGATTTTTTCATATAGACTTTTAGGTGGGTTATAAAATAGGATCTCGTAACAAGTAGCTAGGGCAGATTCTTCTAGACAAAGGAATGAGATAGTATTATCTCTGCTTGATAGGCTACTGTTATCTCTGCTTGAGCTATTACCCTATGAATGGTTCAAGTGTACTTTGATCCAATGCTGCTCTAAGCTGGATAAATTCTTTTCAGAGTTTTCATGAACCAAAAAAGGGCAAGCCTATTGCACCTCTTATCAGTTCCGTTGTAGAAATTTGTAAATTTTCAAGCTAGTGCTGTGCCTTATTCTATAAATTTGAAAAGTTATGTGGCCATAGATGAAATGAAATCATCTAAACATCTCCATTCTAATAACACCAAACTGGAAGAAATGGGATGCCTGACCCATTCAGAAGGTTGGTCTTGAAATTTTAGTTCCTATCTTAAGTTCTGGACATGAACTCAGTGTTTTGCACTACAGGAACACCGGCAAGAAAGCTAATATACCTACAGGCTCTTTACCTCTTCGCCTCCCCAAATTTAATGCAAGGTATGTTTGGTAGATCATTTAATGATAGCTATATGTTTCTTTTGATTATTATCAATAATGAGGATAAATACACAATCTCTTAAATAAAGCTTTGTTGGGTGTGTTTATTGTTTTGGTTTATTTCTCTCAAGTTTTGTATCATTGGATTCAATGCACAAGGTCCTTGGTGTTCTGTGATTTCTTACGATGTATGTGTTCGACTATGTCTTCATTCATGGGCCAAAGGCTGCACAGAAGAAGCTCCCTACTCATTGAATGATGAATGTGCATTATTGCGCAATTCTTTTGGGTGGGTTCCTTTCTTTTTTTTCTTGTTTTATTTTTCTCTATGATCATTTTTTCTTTTTTTTGGTCCATGCTTAATTCTATCTCATTTCATGGTTGGCTCATGCAGTATTTTCTATTGTTTTATTTTTTTACATGATCAAAGTTGACTAAGCAGTTATGAAAAGATTTCTTTAGAAATTTAAACTTGGGTTTGAAATGGGGATACAAGATAGTCATACGAGGTTTAAATCTATTGCAATATTTTTGGCACAAAATAAACATCTTCACTGACAAGCCCTTACTCTTATCATCAAAAGCATAGAAATCATAAGTAGGCACACTGAAGCCACATCATATAACGATTTTGAATTAAAATTTTCTTTATCTTTATCAAGATCTTCTTTGCATAAATGATGGTGATCTAATAGGATTAAAAAGTTGCAGGTATTTTGCTACACTGAATATAGAGTTTTGGAAACTATTTTACTTGGAATTTTCTGCACATTCACCTATTTTTTTCAATGTCTTTTCATTTACTTGTAACACGATACGTACCTATGGCTAGTTCATGGAATTATTTAAATTTTAGTTTTCTTCAATTTCAGTCATCTAAGTGTTGTGTGTTTGCTTGCTTCTGTTGCTTTCTTTTTAGGCAGTTGAAGGGGTGCTGAAAATCAAGAAGGGATATAATCTTGCTGCATGGATGCTGGAGGTTACTTGTCCTTCTGAGGAAAACCGCCTGGGTGTGGACTTTGCTGAGATTTATCGAAGATCTAATCTGTTTTAGTACATTTAATTTTTGGAGACTTTTGCTGTTTGTTTTCTTGTTGTGCAATAACAATGCCATTATTTTATATTTGTCTAATTTTGCTATTTTCCAGATAGAATAAAGAGTTGGTTGAACGTCTAAGCAGGCCAAGTAGCGATGCAAAAGAGTTAAACTTCCCAACCAAGGAGAAATGGTAATTTAAATATTTGTCCAATCTTCTTAAGTTAAACATAGCCTGAATCTTGTTTTGTTCAGTCTGCAAAACTATAGATTTATGCACTATTTTGTAAGGGTGATGGGTTGCTTATAAAATACATCTTATTTTTTTATAAATGAAAATTAAAAATTAGCATGAAGTAATTTGTGTGAGGGTGTTATTTCTCTTCTCATTTTCTCATTGAATTATGACAGATTCTAGAGGAAGCATGAGGGAAAAAGTTGAAGTTTTTGTTCATGCTTCAAATGTTGATGGAAGATTTTCTTGTGTTATTCTTAATAGTAACATAATCAAATGTCAATATTTCTATTAATTGTCTTTAAGTAATTTCATTAGAATATGTATCTCTTGGAAGGTACTCGCATGTGGAGGAGAGGAGTTGATTCTTATGGGTATGTTGCCAATTTTGTTGAGAGTGAGCAAATTATACATATGAATGGATATACAGCTTCATTTGTTCAGGTATTGCTCTATTTATAACATTATATTTTTGGCTAAATGTGATTATTTTTGTCCTATAGGAGCACTATAATTTTACAGTTTCTTTGAATTAAAGAATAATAGATATGAAGGGAGGCTTTTAATTGCTGAAATGAATGGAATGTTGCCTAAATATTACGTGAAATTGGCATTGCCAAAAAAGGGAATTTTTCAATAGATTGAACCAGGAAGTATTGCAATGGTTGCTATTAGGTGTTAAAAAAAAAACTTAGGATGTGTTATTGCTAAAAGTCCTTAATTACTATTATCCAAACCTAAAGAATTTCTCCAAGTATGTTCTGTTTTTTGCTAAAAAATATTTTGCAATTCCATGCCAACAATAAATTTAATAACTAAATTAATATATAGTTAGGCCATATATCTCAGTTGAATGTCATATATCTTTTGAGATGAAAAATGATTGGATATAAATCTTTCAATCTCACTAAGGGATCAACCTCTTGACAACAATAAATTTAATAACTAATTAGAAGTAGTTTGTGTACTTTAAGACTCATATGTAGTGATGTATGGTAGACAGGGCGAAAATTTTTGTCTCTAATTTTTTATAATGGATTCAGGTCTATTAGAACAAGAAGGCAACTGCTTAGTTGTTGCTTGTGAAGAATGATGAAGACTGCGAAGTTATTTCTTTTTTTTTTGCAGCATATTGTATAAAAAATTGTTAGTAGTATTATTTAGTTTGAATTTTTTTCTAATTATTTGTAAAGTATTGCACAATTTAATTTACTTTTATGATATTATAGTTTTTAAATTAATAATATTTGAGAAATTTTATTTATATAAATTAAATTCTGAATGTTATAATAATAATAATAATAATAATAATAATAATAATAATAATAATAATAATAATAAAATATCATAAATGAATTGCGATGAAATTTGCATTATTCGCGATGTTATTTTGCGTAGTTGATTTTCATTTTTATTTGCATTTTATGAATATTTATTAGCGATGGTTTAGTGAGGAAAATTTTGTCGCTAAAAAATTATTATTATATTTGTCTGGACTAATTTAAGAATTTATTTAGCGATCGAATTAGCGACGGAAAATGTAGTCGCTAAATTAGTGATTGATTTTGAATTCCGTCGCTAATATATTCGCAACTGGCCTTTTAGCGACTGTTCGTCGCGGCGTCGCTAATTTATACTAGCGACGGAAAATAGGTAATTAGCGACGAAATTTTCCGTCGCTAATTTGTGGTTTTTTTGTAGTGTATGTTAAGGCCTAATGAGCATCGAACTGGGAATAACCTGAGGCAATATAGTAACTTAATGATATGTTATTCAATGTGTCTTATAAAATCAATATAGGGTATGCACTAGGTTAAGGAATGGTTCTGTCCATAATACTATGATTTTACCTAGTGGTAATAAGAGAATAGTCGTAAGGTTGCATGTCCTAGTTAAAAGAAATCGGACATCACATCTTATGTTAAATTATGAAATCATAAAAGCTTGGTTATACCCCAAGTCACAAGAAGAATTAATGATTAACAGCAATGTGTAATAATCTGCTCATCTATTTATTCATGCCTATAATACAGTACGATTAGCACAAGAACATCTGATATGTTTTTTCTAAAAGCTAAAATACCGCAAGTATACGGTGTACCGGTTATAGTACTTCAGATATCGATCCCACGAGGAAATGTTGATTTTAATCACCCACTATTACTACTCAATTTTAATCTTGTTTACGATGTTCAAAAGTGGAAGTTAATTCTAACTACTCTATTGCATAAATTAATTAAATCCTAGATAGTATAATCAAAGAAGACAATAAATATTATGAAATTAAATAATCATGCATTCGATACCATTATTTTAATTATAGTTTTTAGTCTTATTAGTAAGCCAAGTTGGAATAAATTCCTAATCCACTCTCTCGACATGAATCCTAAGACATGTAATTAAAGTACTAATTCTCAACTCTCGTTAATGAACTAGTGGATTTTAATTACACATTTCAAGTTTAAACACCAACCTATAGCAATTATCTCCACATGTGATCTCTCTAACTATGTTTTGATAATGAATTTCCTATTAACTTTCAATAAGATGTTGCTCTCGCTAACTCTCTTATTTATGACCATTTTGTTGATTTTCAGAAAAGGAATTGCACATTGAAGGTCGTCTTCCTTAACTTATAATGATACTAATAAAATTTTAATAGCAAATACTACAATCAAAGATCAATATTATAAATTGAAATAGAAATTTGCTCATATATAATCAAATGCAAAAATAATATTCATGTAAAGATTACAAGGAAGAAAAATAAAAAATAAGAACAAGGAGAAGGGGATCTCTCAACCCTTTTTCCCTTCACACAAGATGTCTTCTTCCTTGCTTATTGTCTCCTCTTCAAAACATGAAAAATAAAAACTAAAGTACTAAAGAAAAATTAATGTTCCTAAGATCACAAAATCAAATTCTCCAAAATTCCCCTTTTTAAATTCTGTTCACTTGGCATATATATGCCTTTCTAAAAGTTATGTCCCTTCAAGATATCCTTTCACAAGAATTGTATTGTTTTGAGAAAAGTTGCATCACTTCAGAATTCTAACTGCTCATCCGCACTTTGTCGCGACCTCGTGACTCCTGTCGCGCTCGCGACAAGATACGCTGTTGCTTTGCTGGCTCCGCTGGCTGTCGTGAGCTCTTCTCCTTGTCGCCCTCGCGACATGGCACGCCTCTCTCCTTGCTCTCTTCCCCGCCTTCTATCGCGATCACTCATCCTTGTCGCGCTCGCGACACTTCCTTTATAGCTCACCTTTGGCTTTCTTTCTTTCACTTGACTCCTTTGATCTTTAAATCATTCCTTTCTCCTATAAGACAAATAAAACAACCACACACACAAAACACATAAAATCAACAAAATATAGGTAAAACACCAAAATAATAAACACAATACTAGACAAAACCACACATTAACACACAATATTTATGAGCTTTTCAAGCTCCTATCAACATCCGTAGTGTGTTCACGACTAAGATGAAATGATCTCACACAACATACCTAAGTATAAAATGTTATAAGATGAAAAATTAAGTAAGATGATGGAAGTATATACGACTATGTTAAAGTGTATAACTTGTTATTTCTACCCCGGTGACTCATGAAAGTGAATTTAAGGGATTAAATATGAACCAGTATTGACCTTAAGCTATCAGAAAACCTACTTATTTTATTATATGGATCATAAATGCTTGAGTGTTGCTATATATATATACATATATGTGTTTATGTATTGATGTGAATAAGTGTAAGAATAGGGAAACTATTCATAGGGAGAAGCAATGAGGTATGTCATCAAGAACTCTCTATGAGTTACGTAAGTACTATATATTGTATAATTGATATGAGCATGCTATGATGAGTAGCTTAATTTAATATATGAACATGTATGAGTAAAGGAAGTATGTATTTTTATGATTTTAACTACATATATATGTATATGCACATGTGAACATGCATAATGCTAGTTATGAAAGATTTCATGCTATTATTAATTTCATAAACCTATGACCATCATGATATGAATGAAAGAAAGTTGATATAACTATATGATCATATGATAGCATCCTGGTGCACTGGAGCCTAAAGCTCAATATTACGTTATGATAAGAATAACGTGCACTCTTATATGAATGATGGCATTAAGCAAATGTGTTGTATTAAGTAAAGAAAGGTATGTTGAACCAAAATTGATGTATTCTTTGATGAAAGGAATGATATGCATTATTCTATGAAAAGTGGCTTTAAGGCAAATAATGTGCTAAGTAAAGAAGAATATGTTAATCAAAGATGTCTTAAAAGTTAAGCCTGTGGGTCTTAGTTTAGTTGTAGATTAGATAGGCATGCCTAGAGGAATACAGTCACAGCTGCCATAGTTGACCCCGTTTGGGTCTTATTCCTTAATGGAACCATCGTTTGACCCCGTTTGGGTCCATAGTTTGTTCCTTGCTGGAACCATTGCTCGACCCCGTTTGGGTCTATTATTTGTTCCTTGCTGGAACCATTGCTTGGCCCCGTTTGGGTCCATTGTTTGATATCTTTGGATATCCATAGTTTGATACCTTTGGATATCCATTGCTCCCGTTATCCACCTTTTGACCTAGTACTTAGGAAAGCTATTAAAGATGATAAAATATACACAAGATGAAGTAAAACATGCATCAATTGCTCTATTTATGTGATGTAAGCATGAGAAATGACCTATTATTTGATTGTTTTAAATTCTTTTGACTATAAACTGTTTTATGAAATGAAATGTTATGCTTTGTAATACATGATTGAAATGTCACACTTCAATTAAAGAAGATTTATGTATGAGAATCGGTATGAAATGGTTCCATCAATGGGATTCCACAGAGATTATATGAACCCTAAAGCATGCATTATTGTACTAGAAGTTATATGAACTATAACATGTGATATCGAGACTGTATTTTATAATCATGATAAGTAATGCTTGCTCTTTGTGATCACATGCAACTCTATCAGTCTGTTTATTTTTATATAATGTTTACACACACCTGTAGGCTTAATGATAACCTTCATTTAACCAAGTGCAATATATGACATCAAATGATGCTTGTAAGAGAATCAAGTTACCATGCTAAGATAACATGAAGGATGTAAAGTTTGTAAATCTCATATGAGAATTGTATGATATATGTGAAGTAATTATGCCTACCAAGACTACTTGTAGACGATATATGACTTAAGTACACCCTTATATTATGAATTAACATTGAATGCCTATTTTAGGTGAACAATGTGATTCAATGCAATAAGTGGAAATCTTACACTATTAATAACTATAATATTTAACCTATTGATTAAAAGGATTATAAGATGCATGATTTATGGTAAGATAAGAAAGGAAAAGGGTAAGATGATGGAGATAGTGATGAATGGCTAAGCATTTAGGAATAAGATGAGTTTCATAACGCGATAATTATAATAAACATGATACCCATTAGTAAAGTCAAAGACTCTCCTAAGAATGTTATTTAGGAAATGAAGCATATAATAGACTCCTATGTTATCATGTGTGATTGATGAAAGTTTTATGCATGAATGTGATGAATTAGGAAAAGAGGTTATATTTATATGTATAGATTTTTGTTCCCCACTAAGCTTTATAGCTTAGTACGGGTTTGTTTATCCATGTAGGTTTCAAGATAAGCTTCAGAGGATCGGGCAAGATGTAGTTGCCTTGAGGAATATAGGATACCTGAAGGCCATTTATGTTATGATTATTTATCGATAAGCTTGATTATTTTATTGTGGAATGTAATAATGGACTGTCTTATTATTATTATTATTATTGCCTAGTCTTTAATAGGTTTATGATGATGATGATTCATGATTATCCATGGTTAGTGGATTAAGGTGTTACATGGAGATCCAACAAGTTTGAAGATAATGTAATTATTTTTACTTGTTTGAATCTTGCATATTACCTAGGTTTGACCTTTTGATTTGCCTTTTGGCTCGGGGAGATCAATGTAGTAAAGTCTATAACTACACCATATTTGCATGCTTACATTTATGTGATAAATATAGGATGTATACCAATGTATGCCAAACATATATGATGAGACTTAATTAACTAAAATCCCTCAAACTAATACTAAGGTATATAAGCCTTCTATTAATTTGAGGAGAACCAGAGTTCTTTATAATGTGGGTTGTTGACCACAGTCAAGCTCACATTATATCGAATATGTTCGAATCTAATTAAATGGGTCATCTTAGCCAGCCCATTAGCTTGTTGACCACAGTCAAGGCTAATGGTTCCAAAGGCAAGATTAGGGAATGCATATATGATATGCATGTATCAAGAGTTGATAACCTAATGATCCAATAGTTGTGTAGAGACACAATTGGTATACAGATACCTACCTTTCAAGGGTATGGAGTTTGATTTGTTGACCACAATCAAGGTTAAATTTCATATCAAGGATTGGATATTGTTAGAGAGTATGCCCTAGAGCCCATGAATAGGGATGTTTTTCATATGTATAAAATTTATATTCTTAATAAAAGGCATCATTCATTTATTAATGCTATGTTTAAGTACATGAGTTTGTAAATCTTAAATTAATAAATGAAGTCCTAGATATTATAAACACAGTGTAAAGGCAATCATGAAAGTGTTCATGATATGAGATGACTATTGCATGCAAATGTGTTAATATCTAAATATCCCTAGTCATAGAATTAACAAGACAGGACATTGTTAATTCGGACAGACTAGCACATGTTATGCTTCTTGAATGGTTCAAGCAGTGGTTCTCATAACAGTGATTATGGAAGATAATCAAAGCTAACATATGGATGCTTGTTAGAAGAACAAGTTCATTGGAGACCTACATAGAGAATCCTCACATGGATATTAAATCTATGTCAGTGAGGAATCTCTTCATAGCGGTTGTGCAAGTATCCTTAGACTTGAAATCATCAAAGTTATCTTAAGTAGCAAGTGGTATACTTTGACTCCATAACTGATTACTTCCAACTGGAGGTGAACATAGTTAGGAGGTTGGGTATATCATGACCTACTTGAAGATAGTTGAGTGATTGAAAAAGGATTCACCATCCCAGATTTAACAAGGGAAGTTATCTCGCATGATTCTATAATTGCCTTGTTCAGAGAATCTCTGGCCAGAGTAATATGTCGAGATGGATGGAGATCCATGAAGGGTATTTTAGGAACAATGGTTAAATTAATAGAACATACATAATTAGATTTATATGAGTTGACAGAAATCCATACACAAAATCTAATTGAGATAAGAATGGTGAAAGGAGTAATTGCACGGTAACTGTTTTTATGGAAGGGTACAGTCAAACCACATGACTTTCCTGACATTTGGGTAGTCATGATGCCTAGCTAGAGGCTAATCATGACTTGTATAATGATGTATCAAAATATCAATAGAGATTGATAAAATGATTTAAAGGAGTTTAAATCATGTGAGTTTTGAATAGAACTCACAATTACATATTATACTGCCAACATGGACAGGAACCCAATAGGTCACACACATATAGAGAAAAGGGTAAATTGGTAAAATAACAAGGATAATAATATTTGATATTATTATGAAGGTAGAGAAGTGAATAAGATAATAATTAATTAAAGAGTTTAATTAATTATGATCAAATAAAATTGTCCGCGGAACTTTTGAGAAATGTTCTGCAAAATTAAACCTAATTGAAATAATGTATTTTATGATTAATTATTATTATCTTATAAGTGTTATAAGACTACTATAAGTGTTGTAGGACTGATATAATAATTAATAGGTCCATTGGAGAAATTATAAAGGGCCAAAGGAATGAAGAAGTTGGAGGAAGCCCTCTAGAAGAGGGCCATGCGCCAACTCCATACAGAAGGGTTTAGAGGGCTTTATCTTGGACCACATTAATTTATATATGTTACATAAGTGTTATGGAACTCACATATTTAATTTGGTTGGATTTGGAATCTATTTGGGTATTTAAATCCAATTAGTTGAACAAAGGGCCTAGTTTGTGGGTTTTGTGCATTGTCTTTTATGAAAAGGTTTAAATTGGATTTAATTAAGCCCAAATGATTATAATTAATTCCAAAGGTCCAATTAATAATTCTCCAGCAATTTTAAAGAGCCCAATCTCATTAAGGAGTTGGAATTTTAACTTAACTATAAAAGGCCAACTAATAAGGAATTAGGGTTAAGTGATTAAAACAAAAAGAAAGTCTTTTCTCTTAATCTCTCTCTCCCTTTTACGCCAACTCCTAAGCTAGCTCTTGGGAATTTTGGCCATCCCTAGTTAAAAACCAATTTATTGGTTCAATTTACCCCTCTCTAGTGTGGATTACTCATTGGAGGTGTTCGATTTTGGACACTGTGGTTTGCGACAACTCGGTGAGAAGTAAAATCAACTGTTCAACAAAAATCAAAGGTGATTTTTCTTATTCTCATATAGTTATATTGTGTATTCATGGCAAGATCAGATATAATGGTTAAAAAATTTTAAAATTTCGTTCATGTATGTGATGCATGTAACCGTTAAATTCCAACAATAGTTGTGTAGAGACACAATTGGTATAGAGATACCTACCTTTCAAGGGTATGGAGTTTGATTTGTTGACCACAATCAAGGTTAAATTTCATATCAAGGATTGGATATTGGCCCACTAAGAAAACCTTCATGTTTTCTCGAATTAAATAGTAAGGGCTATTGATTTACAATAAAATAGTGGGAGTAAATGGATTAATTAAAGACCTAATTAATGCATACATATATATGAACATACTCTCATATGTTTTCTTTTTCACATCTAGGTCATCATCATGAGTACATCAAACATTAATATACGATCAATCTTGGATAACAAGCTGGTTGGCAATAACTACTCTGCCTGGATCTGGCAAGTGAGAATTGTTCTCAGAGCTAAAAAGATCCATTATGTCTTGGATAAAGATCCACCACCACTTCCATCAGATGATGCCATTGATGAGATCAAGGGCACTTATTGAAAATACATGGAGGATAGTAAAGCAGCAGTATGTTTGATGCTGGGTGCTATGTCCTCAGAGCTACAAAAGCAAGATGAGATGATGGATGCTAGAACCATCATTTGGCATCTAGAGGAGCTTTATTCTTCTCAGGCTATAATTAAGCAATATGAGATTGCTAGAGCTCTATTTAGCTGCAAAATGGTGGAAGGCACTTCGGCTGCTACTCATGCATTAAAGATGTGTGGTTATATTAAGGATTTGAGTAGAATTGGCTATGTAATGGATAATGATCTATTCATAGATTTAATCTTGTACTCATTGGCTCCAAGTTTTGCACCTTTCGTGCTTAACTTCAACATAAACAAGATCCAAGTTACCATTCCTGAGTTAATCAACATGCTCAAAACAGCTGATGGATCCTTCAATAAGGATTCAAAAAGTGTCATGGTTGTCACTTCTGCTAAAGGTAAGAAGCAAAAGAAGAAGAAGAAGATGACCAAGGTGCAACAAAAGAATGGTGGGGTTTCCAAGAAGAATGTTGCCAAGAAAGAGAATCCCAAAGGAACTTGCTTCTATTGCGAAAAAAGATGGTCATTAGAAGCATAACTGCAAGGCCTATCTAGATTCTCTTAAGGAGAAAAAGCAAGCTGATACTTCTACTTTAGGTATTCATATAATTGAAATAAATACTTATTCTATTACTTCAAAATAATATTGGGTATTAGATACTGGATGTGGATCTCATTTGTGTAATGATCTACAGTGGCTTAAAAGCAGTAGAAGAGTTGGAAAGGCAGAAATATGTCTACAGTCAGCTACTGGACAAAACATCTCTACAACAGTTGTGGGAACTTACCATTTGCCTATTCCAGTGGATTAATATTGGAATTAAATAATTGTTATTATGTTCCAGCTTTATCAAAAAGTATTATTTCTTTCAGTTGTTTATTGAACAATTATGACATTTCTTTAAAAGATAAATGTTGTTACATTTTTTAGAACAATATTTTTTATGCTAAAACTATCATTGAGAATGCTATATTTGTTCTTGATTTAATTAAAGAAGTGTATACTGTGGATACCAAGAGAATGAAACAAGATAATCTAAATAACTCATATTTGTGGCATTGTCATTTAGGCCATATAAATGAGAAACACATGACCAAATTACACAAGTAAGGTGATTTAGGATCATTTAATTATGAATCATTTGATACATGTGAGTCTTTTTTATTATAAAAAATGACAAAAGCTCCCTTCATTGGTAAAGGAGAAAGAGCTAGAATGATATTGGACTTATAAATTCAAATGTATGTGGTCTAATGACTACACATGCCAGAGGAGGTTACTCTTAATTCATTACTTTTATAGATGATTGCTCCAGGTTTGGATATATCTATCTAATGAAATATAGATCAAAAGCATTTGAAAAGTTCAAAGAATTTAGAAATGAAGTAGAGAAGCAACTTGGCAAGAGTATTAAAACACTTAGACCAGATCAAGGTGTAGAATACTTAAGTCAAGAATTTCAAGATTATCTTAGTGATAATGGGATTTTATCTCAATGGACTCCACTATATACACCATAACATAATGAGGTATCTGAGAGGAGAAATCGAACACTATTAGATATGATTTAATCTATAATGAGCTGAGCAGACTTGCCTAAGTCCTTTTAGGGATATGCACTAGAAACTGTTGTTTATGTGTTAAATAGAGTTCCTAATAAATCGGTTGATTTTACTCTATATGAGATATGGAATAACAAAAAACCCACATTTTCTCATATGAAGGTATGGGGTTGTCCTGTTTATGTAAAGAGGACAATGTCAGACAAACTAGATGTTAAGTCTGACAAATGTTTATTTATGGGATATCCAAAAGAAATGTTTGGATATTATTTCTACCATCCCATAGAACAAAAGGTGTTTATTTCAGAGCATGTTGTCTTCTTAGAAAGAGAATTTTTCCTACGAGAGGACAGTGGGAGTAAAATTAAACTTGGAAAGTGGGACTAAAATTAAACTTGGTGAAGTTTAATATCCACAAATAAAAGTAGATCAACTGATTGAACCCGAGATTGAGTTTCATAATGATGAGATTATAGTCCAACCTAATTATACATAAAATCCTAGAAGATCTACTAGGATGCATTATATCCCTATGAGATATGGATTTCACATTGATTCAGATAGAGGCATAATTGTAGTATAGGACAATGAGTCTACAAGCTATCAAGAAGTTTTGGACAATTCAGAATGTGATTTATGGCTAAAGGCTATGCAATCTGAAATGGACTCCATGTATGAGAACAAAGTATGGACTTTGGCTCAACATCCTGAAGGGATAAAACTCATAAGGTGCAAATGGGTCTTCAAAAAGAAGATCAACATGGAAGGTAATATAGTTACCTATATAGCTCGCTTAGTAGCAAAAGGCTATCGTCAAAAAGAAGGAAATGACTATGTTGAAACCTTTTCTCCTATAGCGATGCTTAAGTCTATAAGAATACTTTTAGCCATTGCAGCTCATTATGATTGTGAGATTTGGCAAATGGATGTAAAGACAGCTTTCATAAATGGAAATCTGAATGAAGATGTGTATATGACACAACTAGAAATGTTAACATTAGGAGATGGTGAAAAAGTATGCAAGCTACAAAGATCCATTTATGGATTAAAACAAGCTTCTAGGAGCTGGAACATACGATTCAATGAGACAATCAAAAAGTTTGGTTTCTCACAGAATGAAGATGAACCTTGTGTGTATAAAAGGGTCAGTGGGAGTGCAATTGTCTTTCTAGTTCTCTATGTGGATGACATATTAATCATGGGAAGTGACATTTCTCTTCTCCAATCCGTTAAATATATGGTTATCCAAGCAATTCTCCATGAAAGACCTTGGAGAAGCATCATATATTCTGGGAATAAGGATCTATAGAGATAGATCCAATAGGTTTCTAGGTCTTTCTTAAAGTATGTATATAGATAATGTATTAAAGAGGTTCAATATGGATCTCTCTAAGAAAGGGTTTATACCTATGGTGCATGGAAACACCTTTCTAAGTCTATGTGTCCGCAGACACTAAAGGATAGAGAAAGCATAAAAAGAATACTATATGTATCTGCAATTGGTTCAATCATGTATGCTATGTTATGTACACATCCAAATGTAGCATTTGCTTTGAGTGTCACAAGCAAATTCCAATCCAATTTTTGAGAGGAACACTGGACAGCTATCAAGAATATCCTTAAGTACTTGAGAAGGACTAAGGATTTATTATTGGTATATGGGGAGGGCAGTTTGGAAGTAAATAGATATACTGATGCCAGCTTCCAATCTGACAAAGATTATTGTAAATCACAGTCTGGTTTTGTGTTCATAATGTGAGGAGGAGCAATTAGTTGAAAGAGTTCCAAACAAGAAATAGCTGCTGATTCCATGACAGAAGTTGAGTACATTGCTGCTTCAAAAGCAGCCAAAGAAGCAGTGTTGATCAAAAAGTTCATATCTGAACTAGGAGTGGTGCCTAGCATTGTTGACCCAATTCGTTTATATTGTGACTACAATGGAGCCATTGTGCAAGCAAAGGAACCACGGTCTCATCAGTGATCCAAGCATCTTCTCAGATGCTACCATCTCATAATGGAAATAATAGTTAGAAATGATGTGAAAATAGAAAGAGTGCCCACAGATGATAATATGGCGGATCCCCTCACTAAAGCACTTTTCCAGATAAGGCACGATCACCATATAAATAATGTGGGTTCCAGACATATGAGTGATTGGCTCTAATACAAGTAGGAGATTGTTAGAGAGTATACCCATAAGCTATGTAAAAGGGATGTATTTCATATTTATGAGTTCATATTCTTAATAAAAGTCATGATTCATTTATTAATGCTATGTTTAAATACATAAGTTTGTAAATCTTAAATTAATAAATGAAGTCCTAGATATTATAAATACAATGCAAAGGCAATCATGAAAGTGTTTATGATATGGGATGTCTATTACATACAAATGTGTCAATATCTAAATATTCCTAGTCATAGAATTAACAAGATAGGACATTGTTAATTCGAACAGATTGGCACATGTTATGCTTCTTGAATGGTTTAAATAATGGTTCTCATATCTGTGATTATGAAAGATAATTAAAGCTAACATGTGGATACTTGTTAGAAGAATAAGTTCATTAGAGACCTGCAAAGAGAATCCTCAGATGAATATTAAATCTATGTCAATAAGGAATCTCTTCATAGCGGTTGTGCAAGTATCCTTAGACTTGAGATCACAAAGGTTATCTTAAGTAGCAAGTGATATACTTTGACCAATGAAAGTGATAAATGAATAAGAGAATAATTAATTAAAGAGTTTAATTAATTATGATCAAGTAGAATTATTTGCATAACTTTTTTGAAATATTCTGCAAAATGGACTTAATTGAACTATTGTATTTCATGATTAATTATTATTGGACTATAAGTGTTATAGGACTGATATAATAATTAATAGATCCACTGGAGAAATTAAAAGAGTCCTAGAAGATTGGTTTTGGCATAGAAACCCTCAAAAGGAAGGGTTAAATGCCAAACCCTGATAGAAGGGCTTAGAGGCCTAATTCTTAGACTAAAATAAATTAAATATATTTCATTAGTGTTATGGAGCCTACATATTTAATTTGGATGGATTTGGAATTCATTTGGGTGATTAAATCCAAGTGTATGCATGAAGGGCCTAGTTTGTGGGTTTTGTGCATAGTCTTTTATGAAAGGATTTAAATAGGATTTAATTGAGCCCAAATAAATTATTAATAATTCTAGAAGCCCATTTAATATTTTCTAGCAATTTTAAAGAGATCAATCCCATTATGAAGTTTGATTTTTAACTTAGCTATAAAAATCCAAGTTAAAAGGATTTATGGTTAAGTGAACATTAAGAGAAGAAAATTCTCTCTCATTTCTCTAACCCTAGCTGCCACCCTTATTCCTTTCTAGCATCAAGGAATTTCGGCCAGCCTTGTAACTCTATCAATCTTGGTTCATTTGATCCTTCTCTAGTGTGGATTACTAATTAGAGGTGTTCTATTTTGGACACTGTGGTTTGCGAAAACCCGATGAGAAGGAAAATCAATTGTTCAACAAAAATCAAAGATGATTTTTCTTATTCTCATTAATATTTATATTGTAAATTCATAGCAAGATCAAATCTATTGGTTAAAAATTTTAATTTTTGCTTATACATGTGATGTATGTAACCGATAATTCCCAATAAAAAGATGATTAGATATTAAAATATGAACTTTAATAATGTGTATACAAGTGAATTATAAGTGCATAAATGTCGTTTATGTACTTTTGCTAGTTGTAAACTTTTTGCATGCATTATTGATTTCTTATCTAGAATGTTTTGTGTAATTGAGCATGAATAATTATATTAATAGTGTTATATGTTATAAGATGAATGATGATCATGTGAATATGAATGTATTGTAGGTAAATTTAATAAGTAATCAAAATTAAATGCGTGCCTGAATTTTTCATAGTCATGGATGGATGGGCATAGTGAATGCAACTACTGTTGTTGACACCCAATGGTGTTTAGTATATGATATCCATTGGTATTTAGTGATTTGATACTATTATGCCTCTAGTGTTTGATACTGCTTGCCAATATCTAGTGTTTATTCTCATTATCAATCTTTAATGGGAATTCATGCATTAAAAGTGTTTCCAATTGGTTAGCAGTGATAAAGATTTGTTACTAATAGTGTAAATGATTAAGTGGCTTATTGCAATGTTAGTGCATGCTTTAGTCATTCTTAGTAGAATGTGTGTGTTTAACTATTGCATGTAACTATTATTCTTAATGGAACTATCTTGTTAGTTATTGTATGAATGATATAACAGTGAAATAAATGTTACATCATATTTAGATATAGAATATTATTTTGAGATGTATGTAATTGCATATGGTATCATTTATATTTACGACCTCATAATGAAGACAATTGCATTATTTTAGTCCTCATAATGCTATTACTCAGCTCAAGTGTTTTTTCTGTGTAGGTTCAAAGGTATAAAAGTGTCGGTTATTTAACATCTGGAGGCCACTAAGAGCGAAGTTCAAGGATAATTTTTGGGTATATAATTTTGTATTGTATAGTTGTTAAAGATATGGAATATGTATAAGTATATAAGCTTTCCATGTAAATGTAATGTAAAAAATTTTTTATATTATGTATATATATTTTATATATATAAATGAGAATTGTATTTAGAATTAAAAAAGCATTTTTTATGACATAAAAGAATGAGCAAGTAAAATGTGAACACAATTAATAAGACAATTTTTTGGTTGTTGTTACATTCCCATATTATTCTAAAGGGTATGGGGGTGTTACACAAACATCACTTTCACACATACACTAGCTAAATATGATTATTATAATTGACAATGGCATGCATTACTTTCTATGATTTGCAAATTCACAATCATTTCAACTAACATGTTCACCTCATTTTAATTACACTATAATCACCTTTGTAGCTTGAACTCGATGTAGGCATGGATAATACGAACACTCGATACAATATTGGTATCAAATCACTACACACAATTTCAGTGCTGATATGAGATACCACACAGGTATCAAATCACTAGATACCACAAAGCTATCAAATCATTAGACACCATGTGGGTGTCAAATCACTATACACCATTACAGTGCCAAGACTAGATACCACACAGGTATCAAATCACTATCCCATATATACATATATCAATTGCTATGTCCAATTTAGGCGTAAGGTATTGGCTTTACTTATTAGTTCACTTTGTACACCATTCACTTATATATCCTATCAAGCTAATATACATTCAACTATGATCATATATCAATTATGCATATAAACATACATATGTCAAATATTTAGTTTAAAAAATGCAAAAGCACCAACTACAAGTATGAATTCTTTACTTACATTTTATCTCCATTATTAACTAAATTTATTTTCACTTGTTACATGTTCAATCATTCAATATTTATCTTTAAAACTTTAACATCTTATTAAGTACTTCATTACACTTAAAGAATCTATATAAAAGCTTAAATATACATGCCATATATTTGTTCTTAATAAGAAGGCATATAAATGACTTTTAATTTTAGGCCTTAATATAGGCCCTAGTAGAGTTTATGATTGATTAAATGGTAGTTTTGATTAAAAATGTATATATTAGATACTTGATGGTTGGATGAATTACAAGTTAAGACCTAGAGGGTAAATTGGTCATTTTGTATTAATATATGTGTGTAATTAGGTAAAAAATATAATTTAGAGATTTAATTGAAATAAAAGGGAGATTTTGGGGTAGGACAATGAAATAAGAAAAGATAAAGGATTTAAGTGGGATTTATCTTTTAATGAGGTCATCATCCACTCACTCCTCTAGAAGCATACATGAAAATGGAAGGGAGAAGAAATTGGTTATAAAAGGAAGGAAGAAGTGTGAATGCTAACCATTCCAAAGGAAAAAAGAAATAAACACTTAAATCTTCACTTTATTCTCTCTTCTCTCTTTAATAAAATCTACAATATTCACTTTCCATTCTCTCTCTCAAATCTGCCATTTTTATTCCTCTCTTTCTTTAACAGAAATTGACCTCTCCGACCTAAAGAGCACCGTCAAATTTCTTCTATTACACATATGAGGAGTGTGTGATGAAGGATCCTTTCAAAAAGTGCTGTAAACAAAGATAAGGAAGAAGAAAAAATAGAGAATAATGGATTTTGATGAAGGCCTTGGAATCACATGTCAGGTTTGGGAATCTCTAATGCTTGGCATGTGCTTATTTTACATAATGTTTTAGATGAATATTAATAGGATAAAGATATGGATTATAAGTATGAGAACTATGATTGATGTTTTGAATGTGCTTGATTCTATGAAAATTAAGAGGACAGTATAGTGAGAATAGGAAATTAGTTCATATATCTTTTCACATGTTCATTTTAAGATTCATTTGATTAATGATTATAGATTGCTCAAAACAGAGCCTTAGAATTCTATTGTGTGTAGTTTTAATTGAAGGAAAGTTAAATTTACCTATTTAGGAAGTTCCAGCTTAATTCTAATCTTAAGGAAATGAGAGAATCCTTGTTGAATTCACTGTATTATTTTCATCTCTCTTCAAAAGTTTGTTGCTCTATTTTATAGAAATTTTTAGATTAAAATTCAATAACTAGTTGAACTTGAGATTTAATGGTGTTTTAAAGTAAGGAATTAAATAAGTCTTAAAGGTACATTGCTGGAAACAAAATGTCATTGAGTTAAAAAGGACATGTAAGATAGATTCTAGAAATTCTACAATTTAATTTTAGGTTATAACTATTGAATGTCACATTTGGGGATGAACACCCTCTGTTATGCTCGCAATAGACCAGGCATGCCACCTTATCATTTCTTTCTTCTTCTTCTTCTTCTTCTTCTTTTTTATCACTTTTGCTTGCCTTCATATGTCGCGCTCACGACACATGTTGCGCTTGCAATAGATGTTGGTATTCTTGCTTATTTATGCTCTTTCCGATGCTAAATCCCCTCGTTCTCCTAAAATGAAAACACAACCAAAACAAAACATAAAAGTTACTAAATATAAGCAAAATACTGTACATGAGTAGACATGACTTTAGTTGTTTAATTGAAATGGTATAAGTTTACTTGAATGTCTATACCATTAAGGTATTATACAACTGTATATAATTGTAGTGTTGTAGTATCTATATGTATTTATAAAATTACATGAAATTATATATATATATATATATATATATATATATATATATATATATATATATATATATATATATATATATATATATATATATATATATATATAAGTGTGTTTAGATATTAATATAGTATAAGCATATACTAATGGGTATTAATTTTGGAACAGGAATGACATGTATATTTGAATAAACTTTATTGGTTATAATATCTTGAGTATATATGCTTAACATGTTAATCTAATATAGACATGTAATAAAATGTTTTAAATATTGTGATAAATAGGATATGTACCCAATGAATGGTATAAAGATAATTTGATGAAATGATGGCGTTGATATATGATTATTTTGATATAATTATAGTTCTTATGATTTTTTTTGTGTGTGTGTGTGTGTTTGTGTGTGTATACAAAGGTGGTAGTAAAGTGCATGTGCAAATATGAAAGTATAATCATTCTTAATATGTTTTTCTAAACCATAATTTAAGCTTTAAAGAAAAGTGAAATACAAATATACATACATATTATTTGAAAAAAGAAACTCAGGATATAGCATGGTGATAAGAATCACTTTCATATATGTACCATTAGTTACATGCCTTAGATTATAATTACAAAATATTCTTACTCAAACATGCATATGATATCATTATCACATAATGTTAATACATAAATAGGCATATAGAATCATGCTGGTATTATACATTTATACATATATATGTATGTACATTATTGGAAAGAGATAAGTAAAGAAAGTTAAAGTAAAAAGGTTAATTTTGTCTACATATACATCTAGGTTATGGATACATAGGCTTACTTATAAAGTTATATTGCAACATCGTATTGATCCCATTTGGATCAAAATATCAGCCGACATAATTTGAGTCTGTTTGATCGGTCCAAAGCAAATATTTGACTCTAATTGGGTTCATAATCTTATACATTTAGGTATCTTTATTGTACCTCAGAGTACCAAAGTATCGCCTGTTCTCCACTTCATTAAAAAGTGCAGCTTAGTACAAAATATAGAAAAGCATCATGTTAAGTTAAAAGAAAGAGAAGCATGATTACTCTTGACTTGATTTTCATATTATCTTTATATGAATTAATGTATATTATGTCATAAGAGTCCTATTTGGGAATGAGTATATGGCCATTACTTGCTCCACTGCCAAGATAACAAAGCCAAGTGAAGAAAGTTGGCCAGTTTCAATGATTGATTGTTGTGATATGCCCATAAAAAGTGAGAAAGAAGGCACTTTAACACCTATTGACATTTGGAGTTCAGCCAATGAAGGTGAGGAGGAGATAAGAGAGGAGAAAAGGTAAGGTCAGTCACTAAAAGTATAAGAGTGGTCCTAAAGATTGAAGAGCAGTTGACTCCATTACAGTGCCTATGGAGAAGGAAGTTACAGGTGATCCAAAAATTAAGTGGGTGAAGAAGGCATAGGTACAAATTAATATTTTTGATTTGTTACGACAATCTTTCTCGCATAAGCAAAAGTTAGTGGAAGACTTAAGTGAATCTACTGTTGCCACCACTATTTCACCCTTTGAGGTATTGGATTCATTCAAGGGATGGACTAGTGAAAATTTTGTGTACTCTAATGCTAACCTATCAACTGAAGGAAGAAACCATAATCATCCTCTCTACATCAAGGCTTAGGTGAATGGTGCTACCTTGTAAATTATAATACCTTAGTCTTTAGGACTTAGGTAAGGTGAGAAGGGTGTTGAATGCTAGGAATCAATTTATGTATAAGAGTTATTTTGAATTAACTTGTTATATAATAAGATGGATAGGCAATGATGACTTAAATGGAATTGGTTATACTAAAATCTTTACTAAATTAAACTAATTACCTAATATTGAATTATAACTTACAAGCAACCAATTAAAGTAATAGAATTACAAGACATCAATTGATCATATAAAGATTCAAATAAATATATAAGCGTGCAATGATTAAAGAATAAGGCCAACTATCCCTAACTGCAATTGTCATTGTCCAATAAGAGCATTTCCATCTAGAGTTCATAAGCACTCTCATGTCATTGTGGAGATAGATGAAAACCTTGAAGTACTATACATATTCTTTAACCCCTCAAAGTGAAATCCTTATGTCCTAAGTGATTTCTAACTTTAAGTAAGCTTAATTACTTTTCCACCAAAATGTCCCAACTCTCATTGTGAATAAATTGATTAACACATTATATATGGTGATCAAGCATACACAAAAAGTTAAGCACCCAATTAAACCTAAATCATTCATACTTGAAACAAGATAATTGTACTCATAAAGATTAATTCATACTTGCAAGTTTAACAAACCTGGATACAAATTGGAAAAACAAATATACAAGGAAGATGAAATAGTATCAAGCAAAATTTAAAGAGAAAAGAGAAGAAAGAATAGTAGGAGACTCCTCAATAATTCTTCAGAAAAATACTTGATTGTTGAATGACCAGTTGTGATCTCTCTTCTTCCTCTAAGTATTCTTTTTCCTCATAATCCTTTCTAGTTGATATAGAAGTTATATGGTAATTTTTCTATATCCAAAATGTAGTTACCTTCTTGTATTTATAGACCCAAAGGTATCCTAATTGGTGCATTTTTGGAAAGTGATACAATTCTAAAGAGGAGTCTGAAAAGTTGCATTGGTTAGTCTGGGTGATGAGTCAACACACCGGTGCTGAGTTAGATAAGTTAGCATAGCTAGGCTCTATAATGAGTCAACATGCCTTCAACTGCTTCACTACTCGGTTCATCATATCATGAGTTGGCATACTAAGTCACTATGAGAAGCTGGCATAGGCTTTAAAACCTCTTTAAGTTCTTTTTCTTTAATTCTTCAATAAAAATCCCTTTTTTATGATTTATTTCATACAATTAGGCACAGTTAGCGTACAAAACAAAGAAAACATAAAAAGTAACATAAAACATAACAAAATACATATATTACACTAACAAAATGATGCAATAATAAACAAAATGGCTACGCTAAATTATATGACATCAAATTCTCCCACACTTAAACTTTGCTTGCCCTCAAGCAAAAATGTAAAAATTCAAGTGGAAACACTATAAAAGAGTTTCCTTAAGAATCATTGTTAACATGAGAGAGTGTTTAAAATAAGATAGCCAAATAACTAGTTCACAATGCTAAATAATGATAGAGTAGACAAGTTACATAACATAGTTAATAAATTTAACACACTATATCAAGTTATTAAAATCAAAATCAAGAACATAGAGTCAATAATATAACTAAACTATTCAAATAGGATGGACAATCTTTAAACTTAGAAATTCAAGAACAAATATAGCAATTCAAAAAAGGTTAAGGTCACACATCAACTTACAATTCTCATGGTATTTTTAGACACTTATAGATTTTCTAAATAGTTTGTAATTTTGTAGGTGCATTTTATGCTCAATTCCACACTTTTATTTAATCAATCTCGTTGGGTGTATTTTATAATCCACCTATAATATGACTTTGATTTTCTTGCTTTTTCTCTTTGTTTTTCATTTTTTTTTTAATTTTGATCTCTTTTTCATTTTTTTACTTATGTCCTCATCCATTATTAAAGGGTGAGTTATGCATATTATGACTATAATTTCCCTAAGACCATAAAAGCTCTTAAACACTAAACTTGAATCATGCCATCCTAATCTTAAGTATAGTTAGAAAATTGACTAAATATCCTAGGACGTTAAAATAACAACAAAAGATAGTAAGAAAAACATAAAAATTATACTACATGAAGATTAAAATTCTACCAATTGATCATCACAAACAAGCTATTTACATGGCATTAGAATGCATTTAATCATAACAAGATGAACGTAGAGAAAACTTGGAATAAAGATAAAAAAAAGATAAAAGAATAAATATGCATCAACTTATCATAACACAATACATGCAAAATAAAAACTAAAAGACTAAACATGCAAAAAAACATAAAAAAACAAAGAAAACAAAAAAAATAAATAAAACATCCTCTACCACACTTAAACTTCACATTGTAGGTAAATGTGTATGGTTAAATTAAAATTTAAGGAAAGGATACAATTGAAGTAATTTAGAAGTCTTAGGGTTAAATTGAAAGAAATTGAAATAAAAGGGATTTCATTGTGCTTAAGGGCATAATGTGAATTTCCTTAGGGAGATATTTACCCCACTCACCTATTTAGGTTTTTTGGAGATAGGAGATCGACATAGGAAGGTTTCTCTCTCTCTCTCTTAGTTACTGGTTGAAGAAGATGATACCTTAGGGTTTTGAGAGCATCTTTAAGGTAATGTCTCCTTTCTTTCTCTTCTTGGTTTAAGTTAGGGCTTTGGGGGATTAAGAAATCCTGTTGTTATCACCTTATGTAAGGAAGAGAAAAAGAGAGCTAGATCAGTGGATCTTGAAGGAGATGTAGCATGAATATTAGGTATGGGAATTGTTTATCAGTTGTTACTGTATATGTTTTCCCTCTTTTGTTGTATGTTTTTTCTTAGCTGAGATTAAGGGTTCAATCTAGTAAATTAGATGAGCTAAGAATGTTTTAAAGCTTTAATGTTCACCACTATAAACCATTAGGGTTAGATCTGGGAATTAAAACACTTGATTTGTGACCTTTGGCTGCCAGTTTCCTTGCATGCCCACTCATGCTTTTATTTCCTTGGATGTATGGCCACTCATGCTTTTATTACTTTGGATGCATGGCCACTTGTGGTTTTTCCTCTTCCCATGCACGGCCACATATGGCTTTTCCTTCTTTACATTCATGGCCACTTGTGGTTTTTCCTCTTCCCATGCACAACCACTCATGGTGTGCCTCACTCTCATGCACAGCCACGTAACTTTCTTATTCCTTGGATACACAGCCACTTGGCCATTTTCTTCATTAAATGCATGGCCACTTGTACATTCCCTCTTTCAATGGTTTTTCTTCAACCCAAGCTACAAATCATTCATAAATCATGAACCAGTATTGTGTGGGATATAATTGAGGTAAACCAAGTTAGCAATGAATAATGATGATGGTAATTGTGTATTAAAGTGATCAATAGTATGTTTTTGGATTACTAATGAATCAATGCAGTTGTAAAGTCTTCTCAATGCTAAAGTTAGTAAGATATAGTAAGAATGGTGTGACCTTAGGATGAGTTATTATATGAATTTGATTGACATAAATGTATTTATACAAGGGAATGGATTGAACTAAATTGCAAGTCATCTAAGCCATCGATATGTTGTATAGGGCAAGATCATTCAATTAAAGAATCCCTATATAAGTATAAAAAAGAGTAAAAAACATTAAAATAATAAACCTATTGAAATAAGGTAAGGGGTTCACTTGAAAGCTGATTTTTAGAGGGACTTGAAAAAGGTAATATGTATATGAACTGCTTCGAGTAGAATGTGTTTTAGTGCATATCGAGCACAAATCTAAGTAAATCAAGAGGCAACCTAGTAACCTTAAATCTAGATGCTAGTTGACGTGTCCTATAAAGTCGGGATACGGTATGTACTCTGAGAACGTAAATGGCTTTACCCAAATATCATATGCTAATATTCCTATGCAACGACATGATAATACTATGATACAGTCTACTGATAATTAGGGGATAGTTGCAGGGTTGCATGTCTAAGTTAAAGAAATGGGATGTTTGATGCCTTGTAAAATGTCTACTTTTTAATATGTATTTTCTTATGTTTTTAGTAGCTTAAGTATGTAATATTATGTGTATTTTTTGTGTTTATGTTTAGTTTATGCATTTATGTGTGTTTTTAGGTTAAAGTTGGTGTAAGTGTGAAGTAAAGTGAAGAAATGGTGAAGATTCAAGGATAAAGATCACGAGTCATGAAGTGGTTCACGACTTGGACTGGAGTTCACGAGACGGAGGGCAGTTCACGAGTGAGGCAGAGAATAAAGGATCACGATTCGGCAACATGTTCACGAGTCGGCAGAAATGTCACGAATCGGATGGAAGATCACGAGTAAAGAAGCACGGCTGGAATTCACAACTCCTGAAGCAGTTCACGAGTCGGACAAAATACGTGCTTCCAAACGTTGCACCTATTTGCACCCGATCCTTCAGCCAACCATCAAGACTCTTTAGGGCAGCTTTTCATGATTAACAACTATTCTGAAGAGGCATATCTGTAGGGTTAAACTCTATAAATATAGGGGTGAAGCTTTGAAAAACGGGAGATATCGGAGAAAGAAAAATTTCATTGTTACTTAAGAATATTTTTAGTTACTTTTGGACATTTCTCTTACTCAACTTTTAGACGATGACCAAAGAACAAAGCCAAAGGAATAAGAGATATATCAGAAGGTCTAAATAGAAAGTAAACCCTGGGGAGTGGTGTTGTTCTTTTCTCTTATTTCATTTTTATTGTAATTGTGTATTTGGCTAGTTCTTTGGTACATTATAACTACTTAATTCAATTTGTTTTTCATCTACTAATCTTCGCTTTATGAATGTTTATTTTCTTTATGTATGAATTGTTATTTAAATTTATTTGAGTACTTTGATTTGCTTATTATGCTTGATCACCATAATTAGCATGTTAGTCATTTAATTCACAATGAGAATTGGAATTCTTTGATGGAAAGACAAATAAATTTACTTGAAGCATTGAATTCACTTAGAGATAAAGAATTCACTTTAAGGGGTTAAAGAATTATCATAGAACTTCATAGTTTTTATTTATCTCTATAATGTCATAAGAATGCTTAGAGACTCTAAGTAAAAACACCTTTATTGACAATGAGAATTGCTTTAATGAAACTTGGCTAAATTCTCCAATCATATTATTCATATAATTATTAAATGATTCAAAGATGAAATTGTTTTACTTGGCTATAATGTATGTTCATCCCATCTTTTAAGTAATCTATTATCCAAAATTAACTTAATATATTTTAAGTAGTTTAGTTATTACATTAATTGCATGATTCCAATTGAAAATGTTACCTATCCATCTACTTATTGTTATTTCAATACAAAATTTACCCTGTTCCTTTTAGAATGATGCCCTATTCACTCTATATGCAGTCTAGTGAGACTAAGGGTTCAATTAAATCCCCATCAGATTTTGGCGCCGTTGCCGGGGAACGGCTTGAATGAAATTTTATTGATTGATACAAAAGAGTAGATGCTTTAGGATTGTATGATATAAAACTATTTATTTAGATGTATGGATTTTTATATTGTGTTTTGTTTATTCTTTATAATAGTATTAGAGTTTTTGTAATGATCTTAGACTAAAAGTATTTTTGATTCTTGTAGGGAACTTAAAAGGAAGCAACAAGAAGAACTTAGATTGCAATTAGAAGGAGAAAAAAGTGCTAAGTTGGAGGAGAGTCATAATATTCTAATTATGGTGGGAGAAGAAAGGAGAACGCTTGGTGATTTTGCAATGCCCAATATTTTGGAAAGTATTGGAGGAATAGCAGCATCGGCTATTGCCAATAACAATTTTAAGATCAAACCGACAGTCATTCAAATGGTGCAAAATATTCAATTTGGAGTTTTACAAGGGGAAGACCCTTATGCTCATATTCTTGCTTTTCTTAATGTCTGTGCTACATTTAAAATTAATGGAGTGAGTAATGATGCAATTAGACTTAGGTTATTTCCATTTTCTTTAAAAGAAAATGCCCAAATTTGGCTCGCTAGTATACCTAGTGAGATAATCACTACTTGGGACCAATTAAAAAAAGCTTTTCTTCATATGTATTTTACATCACATAAAATAGCAAAATTTACAAATCAAATCTCTACTTTTAAACAAATGCCTAATGAAACCATTTATACCTCTTGGGAAAGATTTAAGGAACTCCAACGGTAATGTCCTCACCATGGCTTGCCGGATTGGATGATTCCTCAAATCTTTTACAATGGGTTAATGGAGGAAAATAGAAATATTATTAATGTTGCCTCAAGTGGAAAATGGTTAGAAAAAACTGCTAAGGAAGTTGAAAATTTGTTGGAGGAATTAGCCTCACAAGGCTACATGGGAGAAGAACCCACTATGGCGAAGGCTAAGGGATTTTTGGAATTGGATTCCATTAATCTCTTGATGGCTAAAGTTGAAGCTTTAACTAAGATGGTAAATAATTCTCACTCTAATATTGAAAATGTGAATCATGTTTGTGAGAAATGTGGTGGACCTCATATGTATGCTAATTGTAGTGAGGGGCCTAGTGAGGATGTAAGTTTTGTTCAAGGGAATTATAATCAAAGGATGGGCCAAAATTCAAATTATTATAACCCTCAATGGAGAAATCATCCCAATTTTTCTTGGTCTAAACAAAGTGCCCAATTAAACCCTTCAAATAGTAACCTTATGAACAAATTACCTAACCCTTCAACTTTTCCAAATAAACCACTTTTTAACCCCCAACAACCTAAATCCCATCTAGAGAGTTTGATGGAGTAATTTGTTAACCATCAAATGACCACTAACAAGCAAAATGAGGAACAATTTAAGCAAATAAACACTAAGATTGACCAACTTGTCACCCATAATAAGATGCTTGAAATCCAATTGGCTCAACAAGCCACTTCTAGTGCTAAACCTTTAGGCAAGCTCCCGAGTTAACCTAAATTTTTGCCTCATGAATCGGTTCAATCCATTATGTTAAGGAGTGGGAAAAAGATTGAGAGTAATATTAGAGGTAATGAGGATCTTATTGTGAATGATGATCATGTTTTAGATGCAAGTAAAAATGATGAGGTGATGAATAAGTCTAATGAACCTAAGGAAAAGATAACCTTATCTAGGGAAGATGACCCTAAAGTTAATTTGAATGTTTTGCCATTCCCTCAAAGACTCATTAGAAGAAATCTTGATAAGAAATTTGGCAAGTTTTTGAATTATTTGAAGGAACTTACTATACCTTTTGTGGATGCAATTAAGGATATGCCTTCATGGGCAAAATTTTTAAAAGAAATTGTGAGTCACAAGGTTAAACTTGAAGAACATGGGTATGTTTCTTTGGCAGAAGAGTCTAAGGCTATGTATTCTAAATACCCACATAAACTAAAGGATTCGGGTTGTTTTACGGTTCCTTGTGTTATAGGTGGCACACATTTTGATAAAGCCTTATATGATATGGGTGCAAGTGTTAGTCTTATGCCTTACTCGGTTTATAAAAAGCTTGATTTAGGTGACTTAAAGCCTACCAATATGTGCTTATCAATGGAAAATAAGTCTATTTCACACCCTATACACATACTAGAAAATGTTCCTACCAAAGTGGGTAAATTTGTGATTCTTGTTGATTTTTTTGTGCTAGAAATGTATGAAGATCCTGAAATTTCCATTTTGTTTGGTAGGCCTTTCCTAATTACTGTTGGGGCTATTTTTGATACGAAAAATGGTAAAATATCTCTTGAAGTTAATGGTGAAACAATTGAGTTTAATGTTTTTGGGATGGTTAAGTCTTCACTAATGAAAGAGGTGAATAGAATTGATGCTTATGATGTTCTTGATGAGTGTGTTGATAATATTGTTAATAATTGTGTAAGTCAAACCCCTATTGCACCTTATTATTTAAATGAAAGCTGTGATGAGGTTTTTCAAGTTGCCTTATATCCTTTCCATGGAATATTCTCGAAGTTTGAGTCTTTGAGAAAGGATAAGGATATGCCATCAAAGACATCTAAGGAGGAAGTTAACCTTGAACTTAAGCCATTACCAACAAGCTTAAGGTATTAATTTTTGGATTCAAAATTTCAATTACCTTTCATTGTTAATTCATCAAATGATAAGCATAATGTGAATGCTTTACTTGATATTTTACTTGCTCATCGAAATGCCATTGGATATTCTATTAGTGATATAAAAGGAATTGCATCTAAAGTTTGCATGCATAGGATTTTGTTAGAGGAGGATTCTAAGCCCTCCATTGAAGGTCAAAGAAGGCTTAATCCAACTCTTAAAGAGGTTGTGAGGAAATAAATAATTAAATTGCTTGACAATGGCATAATTTATTCCATAAGTGATAGTAAATGGGTGAGTCCAATTCAAGTTTTCCCTAAGAAGGGTGGCTTAACTGTAATTCGTAATGATAACAATGATTTAATTCCTACTAGGACTATCACGGGTTGGCATATGTGTGTGGACTATAGGAAATTAAATAAGGTTATAAGAAAGGACCATTTTCCTTTGCCTTTTATTGACCAAGTTATAGAAAGATTGGCTAATTTTTCTTATTTTTGTTACTCAGATGGTCTAAGTGGTTTCTATCAAATACCTATACATCCACATGACCAATCTAAGACAACTTTTACATGCCCATATAGAACTTTTGCATTTAGGCGAATGCCTTTTGGTTTGTGTAATGCACCAGCCACTTTTCAAAGATGCATGTTTTTTATTTTTAGTGATCTTATTGATCAATATGTGGAAGTTTTCATGGATGACTTTAGTGTTTATGGCACTACATATGAGAGTTGTTTATCTAATCTTTCTATGGTGCTTGATAGATGTATGGAGCATGGTTTGGTTTTAAATTAGGAGAAGTATCATTTCATGGCACAAGAGGGTATTGTCTTAGGACATTTAGTCTCAAATAGGGGGATTGAGGTTGATAGAGCTAAAATTGAAATTATTACTAACTTGCCTCCTCCTAAGAATGTTAGAGATGTTAGAAGCTTTCTAGGTCATGCTGGATTTTATAGAAGGTTCATAAAAGATTTTTCTAAGATAGCTAAACCCTTATGCACACTACTAGGCAAAGATGTTGATTTTCATTTTGATGAGGCATGTCTTAAATCTTTTGAAACTCTTAAACATGCTCTTGTTACTTCACCGGTGCTGCAACCACCAAATTGGGAGCAACCATTTGAATTGATGTGTGATGCTAGTAATTATGCGGTTGGGGCTATTTTAGGACAAAGAATTGATGGAAAGCCTTCTGTTATTTATTATGCTAGCAAATTACTAGATGATGCCCAAATTAACTACTCCACAACTGAAAAAGAACTCTTAGCCATTGTATATGCATTTGATAAATTTAGGGCTTATCTTATAGGGCAAAAAGTCATTGTTTATTCTTATCATGCTGCCCTTAAGTACCTCTTGAGTAAAAAAAATGCTAAGCCTAGGTTGTTAAGATGGATTTTAATGTTACAAGAGTTTGATTGGGAAATAAGGGATAAAAAGGGAAAGGAGAACTTAGTTGCTGACCATTTATCTAGGTTAACCCAATGTGTTTTGAAAGATAATGATGATGAAGTGCCTATTGATAAAGCTTTTCATGGGAAACACCTTTTTAGTGTAGTTTCCAAGGAAGTTCCATGGTTTACTGATATAGCAAACTATTTAGTAAGTGGTATGCTTTCGTATGGTCTACATTATAGGCAAAGGAAGAAATTCCTTCATGATGTGAAGTTTTACTATTGGGAAAAGCCCTTGTTATATAGGAGATGTGCTGATGGACTGATTAGGAGGTGTATTCCTCATGAAGAAGTTGGTGAGGTATTGGCTCATTGTCATTCCTATGCTGTATGGGGTCACTTTGGGGTTTCTAAGACAGCTTTTAAGGTTTTGCAAGCTGGTTTTTGGTGGCCTACATTATTTAAGGATGTCAAGGACTTTGTACTTAGTTGTGATAAGTGCCAAAGAATGGGAAATTTGTCTAGGAGGAATGAAATGCCTTGAATTGTTTGATGTTTGGGGTATGGACTTTATGGGGTCATTTCCTAGTTCTTTGGGAAATAGGTATATTTTGGTCATGGTTGATTATGTATCTAAATGGGTGGAAGCAATTCCAACCATTACTAATGATGCCAAGGTGGTTAAAAAGATACTTAAAAAGGTTATATTTCCTACATTTTGAACACCTAGGGCAATTATTAGTGATGGTAGGTCTCATTTTTGTAATAAAGTTATAGAGCAATTATTGAAAAAATATAACGTGACTCATAAAATTGCTACACCTTATCAACCCCAAACTAGTGGACAAGTTGAAATTAGCAATAGAGAGCTTAAGTGGATATTGGAGAAAACTGTCTCTGTATCAAGAAAAGATTGGGCACTTAAGCTAGATGATGCTCTTTGGGCATATAGAACAGCTTTTAAAACTCCTATAGGCCTTACTCCTTATCAATTGGTTTATGGTAAGTCTTGTCATTTGCCTGTTGAGATTGAACATAAAGCTTATTGGGCAACTAGGGTGTTGAATTTTGATATGCAACAAGTTGGTAGGAAGAGATTGCTTCAATTGCAAGAATTAGAGGAGCTTCGTATGAATGCATATGAAAATGCTAAGCTATATAAGGAAAGAACAAAATCATGGCATGATAAGCATGTATTAAGGAAAGAATTTAAAGTTGGTGACATGGTTTTGTTGTATAACTCTAGATTGAAGCTATTTGCTGGAAAATTAAAGTCAATATGGTCGGGACCTTTCAAAGTAGTTCAAGTATTTCCTTATGGGGCTGTTGATATTGCTAATGATTAAGGGGAGGTTTTTAAAGTTAATGTGTAACACCCCTTTATGCAAAACCCTATTTATCTGATAATTTAATTACTATTAATCATGCTTATACAATATATTCATTTAACTATCATTTTACCCTTAATCATGTCATACGGTTCACATACTTATGTATGTGCTACCAGTCTATTCCTGTATTGCATTTCCTACTTAGAATCATGCATACTATACTATATGAATATTACTTTATGTATATCACATGCACACATACTCTTCTTAGCTTTACTACTTGTGAGTTACAACATTTCTCATAAGTTATATATACATTTTATAACATAACTGGCCATAAAGCGAAACATATGATAATACTAATACAAAAACATCCTACATCAAGATTAACAGTCGGTAGTTGGCCCTTCCTGATGCAGAGATCATCCCTAAGCAAAAGTCTTGGTAACAGTACCTACACGGATAAATAACCCATGCTAAGCTATAAAGCTTAGTGGGGAATATCTATAGATGGATGACCGCTCACAATGGTCATTAAAATATACATACAATGAATTATAAATAACATATACAACATATCATGTCATTAATAAAAAATACTTTAAAGCATAAAACATGTCCTTATGTACCTAAACATTGTACCCAAAAGAGTAACAAATATTCTCATATTCATAATTCATATAGACAACAATTTCCCATGTGAACATATTCACATGAAACATAATTCCTGTGGGCAAACTGAATATATAATCCACAATATCAATCTTTAGTCAAATAACTTTAACTGTTTAATTTTGATCATTACTATGAATAACGTTTAGCCTGCCTTAGCTTTATCAGTGGATAACGGGAACTATGGATACACATCGGTATCAAAATGAAGGATATCCGAAGATATCGGATCTATAGACCCAAACGGGGCCCAATTTACTATGGACCAGTCAAGCAGACCCAAACGGGGTCGCCTATCAACCCAAATATGGTTGTTCATTATCCAAACGGGATCATACATACTATGGACCCAATTGGGCTAAACTATGGCAGCTGCAATTTCCCTACAGGTGCCTATCTATCCACATCTAAAACTCTATCGCAGGCAGAACTATATTCGTGTTCAATTCACATATTAAGACTGTATTCATAGTATACTATTTGTACATATATAGAGTCTTGTAAAACTATAAGTTCTCTAGTGCATAAACAAATATATGCACATTTCATAAGCTAAGTTACACAATTAGCTCATCCATTTCGTGTGACTATAAGTTTGCATCATGACATATAGGCATGACATATAAACATCATATCATATACTTGATCATGTTCTCATTAAGCATCTCACATGTTCATAGTCATGCTACAACATCTTATATCTCATAAGGCAATTACATGCTCATACACTCATGTACATAATTGTAAATGTACATACCTGTAGGTACATTCGCATATAGTAGGCTTATTCCTATAAGCATGTTTACCAATATATATATATGCATTTATCATCATTCAGATCATGTGCACCTTCATGTCATAGGATTACATGTGTACACATCAATTAGGCATATGACAATCATGTACAAGTCTAATTACATGTATAGGTTAGATATTCCATCTCTAATCTTTATTCATATACACAATGAATGTACATGTATGCATATAATTCTTTCATCGATAGTTATATTACATGCCCTGTCCAATTTATTTTACTATCATAAAAACAGCTATTTGTCTCAATTTAATTAGTAATCATAAAGTCAAGTGCAGCAACAATCTGTATAGGGTAGCATTGTAGACTCAACTTGTGAGCCACATATGGAAAGGAAAAAGTCATTTTTAGTCAAGATAATCTTCCACAATTTTATCCCCCTATGTGTCTAGTTTCCAGAGCATCAAAATTCATCTCCAAATCTAACCTATAGCTTGAGTTATTTGAAAAATACTATAGGCTATTTTAAAACCAAATTGTGCGGACTGCCATTTAGAACAATTTATAATGTAAAATTTAGAAGGATTTAAACCAACATTTCTTCATCAAAGTTAGACTTTCATGTCTTTAATTTTTCTAGAATTTAATTTTGTGACATTTCAACATCTCTACAAAAAGATATGCCCATTACTATAAATTTTATTTCTGTGTGCAGTCTAGGGAACTACTTCGGATTCAATCCTAAATTCCTTGTAATTAAAGGCTGATTTAAGTCTAGGTTCCTTCACATGAAATATAGGTATAGAATTCTATTTTCCAATGCAAAAAGAATCATTCAATTTGCTGCTCTATAGCTCAGCTTATGAGCAAAACAATCCATACAGGTCATTCAGTCGAGACGACATGTTCTACTTGTGAAGAGATTCACGAGTGAAGCTAATAAGGCCAATACTCACATCTCGTGAAGAGGTTCACGAGTGGATAAGAAAAGATACACTTCACCACTCGTGAAGAGTTTCACAAGTTGGACTAAAATTCAAGACTCGTGAAGAGCTTCACGAGTGAACCCAACATTCCCAGAGGAGAAGATGCACAACTCATGAAGAGCTTCACGAGTCGGACAATAGTTCACGACTCGTGAAGAACACAATTTGTTCTTCAACCTCACATCGTTAAAATCTAGTAAAACGTAACTTTAAATTCTTTAAATCATACCCAATTCCAGCAATCAATTCCACATACAATATGAACAGCCTAAATTCCCATACCTTGGCCGAAAAACCCAATATCTTCAACCTCTACAATACCCTTTCCTTTGCTCTTCCTTCCTTCCTCTTCTCCTTCACACAAATCATCGACATTCAAGTTCCAGCACACAATCAACGTTCTCCTCAGTTAAAATGAAAAGAAGAAGAAGAAGAAGATGCTGAAGGGCTCATTGATTGATTAATTACCTTAGTTCAATGCCTTAAACTCTTGATTAACCAACATGCACAACTTCCTCTTCAAGATTACTTAAGAAACCAACTTTGAATCATAAAAGAGAGAGAAAGAAAAACATTTCTGCATTTTCTTGAAGAAATGTTGCCCCACTCTTTCTTCTCTCTCTTCAAAGTTGGCTTTTTATAATAGCAAGGGATAATTTCCTCTTTAGTCCTTTAACCTTTTACATGCTACAAAATAACCTAGCTAATCTTTACATGTTAAACTTTAACCTCTCCATTTAATTCCTTTCAAGCATTAACCTATCAATTTATTACTTCTCTCAAATTGACCTTTAAACAATCATTTCTATCCACATTTGACCCTTGAGTTTTCAAAACTATAAATTTACCCCAAATTAATACTTTTCATTTCAATTGCATCCTCAATTAATATTAAACCATGCTTTAAAATTTTATTCTCATGCAAATAACATAATAACATGATAATTTACCCCCTCTTGACCTATACTTATACAAATTCCTCATTTAATTTAATCTTAATCAAATAAAAATCCCATTCAAATATGCAAATTAGATGGTCATGTTAGGGGCCTTACATAATGGACATAGATTGAAGCCTTATTTCATTAGTGATGCATTAGTTCCTACTCAAAAAGTTTCTTTGTTGAATTCCTCTTTTGCACAATAATAATATTTTTGTTTATAATTAGCTATTTTAGTTTGAATTTATTTGTTTTATGGTTTGTTTTTGGTTATGTTTTAAGTATTTTATAGTTTATATTCTTATTGATTTATTTTCTTATGTAATTTTTACTTTTGGATCGAGGTTGGCATGTTTTGCAGCAAAAAAAATTACAGCACTGTCACATTTTCACGAGTGCAATTCGACTCGTGAAGGTGATCACGAGTGATCCAGAAGCAGTAGCATACCAAGTCATGCAGGGCATTCTGAGTCGTGCATCCCAGGATCGAGTTGTGAAGCAATTCAAGAGTAATACAGAGAGGAACGGTTCACGAGTCGTGAAAGGCTGTCCGACTCGTGAACCTTTGTCCATATGCCTGACCATTTATCTCATATGTCTGCATTCCATTTTTCACGAGTCGTGACATTTCTGCCGACTCGTGAACATTTTTCTTTTGTGCCAAATCACTTCATTCTTCATGATTCGTGATGTTTCCTCTGACTCGTGATTCATTGTTTTCAATTTACCGAGTCGTGATTTTTACCTCGTTTTCTTTCTTAATTCATTTTTATTTCTTTTTTTAAACTCTTACTTATTTTAATTCGTCATCTTTGCAGTTTTAATTTAGATTAACTGCTTTTAATTAGATTAAATCAAATGGGGGGAATGGTTACAAATTAAAAACCTAGGGTTTGTGAACCAACTTGCCATTTCACTCTTTCCCTCATTTCTCTATAAATATCACGGTTACTTTTCTTTTCTTTCACAGATTTCATTTGACTCATGCCTTAGTCCCTTGTTTTCTTTTTCTTCCTCTACATCTTCTTCTTCTTCTTTACTACTTATCTTCTATTTCATTGCTGCATTTGAGTGTCTTTTTCTTTTTCTTTTTCTTTTCCTTCTCCATTTTGCATCTTTTATTTCTTCTAGCGTGCATTCATTTGCTGTTATTTTTGTTTTTCATTTCCTTTCTTTTACTTGGTCTTCTTCTCTACTCCTCATATGTGTGTGGGTTTCTCTTCATCATCATCTTCTTTACTGCATATCTTCTCTTTGTCTTTCTTTCATTTTCCATCAACGGTGAGAACAAAGAACCCATCTTCTTCAAGAAGCTAGCAAGGGGGAGATGAAGCACAAACAGAAAGTTTACAGACGAAATTCGATACACCATTCCCCATTTCCCCTATACATGAAGGTAATCATTTCCTTGCTCTTAAGGATAGAGCAATTTTGCAATGTAAGTATTTTCCAGACTCCTTACTTGAACAAGTAGGCTTGCTTGATGCAGTGAACGAAATGTTATCTCAATATGGCTCACTACGTTTTGTTAATATGCATGAACAATTTTACACTGATTTAGTCTTGGAATTTTATACCAATTTCAAATAGAATGCTGAAAATCCTAGGCTAGTGGACTTTCATTTGAATGGCATTGATTATACACTAAAATATTTCATGATGCATCGCATTTTTGGCTTTAAACCATATGTATTATGTGATCCTCCTAAGACTTGTAGGCCTAATGCTTTTTGGAATTTTCTCACTGGCTTAACTACACCATATAGGGCTAGAGAGGCTAAATCAATGTTCATTTCAGATTTGAAATATTGGGTTTTGCATAAGATCCTTGCCTCTATTGTCTTTAACAAGCCTAAATTTAATCGAGTCTCTAGTCATGAGCTATTTTTGATGTGGTGTGTGCATAATCGCAAGTCTATTTATTGGTCTTTTTGGATTTTCAATCAGTTATTGAATTGTGTTGGTCGTCTGGAGTCTCCTATCGCCCATAGACATGTAATAGCTGCTATTGCTAGGAGTCTAGACATTGATTTGCGCACTTATGATACTGCACTTCCATGCTTATATTTTTCCAATCATCTTTTTATTAGAGGTGAAGTGGTTAATAATTCTTTTCAATTCATTCCACCACTTTCACGATCTTGTTAGAAGGATATTGCAGGAACCTCTACTCCACAAGTGGTTGCTTTGGAGAGTACTTTGGATGAGTCAAGGACAACGGAGTAAGGCCAAAGTGATGATACTATGGAGGATGTCCCGAGTGATGAGGCTGCTTTTTCACCTCCTGCTGGATCTTTTTCAAATATTACCCATTCCATGTTCAATCAATTGCTGCAAAACAAGTCCACCATCTAACATCAACTCACTTCCTTGGAGCAAGTTACCTCCCAATTGGTTCGCCATCAACGCCGCCTTAAGCACAAGGTGGATGCCTTCATTGCCCAATCGGGCTATGTGGTGTCTTCGCCTCCGCCTTCACCATGATCTTTAGGGGAGTTTTCTTTCCTCTATTTTGTTTAGTTGTTTCTTTTTGTTTTTATTGTTGTTGTTTATGTTTTGTTCCTTCACATTGAGGGCAATGTGTGTTCTAAGTGTGGGGGAGCATATTAACTATGTTGTGTGTTTTGTTTATTTTTGTTTGGGTGTGTATCTTTTTCTTTATTTAGACTAAACTTTTTAGTAAGCTTTATTATAAGTATTGCTCATATTGTATATAATATAGGTTGTTATGAAGAGTCATTTGCCTTTTGTGGTCATTTGATTAGTTTTTCAAAGCTTTCGAAATGTGTTTTATGTTTTCAAGTTATCTCTTTTTACTTCTTTCAACATTTTAGGTTATTTAGTCTCTTTACTAACTATGCTTTAAGGTTAGAGTTTTATCATTTAGCTTAAGATTTTAGAATTTTGTTGCCTCATGGAAACTATAGCCATAATACTTACCTTTATCTTTTTAATAATGGTTGAGGACTAGGAAAAGAAAATAATTGCAATAAAATAAAAAGCAAGATGCATATCCAAAAAAAAAGTTCAATAAAGTATGGGATGGAGTGTAAAATGCACCCATTACTACATTTTCTTGCTACTCTAATTACATGGGATAAAGTTTATAAGTATACCCATGCTAATTACAAAAAAAAAGAAGAAAAAGAAAAAGAAAAGAAAAAATTGCAGTCTAAAAATACCATGAGATTGGTTTAAGGGTATGAGTGCTTACATATTGTCCTAAAAGGCAACTATAGTCTTAAACTCTTAGGATTTATGATCAATATTCTCTCTTAAGCATGGTTAGTCTTGAGACATTATATTCTTGATGTTGGATTTAGTAAACTTAGGTGACTTATTAATTTAGAATGCATGTTTTAAGTTTTGTTTACTAAAATTTTGAGTTTTTAAGGTGTTTGACTTCATTTCAATCTTATTTAAAGTGAATATTGAGCAATGCTTTATAGTATAACTTCTTTAGTTTAACTTGGGATTAAATTTTCTCACTCTTCTCTTGCTTGGGGACAAGCAAGATTTAAGTGTGGGGGAATTTGATGCCTTGTAAAATGTCTACTTTTTAATATGTATTTTCTTATGTTTAAGTAGCTTAAGTATGTAATATTATGTGTATTTTGTGTGTTTATGTTTAGTTTATGCGATTATGTGTGTTTTTAGGTTAAAGTTGGTGTAAGTGCGAAGTAAAGTAAAGAAATGGTGAAGATTCAGGGATGAAGATCACGAGTCGTGAAGTGGTTAATGACTCGGACTGGAGTTCACGAGACGGAGGGCAGTTCACGAGTGAGGCAGAGAAGAAAGGATCACGAGTCGGCAACATGTTCACGAGTTGGCAGAAATGTCACGACTAGGATGGAAGATCACGAGTAAAGAAGAATGGTTGGAATTCACGACTCGTGAAGCAGTTCACGAGTCGGACAAAATACCTGCTTCTAAATGTTGCACCTGTTTACACCCGATCCTTCAGCCAACCATCAAGACTCTTCAGGGCAGCTTTTCATGATTAACAACTATTCTGAAGAGGCATATCTATAGGGTTAAACTCTATAAATATGGGGGTGAAGCTTTGAAATAAGGGAGTTATCAAAGAAAGAAAATTTCATTGTTACTTAAGAATATTTTTAGTTACTTTTGGACGTTTCTCTTACTCAGTTTTTAGACGATGACCAAAGAACAAAGCCAAAGGAATAAGAGATATATCAGAAGGTCTAAATAGAAAGTAAACCCTGGGGAGTGATGTTGTTCTTTTCTCTTATTTCATTTTTATTGTAATTGTGTATTTGGCTAGTTCTTTGGTACATTATAACTACTTAATTCAATTTGTTTTTCATCTACTTATCTTTGCTTTATGAATGTTTATTTTCTTTATGCATGAAGTGTGATTTAAATTTATTTGAGTACTTTGATTTGCTTATTATGCTTGATCACCATAATTAGCATGTTAGTCATTTAATTCACAATGAGAATTGGAATTCTTTGATGGAAAGACAAATAAATTTACTTGAAGCATTGAATTCACTTAGAGATAAGGAATTCACTTTAAGGGGTTAAAGGATTGGCATAGAACTTCATAGTTTTTATTTATCTCTATAATATCATAAGAATGCTTATAGACTCTAAGTAAAAACACCATTAATGACAATGAGAATTGCTTTAAAGAAACTTGGTTAAATTCTCCAATCATATCATTCATATAATTATTAAATGATTCGAAGATGAAATTGTTTTACTTGGCTATAATGTATGTTCATCCCATCTTTTAAGTAATCTATTATCCAAAATTAACTTAATATATTTTAAGTAGTTTAGTTATTACATTAATTGCATGATTCTAATTGAAATTGTTACCTATCCATCTACTTATTGTTATTTCAATACAAAATTTACCCTATTCCCTTTGGAACGATACCCTATTCACTCTTTACGCAGTTTAGTAAGACTAAAGGTTCAATTAAATCCCCATCAATGCTATATGTTGCACTTAATTATGAAACTATAGGAGTTGGTTATACTGCAAGTCATAATGGAAAGTAATGATTAGCCTTAATGTAAAGGAAAACTACTTGCCTATCTATTTATAAATGAAACCAAGTCTGCAAGTTGTGTGCCAATTAGTAAGATGAAATACTCTTACATAACTTACCTGGGTATAATGTGATTATAAGATGAACAAGTACTAGTAAGATGATTGAAGCCTATATGATCCAGTTAGGGTAGATAACCTGTTGTCCATCATCTAATATACTATAAAAGTGATCTAAAGGGATTAAAGACGAACAAGTGATAACCTTAGGCAAAAAAGAACCTACTTATACTATTATATGGATCATAAATGTATGAGCATTGTTTAAAGTAATAATGTATTGATGTGACCTATAATGATGTGTGAAAGCTGCTCACAACAAATAGCAACAAGGTACATCATTAAGAATTATCAATGAGTTATGTAACTCAATGTTTTATAATTGATTCAACCATGCTATGATGAGTAATTTGACACATTATGTGAACAAGTATAAGTAATGAAAGCATGTTTTGCCATGATTAAACTGCATATATATATATATATATACACATGTGAGTGTGTTGACATGCATAATGACAATTATGAAAGATCATGCTATATTGTTGTTTGCATATTCATGCAATCACTATTATATGGATGAATGAATGTCCATGAAATTTTGTGATCATATGATGGCATCTATGTGTAATAGAGCCTAGGGCTCAACATTGAAGTATGATAAGAATGATATATATTCTTTTATGAAATGTGGCTTTAAGCCAAATGATGTATTAAGTAAAGCAAAATATGTTAAATCAAAGATGTTCTTAAAGTTATTAAGATTACGAGTCTTAGTTCAATTGTGGATTAGATAGGTATACCTAGAGGAATACAATTGAAGCTGCCATAGTTAACCCCGTTTGGGTCTTGTTCCTTAATATAACCATCGCTCGGCCCTTTTGGGTCCATTGTTTGTTCCTTACTGGAACCATTGCTTAACCCCATTCGGATCTATTATTTGATATCTTTGGATATCCATTATTTGATACCTTCGAGTATCCATTGCTCCCGTTATCCACCTTTTGAACTAGTACTTAGGCTGACTATTAATGATAATAAAAATTATAAGAAATAAAGTAATATATATGCATTGATTTCGTCACTTATTTAACATAAGCATGATGAATGGTCTATTGTATTGTGTTATTTTATCTTAAATTCCTTTTAGCTATAACTGTATTTATGAAAGGAAATGCCATGTTATGTGTTACATAATTGTGATATCTCACACCAAATATGAGGAAGGCTCCCATGTGAGTGCCAGTGTGAGTTAGTTCCACCAATGGGCTTCACGGTGAATAGATGGGCCATATGGTCCCCAAGCTCACTATATTGTATTAAAAGTTATACGAATTGTGACATATATAATAATCTTCATGTATAAGGAAGTATGAGATGTTTACATATGGTATAGAGACTTTGTTGGTTAAACATGATGTGTAATACCTGTTCTTTGGAATGGCATACAAAATCTATGAGTATGTATACTTGTATGTGCATAAGTATAATTTCGTCATAAACCAAAGTGCGTATGTGTGTGTGTGTGTGCGTGCGCGCGCGTGCGGTCAGCATGCCTAATAATATCACCTAGTGATGCTTCATGACCTGAGCACTCCCTTATGCTTTGATTTTATACCGAATGTATATCTTGTGTAACTAATATAATAGATTGTATTAAATGGAAGTTTTATCCTATCTAAAGCATGATGTCGAGAACTTATGAGTAAAAGGATTTTGCGGTGTATGAATTGTACTAGTTTAATAAGCAAAAGATGATGATGATAATGTAATTGATCAGTTTTGTAATAAGAGGATGCACACAATGCTCTAGATTTTAGTAAAGATGGTATTTATGGTTCAGGTTGAGGACTCCCTAGAATATCTATTGTGGAGTGATTAATATTGTAGATTTATATGTTATTCTATGTTATTGTGATAGTTGTAGATGATAAAATAAAAAAGAAAGAAATTCTAAGAGGTTGTCTATAGAATTTTGTTCCCCACTAAGCTTTATAGCTTAGCACGGGTTTATTTATCCATGTAGGTTTTAGGATAAGCTCCAGTGGATCAATAGCTATAGTGGTTAGACAACCATTTATGAGAAGATCCAGCAGATTGTAGTTGCCTTTAAGGATTTCATTATGTATCGTGGGCCAATTATGTTAGGCCTTCTTATTTATAAGTTTGATTTAATTTATTGTGGCATGTAATTATGGCCTGTATTATTATTAATTATTATTTTTGCTTGACCTTTACAAGATTTATGATTATCCATGGTTAGTGGATTAGGGTGTTACAATATGAAACTTTAACACTTTAAAGTCATTCTTATTTACCTCCAAAGTTGTGTAAAGTTTTATTACCAAATTAATATAAGTTGGTTCATGCATTGAAACAAATCTAGCAAGACAACATGAAGTTAAAAGAGTATTAAGAGGCTCAAGCATACCAATATCTCTAAACAATCTAATAGAAAAATACTTACAAGACACAATTTCTCTTGGTTGAAGAGAAATAAATATGGGACCTTCCTTGTGAGAAGATAGTGGGAATGGAGTCTTCTGTATTAAAGTGAAATCCTACCCTTCAGAATCTTTCTCTTAGGGCCTTGATGATGTAGGTCCTCTTATTCTTGGCATCTTAGATGTTAAGATAAATAAGTTTTTAAAACAAAAAGAAGAAAAAACTTAGTAACAGACATGTGAAGAGAAACAAGTGACAGAAAGGAAGAAGATATGAGTAAGAAGAAATAAATAAATAAATTATATATATATATATGGAAAGAAAAATCTAAAAAGTGATGAGAAAAAGTAGGAAGGGTTATGACTTGATATGAGAAAAGACTCAACTTTTCGGGCATCTCATACCTTTTCAAAAGAAATTGAAAAAGAAACTAAAAAAAAAGACAAAAATTAAGCATCAAAAACAAAATTTGAAATAGGACATTTAAAATATTAAAAATGATGAAAAATTCAGCAGGGATGGGTGCTATCACGAGTCGACATAGAGCGCATGACTTAATGCACATGCTCACTGTAATAAGTTAGCACATTGGTGACCACTCGGCAAGAATGTAACTTTTTATAAATCGGCATGACCTCTGATGACTCGGTACACAAAACTTCTAGAATGGCACACTAGTCAACACAAACCTTAAGTTAACACAATGACTCTGTAATTAGTTAGCACAAGCATAATGAGTCATCTCACCTTGCCTAAAAACTCAAAAATACAAAACTACCAAAAGCTCAAAGAAAAATATTAGGCCATTAATAATAATGTGTAAATGTCATACCCTAATGGATGCACACAAGGCTTATCAATAATCTATAAGATATATACATAACATGTAAGGAGATCCTAAGCTTTCCTATGCAAGGAAAACTGTTCATGACCATCTCAAACCATTCATCCAAAAACACATAGACAAACACATGCAAAAAGGAAACTTAATTAAGTTTACAATCCTCCAATATAATTACATCAGATGATAAGTTATAAAAATATAGGACTAAACAAAAGCATTATCCAAAATTTCCTACATCAAAGTTTTGACCAAACTCGTGTTGGCCCCCCAATGTAGAACTAAGTGGCAGATCAATCTTCCAACTGCAAACCTACACAGATAGAAGACAACCCATGCTAAGCTATAAAGCTTAGTAGGGAAAGCATGATTGATAATAGTGATTTATATTATATTTTTAGTATATTTTTAGGTGTTTAATTAAGTTAATTTTGTGTTAATTAGGTTGAATTTGAGTTTAATTAGTCAATTTTATATTTTTGGAGTTAATTGTAAATTTTGGTGTTTTCAGGGTTATTTTGAAAGAAAAATGACTTAATTGCAAAAAGGAAATAAGATTTGGGCCAAAATTGTAAATTTAGGAAATTCATGCAAGAAATTAGACGTGAAATCTAGAAGACTCATGAGTGGCCATGTATTTCATTGCTTGAAAACTTAAGTGGCCGTTCATTGAAGATTTAGAGATAAGTGGTCGTGTGATGCATAAGTTGGAAAAATTAGTGGCCGTGTATCAATTTTGTTTGAAGAAGTTCAAGTGGCCGTGTGTGACTTTTCAAAGGAGATTAAATGGCCACTCAAACCTTAGGAGGCAAATGCACGGCAATGTATTTTTACAAGAGAAAAATCAAGTGGCCATGTGTTTACACTCCTATGTTATGAAGGATTTTTTATTTTTCCAATTCAAGAAGGATTCTTTTCCTATTCCAATTGAGGAAGTTTAGAAAGCTTTTACAACTTATTTTTCCTATAAATAGACAACTCAAACACCAAAGAAGGGGAATCAATTAGAAGAATCAATCATCAAGAACTAGTAGAGTTCATTAGTTTAAGGTTTTGTGTAGTTTTTCTGTTTTTATTTTTTTCAACGTTGTTTTAGTTTTTAAATATGTTTAGGAAGTAATTTTTTTTCTTTTGTTAATGGATTCTTGAAATCTTTTATTTTCATTATTATGACTTAATTGAGCTTTAAATTTAATATTTGTTGATTATTTCTTGGTTTTAAGCATATTCTTATCTTTGATTGTATTGAGATTGATTGTTGGTTTGTTAAATAAATAACTAAAAGATGATTTAGACACTATCATTGGTTTGCATATTCTTAGATTAATTCTCTAATTTTTATGCATGATTATTATCTAAAATATGAGATAATTATGAGTTGATTTATTGATTAATACTAAGAGAGGAGGAACTAAGAATAAATTGGAATTGAATTACTTGAAAAAGAGTTAAAAAAATGTTTAGGAAGTTAAAACTGGGTTTTTATGCTGAGTATTAGATTTTTCTATGAGTTTAATACTAAGAATGATATACTTGAATAAAGATATTTGGTTTTATTACTAGTTTTTCCATAATCACTGGTATTCCTATTGAAATTAAGTCATTCCAATGGAAGTTAAGATGGATAGTTCCTTTAGCAAGAGAATTTCAGTTATTGTTTTGTTTTTAATTCATATTAATTTAATTTTAGTTTTTGTTTTGTTTCATTGTTTATTTTATTTAATTTTTGCTTTTAAATCAAAAACATTTGGGAAACAATCTCAGATTGATTTAATTTATACATAGATATTATCCTTAGCAATCTATGTTCCCTTAGGTACGATATTTGGGGTCTTCACAGTAAAAATGTAATAATAACACAATAATAAAGAACAAACATACTTAAAAACATACCTAAAGCTACTAAAAAGAAACTTGTGCAAAGAAAAGACTTAAGCAAACTTGTTTAAAAGACTAAAAGCATTAGGAAACATGGGAAATGACCTCTTTAGGTGTAGAGAGTACAAGCAACTTCACCTCACTAATAGACTCATAAACAAAATATGGCTTAGGGTAATGACCATTTACCTTAAAAACTTCTCCCTTGTCATTCTCAATATCAATTGCTCTAAACTCATATACTTTAACCACTTTAAAAGGACTAAACCATCGAGACTTGAGCTTCCCAAGAAATAACATCAATTTGAGTTATAAAAAAACACCAAATCACCTTCGTTAAATTCCTTCTTAGGAATATACTTGTCATGCCACATCTTGGTACAATCATTGTATAACTTGGCATTCTCATAAGCTTTCATTCTCAGTTCCTATAACTCATTAAGCTAAAGTCATCTCTTCTTACCAGCATACTTCATATCAAAATTCAAAGCCCTTGTTAGCCAATAGGCTTTATGCTCAAGCTCAACTGGTAAGTGGCAAGATTTGCCATAAATAGATTGATAGGGGGCAAGACCTATTGGTGTTTTGAAGGCTATTTTATATACCCAAAGGGCATCATCTAACTTTAATGCCTAATCTTTCCAAGGTGAAGAAATTATTTTTTTCCAATATCCACTTTAACTCTCTATTACTTACTTCTACCTATCTATTAGTTAAAGGATGATATGGAGTACCAACCTTGTTTGTCACCCCATATTTCTTCAATAGACTATCAATCACACTTTGCAAAAATGGGAACCACTATCACTAATAATTGCTTTATGAGTACCAAACCTAAGAAATATAAACTTCTTGAGCATCTTCCTAACTACTTTGGCATTATTAGTGAGAGTAGGCATTACCTTAACCCATTTAGATACATAGTCCACCATAACAAAAATATACTTATGACCTAAAGAGCTACGAAAAGGATTCATGAAATCCATAATCCAAACATCAAAAATCTCTACCTCTAAAACTTCTTTCAAGGGCCCATTCTTCTTTGTTATGCTACCTATTTTTTGGCATCTATCACATCTAAGCACAAAGTTTCTAACATCTTTAAATAGAGTTAACCGCTAAAAACTATATTGAAATACCTTAGAAGTGAAACACCCTAATCTAATACCTTTATCATGTATCATATTATATCTTTCAATCACATAATAGTAGGTTATTAACCCAAAGTTGTATACATTTATTATATCAAATAGCCTATTTATATAGGTATCCTACGCATCAATTAGATATTTTCCATAACTTCAGTCTGTTAATTATGTATGCATAATGGCTTATTCTATAACATACTCATCATTTTCATGTTAGTCATAACTGTCTTAACTTCATATCTTATCATGCATAACATTTATCCATTAATCTAACATATTTATGACTAAGCATTCTAGCTACTATATGCATGCATGCTTTAGCATTCTTTCACTGAACTTATTACATCACTTACTATATATATATATATATATATATATATATATATATATATATGATAGCCCTTTTTATACATATTAAATGTGCAAAAGAAATTGCACCAAAATCAAAAAGATACAATTACTTTTTACCGACCATCATTAGATATCTCATATTAGCATAATCATGATATGTTAATCAAGTAATACATCATACCTATTCAAGTGTTCAACATTAATACTTTACAATATAGCATATCCTATATATATGTGATCATGTATACAAATACATAATCCCTAGTGAATAGGAATATATAACATCATAATAATATACTTCATTATGTTATCATTCAAGCATCACACATGAACATAGTCATATATCGTATATCTTGTTTCACAGTATAAGTGCACGTTCAAATATAATGCACTCTATCATTAGAGTATGAATATGTAAGATTAATTGTATAAAACAATCATGTACGCAAATTTCTTCACAAATATATGTGAGATATTTTCATCACAAGTCCTTACCCATGTACACGTGTGAATGTATATGTATGCATATAATCTTGTATTAATATTCATATTACCTACTCTATCCAATTCATTTTGTAACCACATAAACACATATTTAGTTCAATTAGTTGAAAACCATAAGATAAAGTACATTAAAAATCTGCACAGGGCAGCATTCTGGACTCAACTTGTGAGCCACAAATGAATTTTAAAATGTCATTTTTAGGCTAATTTATCTTCTAAAATATTATTCCCCTGTTTTTCTAGTTTCCATATCATCAAATTTCACCTTAATATCTTAACTATAACTCAAGATATTTGAGAAATACTATAGACTGTTCATAAAACCGAAACAGTGTTTACTGTAACTTATAAAAATTAATAGCATAAAATTAAGAGGGATTTAGACCAACATTTCTTCATGAAAAACGTACTCCTAGGTATCTAGTTTACCTAAAATTTTACATAATAAGATTTTGACTTCTCTACTAATACTTATGCCAAAAATAGCAACATCTGTACCTTAACAGTCCAAACAGATTCAACGAATTTTATGCTAATTATTTGACATACTTAGAAATAAAATTAGACATTATTTCCTTCATATAAAATGTTTATTTATAAGTCTATTTTGAATAGGAATTAATTTCATGTCATTCTGATCATTTTAAATACAGATATCTCAATTTTTCCCCAACCTGGTCCAGAATCCGAATTTAAAAGTTCTCTTAAATTCAATAAACCATAAAAAATATCTAGAGATAAAATTGAAGGTAGGTTCCTTCTTCAATCTTGTAGGAAAATGTCATATATAACTACAGAAATTTGATTTGTTACAATTAGAGGTCTCTATTACAACTTACACTAAATTTTCAGTCACTAGGTCAGAATTTTCATCTCATCCCTTCATGCACATTTCATACATTGAACTCTCTTTAATTACTACAAACTCAATTTAATCACAACAAGTTCCAGCAACCATATTCACATGCAACCAAATTCACATGCATTAAGGTAGCTCTAATCCCATACCTTGGCCTAACTTCCCTTTAGCCAATTAATCTCTAGCAAGACCTTTTCCTTTATCTTTTCTATCTTCTCCTTCTTTAACTACAACACAAATCATCCTCTAATCCATCATTTCCAGCAGCCAATCCCAACCAATATCCACATAAAGAATGAATAAGGAGAAGATGATGATGAAGATAACCAAAATTAAACCATACCTTATTAATCTATATCAATATTTTCTTGAATAATCCCACATGCATGCAATTGTCTTCCTAAATTTATGAGTGAATTGAGAGATGAACATGGAAATTGAAAGAGATGAAAGATAGTGAATTCTCTCCTTTAGGTGCCGTCCCACTCTCTCTCACCTTCTTTTTCATTCCACTAAAAACCAACATATATATAGTGCTTTGGTAAATGTCTTTCTTGGTCTTTCAAAGTTTTGCATGTCACACTAAAGGCACACACTTCTTTGCAGGCTATAAATTGTCCCCACCAAATAGTCTATTTCATAAATCAACCCCAACATTTAACCCTTTCCTTAAATTGGCCTCTCCATTATTCTTTTATTCACATTTGCCCCAAAAGATGTCGAAATTATAAATTGACCCCAAATTAATTCTTTTTACTTCGATTATACCCTCAATTAATATTAAACCACACTATTAAATTTTTATTTTCATGTAATTAAAATAATAAAAACATAATTTATCCCTTGTCCCATACTTATATGAAATTCTCATTTAATTTTAATCTTAGTCAAATAAAAATCCTACTACAAGCATGAAATTTCAATTAGAGTCATGTTAGGGGCCTTATAAGAAGCTATCCTGGATATACCAAAATGACCACCAACCTCTATGGAGTGGCGATGCTTCAAAATATCTTCAACCTCATCTTGGAGATTACACCTTTTAATCAATCCATTTGCACATCTCTTATAAAGCAAGGGTTTTTTCCAATAGTAGAGCCTACAATCATCCAAAAACTTCTTTTTATATTATAATTCAAACCAAATGTACAGATACAACTTACTAGGTAGTTAGCAATATCAGAAAATCGAGGCATTTCTTTAGATGCCACAATTAAAAGATGTTCACCATGAAAACTTTCATCAATAGGCACACCATCATCATGCATTTTTAATCAATCTTGATCCAATCTTGACAAATGATTTGCCCTAAGATTGTCGCTTCCCTTTTTATCCAAATTTCCTAATCAAACTCTTGAAGCATCAAAATCCACCTTAAAATCTTTGTATTTACAACTTTCTTGCTCAAAAGATACTTGAGGGTAGTAGATCCAAATACACTATAACTTTTTATTCCACTAGATAAGCTTTAAACTTATCAAATGCGTAAAAAAAATAGCCAATAACTCCTTTTTTTTATAGTGGTGTAGTTGATTTGAGCTCTATCTAACAACTTACATAATAAATCACATAGGGTTTACCTTCCTTCCTTTTCCCTAAAATTTCCCCTATTGAAATGGTCCTTGCATCACACATAATCTTGAAAGGTTTATCCCAATTAGGTGGCTATAAAATAGGTGCTAAAACTAAGGTTTTTTAATGTTTTAAAGGCATCAATGCAAACTTTATCAAACACAAACTCAGCATCCTTCACTAGATGATTGCATAGTAGCTTAGCTATATTTGAGAAGTCCTTCATAAACCTCCTATAGAATTCGGTGTGTCCAACAAAATTTCTAATATCTTTTACACACTTTAACATGGAAAATTGGCTATCACCTCAATCTTTGTTTTATTTACTCCAATCCTTTTAATTGAGATAGAATGACCAAGAACAATACCTTTTTAAGCCATAAATATGATATAAGTGTGGACAATTAGGAACATTAGATATCATATAGATATTAAATTGTTAGACACTAATATAGTATCAACGTTAAATACTTGAAGCCATCGAACCATTAGAAACCTTGATAGTGCCAACACTAGATACTCAAAAGCATCAAATCATTAGACACCATTAAAGTGCCAACACTAGATACAAAAGGTATCAATTCACTAGATACCAAAAAGTATCAGATCACTATCCTATATATGTCCACGATTGTATCTAATTCAAGCCCTAAATGAAGGTTTCTCTCACTAAATTACTTTATTACATAATCCCTCTACATATACTACATATTTCACTCATATAATTAATAATGTCAACTACACATTACTAAAATCACATATGAATAAACACACTCATGAGTATTTAATCCTCATTCACTTAAAAGCATGCAACATTATGAATACTTCAAGATACACTTCAATCATATATGCAATAAGGTTATCATTAACAAAAATACAGCAAAAATCATGTATGTATATCATAATTCACTTTACATGCCATCATTTAAACTTATTCTTTGTTGTTTAATTTCTATCTAAAGTTTAATACATCATATATTAACCCTAAACATGTATTTGTAAAGTTTAGTAAACATCTAAGGATGTTCGGTTGAAATTTAAGAACTTATTTTGTCTTTTACACATAAGTATCTACCTTAAAGTTTAGCACACATTCATTATTTCAATATAAAATTACACATGACATGTGTAATATATCATGTTATAACCATATACATATGCTGATAAGTTTTTAAAAATGTTTAACAAAGTCTGGGTGCATTTCGGCAACTTTTCAGTGTCTAAAATTCATTAATAGGCTAGAATAGGAGGGTACCCAACTAGATTGATCAATAATTCAATCAAGTAGGTTGCATTGTATTTGATCCAAAATACATTAACATGATTGGATTTGCAACCAATCCAATTGGGTTGACCCAAAAACCTAATTTTAAGCAAATGGCTTTCTAGTTTAACTTGTGCAAGATTTTAGGCATAGAAGATGTGATTTTTAGGCAAATTTATTTGCTAGATAATTATTCCCCTATGTCTCTATTAGCAATTACATTACAAATAATGCAATTTAGACTCATATATCAAGAGATAACTTTAAAATACTATAGACTACTCTGAATGATAGGGCAACAACCATCACTCCACTTTGAACTAAATTTAAATGCTCATAAAGGCATAATCAGGTTCTAATCTCTTATTAAAAATTCTAGGCTATGGTTCTCATTTATTTTTTTGTTTGAATCACCCTATTTGGAGCTCTATAACTCAACTTATGCTCAAAATAGTCTTCATAGGTCATGTGATTCTTATAGCAAAATTTCACTTTATTACTATTTTTCCTTTAAAAACTAAGTAGCATGTCTAAACTTTTCATTCATAATGCCACATATTTGATATAGTTTACACAACATTTATATTCAATTTTACCTATCAAGCGTATACATAAGAAAAATTATATTCTTAGACCTGGTGCAAAGCTTATTCTTCTCTTCTCTACATCTTTCCTTGGCCTTTGTTGTAAATGATTCTCAAGTTATTCTTACAAAAAAAAATCATTTAATTATTGATCACATAATTTTAAATTGGTATTAAAAGAAAATAGAAGATGCAAGTTTACTCTTACTCACCTTACGTAGCTACAAAAAAACCTCCCCTCTCTCTACAATCTGCAACTCTTTCCTAACTTGAAACATAATTTTGGGAAGCTTAAGAGAAGAAGAAGAAGAAGAAGAAGAAGAAGAAGAAGAAAAAGATGAAGAAAAAGAAGAAGAAGAAAGGAATGAATGAAACAAAAATTTTATGTTTGTTAGGCTAAGAATGGCCGACCAAGATAATCCAATAGCAGAAAAATCCGCTCTATTAAATACTTAATCAGTTCTAAAAGGCTAAATGTAGGAATCTCATTGGTCAATATTTTTTTATCCTTGTTTAATTTGCTTTCAATCCCTCACTAATTTTTATTCGCTAATTACTCTAAATTAACATTCATTCTTTCAATTTAGCCTCTTGCTTGAATATATAATCATTAATTATACAATTACCTGCATACCCTAAATAATTACATAAATATTATCCATGTCCCCACTATGCAATTAACACTCTTATGCACTTTAACACATACATTCACATGTTCCAATTCTTTCAGAATACTTCTTGGGGCATCATAAATGCTTTCAAGTTATTGCACAAAGATATAAAGTTAAGTGGTAATGATTTTGATATCTAGAGTATGAAGATCTAGTATGTACTTAAAGATCAAAAGGCTCTAAAATCCTCAAGTTCGATTATGTTAAACCTAAGGATGGCACCTCCATCAGCATAGGTAGGATCGAGATGCCTATGTGGCATGAAAAAAGAAAAATTCCACTGTTTGAATCAACTTGCTAAGTGCAATGGATGATGATATCACTAAGCGATTCCACATGTATTAAAATACAATGAATATATTGATCACTTTGTGGGAGAAGTTTGGTAGTTTGTCTCTAACTAAGCTTTGATCATTGACAATCAAATTTGATACTTATCAAAAGAAGTATCTTCATGCCAAGCAAAAACATCTAAAAGAGAAGAAAAAAATATGATAAGCAAGTTTAGTGAGACAAGTCATGAGTTGACTAATGAGCAACAGGTCTAAGTCATTATGCATTCCTTACCTAAGAGTTTGAAGCATATAATGATACAACTGACTCATATGGATAAAATTAAGACATTTAAGATGTTGCTCATCATTTAGAGTTTAAAGATGACCGTCTAACACTAATTAAGGTCAATACCGAAATGAATATGGCATAGTCCCATTTTGGTGGAATAAGTTCCAACTAAGAAAAGAAAATGAGCTTCAAAATAAGATAAGGAAAAGGCTAGACAACCTAAACAGCAAAAAGTGAAATAAAATAACAAGAGGTTTAAAGGCAAGAAGAAAATGAACATTTCAAGAGTGAAATATTTCAGTTGCTAATAGAAAGGACACTATACAAGAGACTGTACTATGCCTAAAATAAGTATATTATTATGATTCAAGAGTGAGTGAAATTTATGTATCTACTTATGTATTTTTAAGGGAATTTCATCATTTGTGGGTGATAGATTCAAGAGCAACAAACCACATAACAAGGGATCGAGATGCCTTTATTGAATTTCGATGAATTCTAAATGGAGCTAAATATATTTAAGTCAGATATAATTCCAGAATGGCAATTCAATGAATTGGCATGTGTAGATTAGTCTTGCATGAAAAATGAATCCTACTTTTGCATAATGTACATTATGCCTTAGATATTCATAGGAATTTAATTTCTATTCTTTCTTTAATGAAACTTGATTTTGATTTATATTTTAAAGATGATGGTGTACGATTGTGTTTGGATCATGTTTATTATGGTTCTATTTTTATATCAAATAATTTTATTATTATGGATATCAATCTTGATTATATGAATAAAATTAGTTTTTTTCAACTTCTTTTTTTTTTTTGCATGGTTATAAGAATAAAGTTAAATTATGGTATGCTAAATTAAACCATGTCGAGCAAGATTGAAAAATTTGATTAGCCAAAGTAGGCTTGTTAGATGGCTTAAATAAGGTTGAATTGCCTCATTGTGAGCATTACTTAAAAGGTAAACCAGTTAGAAAACTATTCAAAAAAGGAACCAAAGTAGAATTTCTATTGTAGTTAATTCATTACGACATATGTGGTCCAATGAATATAAGGGCAAGGCATGGGGCATATTACTTCATCACAGTTATAGATTACTGTATTAGATATGGTCATGTCTATTTGATTTTTCACAAGTCAAAAGCATTGAGTTGCTTCAAGACTTATATCAACTTATTTAAAAATCAATTAGATAGAAAAATTAAAGCTTTAAGGTCAGGAATGTCTTTTAAATGAATTTAAAGTTTCACATGATGAAAAAGGGATTGAGCATCTATTGTCCATCCTAAGAACTCTATAACAAAATGATATTGTGGAAAGGAGAAATAGAATTCTCCTAGATATGGTAAGATCTATGTTAGCTAAGGCAAAATTTCTAATCTCCTATAGGGGAGATACATTATTAACTTCCACATATGTTCTAAATCACATGCCCTCCAAATTTATCACAACCACTTCTTATGAGTTATGGACTAGTCAAAAACCTAACTTATATAACTTATAACCTTAAGATTGTGATACTTACATTCATGACACCTCTACTAAATTTGGTAAATTAGGATCAATAGATAAAAATAGTATATTTGTGAGACATTTTGAATCATCAAAAGGATATATTTTCATGGGTAAGTAAGAGAATGGTACGGTGTCGAAATTTGAATCACAATATGTCATATTCTTACAAAATGATTTTTCAAAATTGGGCAAAGTAAATTAAGATTTCACTTTTTATAATACTTGGGAAAAGGAACCATTAGGATCACTGCATCTGAGTGTGAAGGATTTAAAGGAAGAAGATCAAGACCTTCCTTCATCAAACGATAAGGATGTTTGAAATCCTTACTTCAATCAGAGTATTCCTGACTTTGGTGGGAGTATGGAGCTTAATCCGAGTAGGAGTATTCTAAATTATGATGAATATATGGACATGTTTATTAAGAGTTGAAACTTCAAAAATCTAAGAGGATAAATGTGTTGGGAATTGTTAGTTACATGCATCTCATACATAACCGGAATTAAAAATTTTTAACCAATAGATATGATCTTGCCATAAATTCACAATATACATATTAATGAGAATAAGAAAAATCACCTTTAATTTTTGTCAAACAATTGATTTTCCTTCACACCGGGTTCTCGCAAACCACAGTGTCCAAAATTGAACACCTCTAATTAGTAATCCACACTAGAGAAGGATTGAATGAACCAAAAAAGGAGTAGAACAAGGGTTGGCTGAAATCCCCTTGATGCTAGCAAGGGGATGGCAGCTAGGGTTGAAAGAGTGAGAGAAACTCTTTTCTCTTAATTGTTCACCTTAACCCTAATACCCTATCACATGAATTTTTATAGTTAGGTTAAAAATCCAACTTCATAATAGGATTGGCCACTTTAAAATTGTTGGAGAAATATTAAATGGGCTTCTGGAATTATTAATAATTTATTTGGGCTCAATTAAATCCAATTTATGTCCTTTCATAAAAGACTATGCACAAAACCCATAAACTAGGGCCTTTTGTGCATACACTTGGATTTAATCACCAAAATGAATTCCAAATCCATCCAAATTAAATATGTGGGCCTCATAACACTTATGAAATATATTAAATTTGTTTTGGTCTAATAATTAGGCCTCTAAGGCCTTCTATCAGACCTTGGCATGTAACCCTTCCTCTAAAGGGTTTCTGCGCCAAAGCCATTCTTCTGAGCCTCTTTTAATTTCTCCAACGGATCTATTAATTATTATATTAGCCATATAACACTTATAGTCCAATAATAATTAATTATGAAATATAATATTTCAATTAGGTCTATTTTACTAAATATTTCTAAAAAGTTCTGCAAACAATTTACTTTATCATAATTAATTAAACTCTTTAATTAATTATTTTCTTATTCACTTCTCTATTTCCATAATAATATCAAATATTATTATCCTTGTCATTTTACCATTTTATCCTTTTCTCTATATGTGTGTGACCTATTAGGTTCCTCTCCATATTGGCAGCATAATACGTAATTGTGAGTTCTATTCAAAACTCACATGATTTAAACTCCTTTAAATCATTTTATCAATCCCTATTGATATTTATGATACATTATTCTATAAGTCATGATTGGCCTCTAGCTAGGCATCATGACAATCATGACTATCTAAATGTCAGGAAAGTCAAGTTGTTTGACTATACCCTTCCATAGAAACAGTTATCGTGCAATTACTTCTTTCACCACTCTTATCTCAATTAGATTCTCAGTATGGATTTCTATCAACCCATATAAATTTAATTATGTATGTTCTATTAATTTAACCATTGTTTCCAAAATGCTCTTCATGGATCTCTATCCATCTTGGCATATTACTCTAGCCACAGATTCTTTGAACAAGGTAATTATAGAATCATGCGAGATAACTTACCTTAATAAATCTGTGATGGTGAATCCTTTGTTAATCACTCAAATATCTTCAAGTAGGTCATGATATACCCAACATCCTAACTATGTTCACCTCTAGTTAAAAGTAATCAGTTATGGAGTCAAAATATATCACTTGCTACTTAAGATAACTTTGGTGATCTCAAGTCTAAGGATACTTACACAACCACTATGAAGAGATTCCTCACTGACATAGATTTAATATTCATGTGAGGATTCTCTTTGCTTGTCTCCAATGAACTTGTTATTTTAACAAGCATCCACATGTTAGCTTTGATTATCTTCCATAATCACAGTTATGAGAACCACTGCTTGAACCATTTAAGAAGCATAACATGTGTTAGTCTGTCCGAATTAACAATGTACTGTATTGTTAATTCTATAACTAGGGATATTTAGATATTAACACATTTGCATGCAATAGAAATCTCATATCATGAACACTTTCATGATTGCCTTTGCACTGTGTTTATAATATCTAGGACTTCATTTATTAATTTAAGATTTACAAACTCATGTATTTAAACATAGGATTAATAAATGAATGATGCCTTTTATTAAGAATATGAATTCATACATATGAAATAAATCCCTATCACATGGGCTCTAGGGCATATTCTTTAACAATCACTCACTTACACTAAAGCCAATCACTGATATGTCTTAGACCCATGCTATTTATATGGTGATCGTGCTTAATCTGGGAAAGTGCTTTAGTGAGGGGATCCACCACATTATCATCTATGGGGACCATTTCTATTTTCACATCATTTATAGCTACTATTTCCCTTATGAGATGGTAGCATCTAAGAACATGCTTGGATCACTGATGAGACCGTGGTTCCTTTGCTTATGCAATGGCTCCATTGTTGTCACAATATAAAGGAATCGGATCAACAATGCTAGGCACTACTCCTAGTTCAGATATGAACTTTTTGATCTAGACTACTTCTTCAGCTGCTTCTGAAGCAGCAATATACTTAGCTTCTATCATGGAATTAGTAGTTATTTCTTATTTGGAACTCTTCCAACTAACTGCCCTCCTCCCATTATGAACACAAAACCAGACTGTGATTTACAATCATCTTTGTCAAATTGGAAGCTAGCATTTGTATACCTATTTACTTCCAAATTGCCTTCCCTATATACCAAGAATATATCCTTAGTCCTTGTCAAGTACTTAAGGATATTCTTGACCGCTGCCCAGTGTTCCTCTTGAAAATTGGATTGGAATCTGCTTGTGACACTCAAAGCAAAAGCTACATCTGGACGTGTACATAGCATAACATACATGATAGAACCAATTGCAGATGCATATGGTATTCTATTCATGCTCTCTCTATCCTCTAGTTTCTGTGAGCATATAGACTTAGAAAGGTGTTTCCCATGCACCATGGGTATAAACCCTTTCTTAGAGAGATCCATATTGAACCTCTTCAATACTTTATCTATGTATGTACTTTGAGAAAGACCTAGCAACCTATTGGATCTATCTCTATAGATCTTTATTCCCATAATATAGGATGCTTCTCCAAGGTCTTTCATGGAGAATTGCTTAGATAACCATATTTTAATAGATTGGAGAAGAGAAATTTCATTTCCCATGATCAATATGTCATCCACATATAGAAGTAGGAAGACAATTACACTCCTACTGACCCTTTTATATACACAAGGTTTATCTTCATTCTGTAAGAAACCAAACTCTTTAATTATCTTATTGAATCATATGTTCTAGCTCCTAGAGGCTTGCTTCAATCCATAAATGGATCTTTAAAGCTTGCATACCGTTTCACCATTTCCTTATGTGAACCCTTCTGGTTGGGTCATATACACATCCTCAATCAGATTTCCATTTAGGAAACCTATCTTCACATCCATTTGCCAAATCTCATAATCGTAATGAGTTGCAATGGCTAAAAGTATTCTTATAGACTTAAGCATCGCTACAGGAGAAAAGGTTTCATCATAGTCAATACCTTCTTTTTGACGATAGCCTTTTGCTACTAAGCGAGCTTTATAGGTAACTATATTACCTTCTATATCGATCTTCTTTTTGAAGACCCATTTGCACCCTATGGGTTTTATCCCTTCAGGTGATTGAGTTAAAGTCCATACTTTATTCTCATACATGGAGTCCATTTCAGATTAGATAGCCTTAAGCCATAAATCACGTTTTGAATTGTTCAGAACTTCTTGATAGCTTGTAGGTTCATTTTCCTCTACTACAGTTATGCCTCTATCTGAATCAATGTGAAATCCATATCTCAATGGGATATAATGCATTCTAGTAGATCTTCTAGGATTTTGTATATAATCAGGTTCAACTGTAATCTCTTCATTTTGAAATTCAGTCTCGAGTTCAATCGGTTGATCTACTTCTATTTGTTGGTCTTAAACTTTACCAAGTTCAATTTTACTCCCACTATCCTCTTGTAGGAGAAATTCTCTTTCCAAGAAGATAGCATGCCTTGAAACAAACACCTTTTGTTCTAAGGGATGGTAGAAATAATATAAAAACGTTTCTTTTGGATATTCCACAAATAAACATTTGTTAGACTTAACATCTAGTTTGTCTGACATTGTCCTCTTCACATAAGCAGGACAACCCCATACTTTCATATGAGAAAGTGTGGGTTTCTTGTTATTCCATATCTCATATGGAGTAACATCAACCAATTTGCTAGGAACTTTATTTAACACATAAACAGTAGTTTCTAGTGCATATTCCTAAAAGGACTTAGGCAAGTCTGCTCGGGTCATCATGGATAGAACCATATCTAGTAGTGTTCGATTTCTCCTCTTAGATACACCATTGTGTTGTGGTGTATATGGTGGAGTCCATTGAGATAAAATCCCATTATCTCTAAGATAATCTTTAAATTCTTGGCTTAAGTATTCTCCACCTTGATCTGATCTAAGTGTCTTAATACTTTTGCCAAGTTGCTTCTCTACTTCATTTCTGAATTCTTTGAACTTTTCAAATGCTTTAGATTTATATTTCATCAGATAGATATATCCATACCTAGAATAATCATCTATGAAAGTAATGAAGTAGGAGTAACCTCCTCTAGCATGTGTAGTCATTGGACCACATACATCTAAACCATTTTAGCTCGTTCTCCTTTACCAATGAAGGGAACTTTTGTCATTTTTCCCAATAAATAAGATTCACATGTGTCAAATGATTCATAATCAAATGATCCCAAATCACCTGACTTGTGTAATTTGGTCATGCGTTTTTCATTTATATGGCCTAAACGACAATGCCATAAATATGAGGTATTTAGATTATCTTGTTTCATTCTCTTGGTATCCACATTATGCACTTCTTTAATTAAATCAAGAAAAAATATACCATTCTCAATGATAGCTTTTGCATAAAATATATTGTTCCTAAAAATGTAACAACACTTGTCCTTTAAAGAAATGTCATAATCGTTCAATAAACAACTGAAAGAAATAATGCTGGAACATAATAACAATTATTTAACTTCAGTATCAATCCATTTGAAATAGGCAAATGGCAAGTCCCCATAACTGTTGTAGAGATATTTTCTCTAGTAGCTGACTGTAGATATATTTCTGCCTTTCTAACTCTTCTACTACTTCTAAGCCCCTGTAGATCATTACACAAATGAGACCCACATCCAATATCTAATACCCAAGATTGTTTTGAAGCAATAGAATATGTATTAATTTCAATCATATGAATACTTGAAGTAGAAGCATTAGCTTGCTTCTTCTCCTTGAGAGAATCTAAATAAGCCTTGCAGTTACGCTTCTAATGACCATCCTTTCCATAATGGAAGCAAGTTCCTTTGGGATTCTCTTTCTTGGCAACCTTCTTCTTGGAGATCCCACCATTCTTTAGCTGTGCCTTAGTTATCTTCTTCTTCTTCTGCTTCTTGCCTTTAGCAGAAGTGACAACCATGACACTTTTTGGATCCTTCTTGAAGGATCCATCAGCTATTTTGAGCATGTTGATTAACTCAGGAATGGTCACTTGGATCTTGTTCATGTTAAAGTTAAGCACGAAAGGTACATAAGTTGGAGCCAACGAGTACAAGATTAAATCTATGTATAGATCATTATCCATTACATAGCCAAGTATACTCAAATACTCAATATACCCATACATCTTCAATGCATGAGTAGCAGCCGAAGTGCCTTCCACCATTTTGTAGATAAATAAAGCTCAAGCAATCTCATATTGCTCAATTATCGCCTAGGAAGAATAAAGCTCCTCTAGATGCAAAATGATGGTTCTAGCATCCATCATCTCATATTGCTTCTAAAGCTCTGAGGACATAGCACCTAGCATCAGACATGCTGCTGCTTCACTATCCTCCATGTATTTTCGATAAGTGCCCTTGATCTCATCAATGGTATCATATGATGGAAGTGGTAGTGGATCTTTATCCAAGACATAATGGATCTTTTCAGCTCTGAGAATAATTCTCACTTGCCTGATCTAGTCAGAATAGTTACTGCCAACCAGCTTATTATCCAAGATTGATCGTATATTAATGTTTGATGTGCTCATGATGATGACCTAGATGTGAAAAAGAAAACATATGAGAATATGTTCATATATATGTATGCATTAATTAGGCCTTTAATTAATCCATTTACTCCCACTATTTTATTATGAATCAATAGCCCTCACTATTTAATTTGAGAAAACCCAATGGCTTTCTTAGTGGGCCAATATCCAATCCTTGATATGAAATTTGACCTTGACTGTGGTCAAAAAATCAAACTCCATACCCTTGAAAGGTAGATATCTCTATACCAATTGTGTCTCACATAACTATTGGATCATTAGTTTATCAACTCTTGATACATGCATTCCCCAATCTTGCCTCTAAAACCATTAGCCTTGACTGTGGTCAACAAGCTAATGGGCTAGCTAAGATGACCCATTTAATTAGATTCCAACATATTCAATATAATGTGAGCTTGACTGTGGTCAACAACCCACACTATAAAGAACTCTGGTTCTCCTCAAATTAATGGAAGGTTTATATACCTTAGTATTAGTTTGAGGGATTTTAGTTAATTAAGTCTCATCATACATGGTTGGCATACATTGGTACGCTTCCTATATCTATCTCATAAATATAAGCATACAAATATGGTATAGTTATGGAAATTACTACATTGATTTTCCCGAGCCAAAAGGGAAATTAAAAGGTCAAACCTAGGTAATATGCATGATTCAAACGAGTAAAAAATAATTACATTATCTTCAAACTTGTTGCATCTCCATCAGGCCCATCTTGCTCCTTGATAGTGGTCTCCATTTCTATCTCTAATTCTAATCTAAGTAATCTAATTACATATTACAATTTGAAAAGAAATAGAAACCAAAAACAAGTGGCCGGGACATGAAAGTCCTCATTGGGCCGAAACATGCATTATGCTCAATCACATTGAGCCTTTGTCCATAACTATCCATCATGCCAATCATGCACCCTTATATGCATTTCTAATGCATAAAGTAAAACATAAAATGGATTACTAACTTTGTTTCAACTCTTGAAACATACTTTTGAGTTATTTTAATAATGTGATCAAATTAGGAAACTTTTTCCATTTTGAAAACTTTCATTTTAGGAAACCTTTTTGCATGCATGTGTTCTTGCCTTAATTATCAATCCAATTAATTATTAATTAATTATCAATTAATTATTTAATTAATTAATCATATTAAATAATTAAAAAATTAATTTTGGGCTTAAAACAAGGGTAGGTCGAAATCCACATAATAAACCCTAAGATGTGTTCACGCACAAACTAGTTTTGTGTCTATTTGACCATTTGGGCCTTTTGGAATGAGCCAAGCCTACTTCAGCCCTTAAAACCCATTAATAAACTTAATTTTATTTTATAATATTTAATTTAAATCAGATCCTTGGGCCCACCAATTCATTCACTAATTTAAATCAAGTCTGTAAACATAATTAAGCCAATTAAGTGGTTTTAATGAATTAAAATTAATCTAATTAATTTAAGGCCCATTTTAATTAATCCAATTAATTAAAAACACATTAATATATGAGATTTAGAAGATTAAAATTTTTTCTAAATATGAACACACCAAGAGCATACCAAGAACACACAAAGAACACCAATTTATCGAACTTTTCGACTAAACTAGTTTTCATGCAAAACTTGTTCGATTTTAATTTTGTTTGATCCTATGGCTTAATATCACATATTAAACACATAAATTATCATCAAAATGATCTTAGAGTGGATCAATAAAAAATTAATTTAGAACAGCCCCCAAACTTTATTGAAAAATGAAACCCTACACTCCATTCTCAATGGTTCTTTTCTCAAAAGAATCATTTTTATCTTTCGTTATATATCTTTGATCACATACATCCAGAAATCAATATTTATCATTCATGAACAATCAAATTTGATATTTTAAAGTTCATGAAATAAATAACTCAAAAATAAAACCTATTCCACAAAATATAAAATTGTAGATTCATGGCAAAATCGAAGCTCTGATACCATGTTGGGGATTATCGGTTACATACATCTCATACATAAGCGGAATTTAAAAATTTTAACCAATAGATCTTATCTTACCATGAATTTACAATATACATATTAATGATAATAAGAAAAATCACCTTTGATTTTTGTTGAACAGTTGAGTTTCCTTCTCATCGGGTTGTCTCAAACCACAGTGTCCAAAATTGAACACCTCTAATTAGTAATCCACACTAGAGAAGGATTAAATGAACCAACAAAGGAGGAGAATAAGGGCTGGCCAAAATCCCCTTGATTCTAGCAAGGGGGTGGCGGCTAGGGTTGAGAGAGTGAGAGAAACTCTTTTTTCTTAATTGTTCACCTTAACCCTAATACCCCTATCACTTGGATTTTTATAGTTAGGTTAAAAATCCAAATTCATAATAGGATTGGGCCCTTTAAAACAGTGGAGAAATATTAAATGGGCTTCTAGAATTATTAATAATTTATTTGGGCTCAATTAAATCCAATTTAAGTCTTTTCATAAAAGATTATGCACAAAACCCATAAACTAGGCCCTTTGTGCATACACTTGAATTTAATCACCCAAATGAATTCCAAATTCATACAAATTAAATATGTGGCCATAGCACTTATGAAATATATTTAATTTATTTTGGTCTAAAAATTAGGCCTCTAAGGCCTTCTACCAGGGCTTGGCATGTAACCCTTCCTCTAGAGGGTTTATGTGCCAAAGCCATTCTTCTGGGCCTCTTTTAATTTCTTCAATGGATCTATTAATTATTATATAAGCCCTATAACACTTATAGTCCAATAATAATTAATTACGAAATATAATATTTCAATTAGGTCCATTTTACAGAACATTTCTAAAAAGTGCTGCAAACAATTTACTTGATCATAATTAATTAAACTTTTTAATTAATTATTCTCTTATTCACTTCTCTATTTCCATAATAATATCAAATATTATTATCCTTGTCATTTTACCATTTTATCCTTTTCTCTATATGTGTGTGACCTATTGGGTTCCTGTCCATATTGGTAGTATAATACGTAATTGTGAGTTCTATTCAAAACTCACATGATTTAAACTCCTTTAAATCATTTTATCAATTCATATTGATATTTATGATACATTATTACACAAGTTATGATTGGCCTCTAGCTAGGCATCATGACTACCCAAATATCAGGAAAGTCAAGTTGTTTGACTATACCTTTCCATAGAAACTGTTACCGTGCAATTACTCCTTTCACCACTCTTTTCTCAATTAGATTATGAGTATGGATTTCTGTCAACTCATAAAAATCTAATTATGTATGTTCTATTAATTTAACCATTGTTTCCAAAATTTCCTTCATGGATCTCTATCCATCTTGGCATATTACTTTGGCCAGAGATTCTCTGAACAAGGTAATTATAGAATCATGTGATATAACTTCCCTTAATAAATTTGGGATGATGAATGCTTTGTCAATCACTCAACTATCTTCAAGTAGGTCATGATATACCCAACCTCCTAAATATGTTCACCTCTAGTTGGAAGTAATCAGTTATGGAGTCAAAGTATACCACTTGCTACTTAAGATAACTTTGGTGATCTCAAGTCTAAGGATACTTGCACAACCGCTATGAAAAGATTCCTCACTGACATAGATTTAATATCCATATGAGGATTCTCTTTGGAAGTCTCCAATGAACTTGTTCTTCTAATAAGCATCCACATATTAGCTTTGATTATCTTTCATAATCACAGTTATGAGAACCACTGCTTGAACCATTCAAGAAGCATAACATGTGCTAGTCTGTCCGAATTAACAATGTCCTGTCTTGTTAATTCTATGACTATGGATATTTCGATATTAACACATTTTCATGCAATAGACATCTGATATCATGAACACTTTCATGATTGCCTTTGCACTATGTTTATAATATCTAGGACTTCATTTATTAATTTAAGATTTACAAAATCATGTATTTAAACATAGCATTAATAAATGAATGATGCCTTTTATTAAGAATATGAGTTCATACATATGAAATACATCTCTATTATATGGGCTTTAGGGCATACTCTCTAACAAAGTATTTCACACTGATGATTTGAGATTGAAGGCTTAAATTAGGCTCTTTTGGTTACCCCATAAGATTAAAAAGAGCCCAATTATGTTCTAGAGGCTCTCTCATGCCTAGCCAAGGAAAATTTGATTAAATAAATGAAAGAAGAAATGACATCCATGAGATCAAACCATATTTGGGAACTAGTTGATCTATCGAAAGGATGCAAACCAATTAGGAATAAGTGGATTCTCAAAGTGAAGTGAAAGACTGATGGAAGTATCAAAATGTACAAGATTTAGTTAGTCGCTAAGGTGGTCATATAACAAGAAGAGATTGACTATGAGGAGACTTTCTCACCTATTGTAAGATTTAAATCCATAAGGTTGATTTTAGCCATAATGGCTGATTTGGACCTAGAGCTACTACAAATGGATGTAAAGACTACTTTTCTAAAGGAGAATTATATGAAGAAATCTATATAGAAAAACTTATAGGCTTTATCAAAAATGGAAATGAACATAAGATTTATCGATTGATGAGATCAATATATGACCTCAAATAGTCTTCAAGACAATGGTATTTAAGATTTCATTACACAATCATGTCAAATGGGTTCTATATGATTGATGAAAACCGTTGTGCTTATTATAAAAGCTTTGAAAGTAAATTTGTCAATTTGTTATTGTATATAGATGACATACTCATACCTACAAATGACAAAGGGTACCTAAATGACAAAAAATCTATATTCTAGATAAAGTATGTGTCCTAAAATTTTAGAAGAAATGGAACGCATGAGGAACATTCCATATGCCAGTGTCGTGGGTAGTTTAATATATGCAATGTTGTGTACAAGACCTTATATATGCTATGCAGTAGGCATGGTAAATAGATATCAATCTAATGCAGATGAAGTACATTGGAAAACAATCAAAATGATACTTAGATACCTCAAAGGTACCATAAAATATTCTCTCTATTATCAAAGAAAAGATTTACACATGAGAGGATATACAGATGCTGATTGAAAAGGAGATATGGATGGGAGGAAATCCACTTCAAATTTCAAATTCTTCCTTGGTAAAGGGGCCATCTTATAGAGTAGCAATAACAAATCTATGTCACCCTATCAATAATGAAAGCTGAATTTATTGCTTCCTCATCTACAGTGCAAAATGGAGTTTGACTAAAGCGATTTTCTAAGAGTAATTGCCTTAGAGGAACTGGTGACAATCTATAGTGGCAGTTAGTCTTTGATAACTTACATCAAAGATCCAAAAGTATATAACTTACAAAAAAGATCCAAAATTTTATAATAAATTTTCATGCAAGATATAATTGTAGATCCATTGACAAAACTTGTAATGAGTGATGTGTTTGAAAGACAAATTAGATATCAAGGCTTGCATAGGATTTGATTTGTACTGTTTATTTTATGTAATCCCTTAACATTATCATTTATGAATAATAATCAAGTTCATAATTGGTAATACATGAGTGTGAATATTTAATGTGTGAACGTTTACTATTATTAATTATGAAATTGAGTATGGTGGATAGAGAAGTAACCCACTCACAGATGTTTATCTTAATTTTGTTAATAAGTTAACAAAGACTAAAATGAGGCTATTTTTGAACATATGATGAAGATCAAGAACCTATTTAAAAATAAAAGTGCCATCTTGGAAAAATTACAAGATTAGTCTTATTAATGTGCAAGATAAAAACATGCATGAGAATATATGTTTTGGATTAAGATCCAAAAATAGGATTAAGTGTAATCCTATGGTAAGCTAAATGTGACTATCATGTTCTATCTAAGAGCAAAAAGTAGTCCTTAAGTAAGCATATTAAAGTTGGATGCTTTAGTGCATTACAACCTTATGCATCTATATGGTGTAATATTTTTTGAGACATGTACTCCTTTAAGGGAAGAAAGAATACCATAACACATGTTTCATATCATGCATTCTTAAGTCGATCAAGGGATGGAAATTTTTGTAATTGATCTCAACTTTCCTTAGTGTGAGATCCTATTTGAATTTTGATCCTTAGGACCCTTAACTTATCCCTGAAATATGATTCAATGTGGCTAGTTTAGTTAGTCTACAAAAGGCCATGAGAAAGATTCATCCTGGTGGATGTAACTAGAAAAGAGATCTCGATCATGATGGATAGCATATAGTAAGAGTGGAAGATAACCTTTTGATCACATTCAATGGGTTCATGGTTCACCGATGTTTCTATTGTAGTTTCTATGAGTAGAGACATAATAGTGAGCACAAAAATTATTTTAAGAGATCATGAATCAAAACAGTACATGTGAGAAGACAATCTAGGATTAAGCATATGTGAAAAAGGGGATCTTATTTTTGAGATGTTATATATCCTTAGTGCTCCTAAAGTATGTTGGTTGCACAGTCTATTTGCCTGTATGACTAGAGATTATGATTCGAAATTATTTTGTTATGTGCAAGTGGAACATGATAGAGTTTGAATACATCTATGACGCTTGATATGGAAAAAGATCCATATTAAATCAAATATGACTAGATTGTGTTTTACTTTCAATTGCAAGCATATTCGCGTGAGAATAGAGATAAAAATAATTAATATTTCAATAAATATCATATTAACCAAGGATACAAATAAAAAATGAAGGTTTAAATGCTTCTCTCAATTTGGTCTCATAAGGTCGAACTACCATTTATTAACGTTCTATTGATGGTGGCTCCATTATACCTAATCGCCAAAGACACTTCACAGAATTAGTTTGCAATAATGAGATAAAAAGTATCCCAAAATGCTATCATACCTTTTGAAGGCTCGAGACTCCACAAATTGGATCAAACCCTTTAACTATTGCAAAGCAAAAGACCTTGAAGGGTCAGAGATCTTTGTGTAGCCATACCTAAAATTAGGACCAGTCTAAATAAAACAATTTCATCCCAACAATAATCCGACTACACACGTCACAATTATATAATTTCATGGAATTTTTTTTTAAATGAATTATCTAAATACCATATTATTAATTTGTATTGTATTGTTAGTACCAAAAGAACCAAACCGAATGATATTGAATTTTTGGAGATGTAATAGGTTATTCCTAATTTTTAAGACACCTACAAAACTTGATTTTAAAAATATTTGAACTCTCAAAACATTACTGAAAATTTTCAAATACTTAAATCGTACTGAACCATGCACACAATACCTTTGCTATCGACGTGCCAAAGTATTCCAGATAGAAAGCAAAACATGGATAACCTCTCATATTGGATTTTTGCATGTTAAACCGATCCATTATCATCAAATTGTCTTCCACTTTAGGGGTTTTCAAACATCCTACTGAACTCGGATTCTCATAAAATCTACTTCACCATGAAGGAACACCCCAGCATCTCAAGTAATAAATTGCCCAATGAATTTCCCAAACATCTTTGCCTTGAACCCTAAATGAAGATCCCAAATCTTGATCCAAAAGCATGCCAAACGCTTAATTTAATCATCGATCAACTGTCAAATATTAGCTATCAGCAACAAGGCTACTTAAGCTCATCCAACGTCAACTAAACCCCAAATAAGGTTTTTGTATTATCAATTCACCCCTTTACTTGATTTTAGGGAAGAATTGAATAGAAATTTTACTTGGCAAGCTCCTCTACATCATCATCATGTTATTATTATTACTTTTATATTTTTGACTAGGAATTGCTTTCTGAAAAGGTTTTACCACCAGAAAGGAAGGCCTTGCAAATTAAAAGATGTTACGACCATATTCTTGTTGACATGTAGTTCTAATCAATCAAAAACATAGCAAGTGGATAACTATGAAATTATGTTTGTCAGGCACTAGACGATAGAAAGATACAAACAAAGCCACATTACGCAAGATCACGGCCATATTAAATCAGAAGTTAAATGTTAATTCAATCGTGTTTGTCATCTCCTACTTTAACTGATGATGAGACCGGCACCTGAACACATTCGGCTTCTGCTCCGACCTGATAAAACATGGCAAAAAGAAAATTTCACTAGTTGCAAACTACAATGTAAATAACAGAAATTAACTTTGACCGCCACAGCGAGCGGCCAAGAGGCAAAACTGCAGGAAAACATTTGTAAGCAGAAATAAAAGATAGCTATATAAAAACCACCAAATTCATAAAAGCTCTCGCCAAAAACACCATTAAGAGCCAAATGCAATAAAAAAAATACCCCTCCTTTGAAGACAAGACAATATATTCACTATATTTTACAATCACTAAAGTAAAATTAAATTTAGTGGCCGAGGGAATCAAATTAAATTTAGTTTAATTTACTTTCTCTTGTTCGGGAAATATGTGGAAAAAGAAAACTAATTAAAGTAAAAAAGGGGGTAAATGAGAGTAAATAATTTACTCTTTCACTTTCATTTTTCTCCAAAATGGAGAGTAGGGTAGACTAACATATCTAATTTTTCTTCTTCAAGCATAGGAGATAAGTTGAATTTTTGTAGAAAGTAAACAAAATTATATTTCATTTATTCCGTCTCATTTTTTTCATTAAAGTAAATCTAATTTTTATTGTTATCAACTCCCATCCAAACAAAGGCTCGATATGTTACTGTATTCATTCTATGACACTACCAGTCTAATTATGGAATGTAGTTTTAAAGATGTGTTTTATAGTCATGAAAAGTGCGTTACTGTTTCTGTTTCCAAGTTCTTTTATTCTTTACAATCAATTCTTTGACTGAAAATTGCAAGGAAATAATTGTTAGAAAATTAAGGAAAATGTATATACAGAATATAAAAGCCACTGCACTGTCTTTGTGTGTACAACCCCTCAAATTACTCCCACAAACAATGATTTGCAAAATCATGAACTTCAACAATCAGAGTCATTCGGTATTTATAATAATTTGGTTGTTTCAATGTAATCACACGCATAAGAAAAAGGGAAAATAATTTAAAAACCTCAAGATCTAACATAATAAACATTCATGTTCCTATTCTGGCGAAAACAGAAACTTTAGCTAAGCTTCATAAATTTCGAAGAACCAGAAGCTTCCTAACATTACAACTCATTGGAGGACAAAACGAAATTGAATTGGCATTCAAATGCAATCAGTTTTAATAGAGTTGATAATTTCTCTAGCATGTTGAACTTGATGGAACTTGAGACACATAATTTCAAATATCACTGTTTGTTTCTACGGAATTGGGCAGAAAAGTTTTTGGTCACTAAATAGAGAAGGGGATCAGTTAAAAAACTAAGGGAAAAACTCATTTGCAATTCCTCTTAGAATGCTTTTCTCCTCTGCACCATTTGGTAACAATAGATAAAGTATCAAATCCATGAAAGTAATTTGTTTCAGCTTTGAACGACTATAATGTTTCAATCTCAGGAACCTTAAGAATTCAAAAGTAGAATAAACTTTGCCCTGAATCCATCCTAATAATAGTGTATTTCACAACCAATAAAAACAATTTGGTAAATAATTAGATTATCCGCCATCTCACACACTAAACAAACACAGCCCAAGAATTTTAATTCAAAATAGAATAAGTTTACACTTACTTTGCCGGAGCTTTCTTTTTTGGCCGAGGGTTTATAAGGACAAGCCGTATGAGCTCTCACTGGCTTCCTGTATTCCCATCCAAAAAGGGCATAAACTTTTCCCTGAAAACAATTATTTTCCAAAAATGAATTTCCATTTGAAATTTAGCAGCCAAGCAAAAGGGAAACTTAAAATTGTCAGCTTTTTACCATTATATAATAAAAGAGAAGCGTCAATAAATTGACGATGGGAACAGGGAACAGAGGTAACAAGCAAGCCATGCAGACCTGATTACAGACATGGCACAAAATAAATATCAATTGCTTTGCCACTTTCAAAATTAGAGGCAAACTACATAAAAATGTCAAATACAGAATGGTTGGACTAGTCCCACTCGCGTGGGGCCTATATATTGCCTTGTAAAGTGAAACTCGCAAAACTTATTTCTCTAATTATGTTTTTACATGATTTTTCTATTAATAAAAAAATTGCATATTTATTAAATAATTTTTATAATAATTTTGAATTATGCAATTTAATTTTTAGTTTGGATAATAAATATAAATTTTTATTTTTTAATTATTTTCTTAAAATATAAATTTGATTTTTTTTTTTCAATTGTGATGGCCGATTATAGAGCTGACCAAGAGAGATCAAGCCCTCTTGGTTAGCTTCCTCCAACAAGAGCTAGCTCTGTGCAATGATCGGTTCGGTTCAATAACCGAACCAAATTGATATAAACGAAAATTAAAATTTTAATATTTTTACCAACCGAACCGAATTTATATAATAATCAAATTCAAATCGAATCAAAATTTTCGATCGATTTGATTCGGATAACCGAAATTTAAAATTATTTTTTAAAAAAATAAAAAAGCATGTCTAAAAATTATAAAAAATTATAAATCATAATACACTAAAGTAAAAATATCTAAATTGTACAAAATAAAAGTTCAAATTAAAGAGATAATTCCAAAATATATAATAAATAATATAACAAAATCATTAAATAATTTTTTTAATTTAATCGATTTTTAATTTAATCATCAAAATTTTAAATTATTACCTAAAAAATAGATATTAATAATTGATAAATGTACTCATATAATTTACAACTCAAAATAAGATAATTTACATGTATAAAATAATTATTCAATTAAAAAATAAAAAAAATTATTTAATTATATAGAATTTCAGTTCGATTCGATTTTTTCCTTCAAAAATCAAACCTAACCGAAAAATCAAAATTTTCTAAAATTCAAAATTGAAAACCAAATCGAATTAAAAAAATCGATCAATTCAGTTCTGTTTTTCGGTTTGGTTCGTTTTTTGCTCACCCCTAACAGGAGCTATCCAATGGTCATTTCCAATTTTATTTTTTTAAAGAAAGAAATTAAAGAAAAGTGTTCTTGAACCTCAAATTTTTAGTAAATAGTGAATTTGAATTCTAAACTTATCCAAATAAATGGAAGACATAATGTTTAAATATCCTATTGAGTAATGATTGACTTCAACTGAAATTTTATAGAACTGTTGAAATGTTCTCTTAGAATATTTTTGTCATAGAGAGAAAAGGACAAATAACAATTGAAATTTGATTATGATGTAAACATTAAAAAGAATCATCCTTGTTACTAGTAAATTGAAAAAATAAATAAAAATTGGTTAATTGAAATTTTTAATTTATAGTAATTAAATTTGATAGTATATCTTGGTCATGAAGATAAAAACGTAAAAGTCAAAAAGTTAATTACAAATTTAGACGTGAATTATTAGTTACTTTTCAATATTAGACCTAATATTTGAAATTTTGCAATGTTAGTGTCCAACTTCAACTTCCCTTTCAATTAAGGAGCTCGATCCAATAATCCATCAGAAGCTAATGGATCTTCCTCATTCAACTAAAATGTGGGCCCACCTTGCAATTAGGATGCTAACTCAACCGCAATAAATTTTTTAGCAATCTCTCACTCATTTTTACCCTTTCTCTCTCTTAGACTTGCTTTGACTTAAAAAAAATCCCAGTATTTTTGCCTCTTTTCTTCTCTCTTCCTTATACCATTTTTAGCTATCTCTCATTACCAATCCCTATAAATCAAACTAAATCATTTGAACTTCATTTGAATCAATAGTTTAATGGTTTGAAAACCCTAAAATAGAGCTTATGAGTGAGGATTGAAAGAGGAGAACTTTCTTTCTACCACGACAAGCATTGGTAGGATCTCCCCCTTTTGAAAATCCTAATTTTTCCTTTTTTATATCTAAAGAAGAGTTAAAGACCAACTCTGACTCTAATTCTTTGGATTAGGAAAAATTATTCCCCTCAAATCCTGGAGTGAATCAAAACAAATCTTTTGCCCTATTTTTAAAACTAGAAAACATGAAAAATTTGGAAATAACACCACAGACAGGCCTCTATAATAGATAAATGGCCATCCCTCATGCAATTTCCTAGAATTTACAAAAAATATCCCTAATCTGACCAGGTCTAAAAATAAAAATAGCCACAGAAAGTCGTCCCTCTATGATAGACGTTTGTCTATCATTGCTAGAGGCCCAAACTTAGGGTTTTTAGAATTCTTTTCAAAACTTTTGTAAAAACAAGTTGGAAACCCATAGAAATATTCATGAAAATATGGAAATCAAGGTCGAAGCTTCGAGATTCATGCTCTCTATCAGAAATATATTGCATTTTCATCATTGGATAACCCTGATTTAGGCTGCTTTGGGTTATTGTATCAACAGTTGACCCTAATTTTGGGGAACTATTGTACTATTACCAAAGTCAGTAAAAAATCAAAGTAGAAGAAAAAAGAGATGTACTTGAGGCAGTGAATTTCTGATTGGTTGATTTAAATATATGCTACATTAAATGCAGTGTTAGCTTTAGAAATCATAATTAAAAACATAATCGCAACAAAAAAATAGAAACCTACTAGGATCCATGCGATCCAATTGATTTAATAAGAGGCATATAACAGTTACTAACCTCTTGAAGCATAGAAAAATCAATTTTATAGGTGCTGCCTCACATGAAATGAACATCCTCTACTAGTATCCATACTTGATTGCAATGAATAAATTCACTCGAGGTGCTAACTCCCTTCTTTGGTGGCTACGGTTTGATTTTTTTCTCTTTTTTCAAAGTTACATAAAATGAATTTTTTTTTCTCTCCACACAAAGTGATGGTTGCCACTCTAAGTTAGTATGTTTAATTAGGGTTTAAACTATACATATCACAATATATAAAGTGACTTAACCCTAATTTAGAGAGAGAAAATTTCGAGCCCACATTTCGTATTAAAATAAAAAATACTTTATTTTTTATTTAAAATAAGGATTATAATATTAATTTTAATTTTTATATATTTATTTTAAATTTTAATTTATCACAAAATAAAATTTTAAATGCTCGAATTAACCCTTAGTCCAATCATCACATTCTATATATGTGACCCAATAGGTTCATATTATTTTTGCAGTGGACCCCAATCCTATTATAAGCCCACAAGTTATAAGCAGCCTCTAGCAAGATATTCTGACTACCCAAATAATATGAATATTGATAATTCCATTTTAAACTAATAAAATACATTATAATCCCTTTGTCACACGATATCTTATTTGAACATAAGTCATGGTTCATGCCAAACTTATATAGTCTAAATATATAATTTTTCAATCACTAAGTAGACTAATAATATCAAATGACATTGATTGCTCCATCAATTCATTTAGGAATGATCATACATTTCTCAGTCTTACTTATTGAGGGGCCCAATAGATATCTCTCTCATAAGAGAGGGATAAATTCCTTCTTGATTATTCAATATCCTCTACATGATTCTCATCATGTCTAATCATAAACTTTATGATTATATGATTAAAGATAATGTTTGATTATATCAAAATATAATGTTCGATTATATCAAAATATAATGTCCGTCATGTAGGATGCTATGACAATCTCAAGTCTAAGGATCAATAACATAACTATTATAAGATCACTAATGATATTAACCCATGTAATATCTCATAGTGGGTCTATCCAGTGCTCTGTTCTCTAACATGTGCCTATAAGTTTGATTTATATCATCATGCATAATCATCTCATGATTATCAATCAAACTTATACTAGCCTTTGTTTATCATTATTCATTTAATGATAAATGACAAGGGATAGTCAAAAGAATATTAGATTGTTATTTGCAAATATTATTATATTACAACATACCAACAATATAATAACATGAAGAAAATATAATTTTATAAAATAAAATATGACATTAGATGAAGGACCAAATGTTTGGCTTAGGGCATAACCACTAACAATCTCCCACTTGCACTAGGCCTAATCATACAAGTGTTTAATACCCATGGACCTAGTATGACCATTATGTTTTTCTTGTGGGAGGGCCTTTTAATGGATAAATAATGTTGTCATCTGTTGGTACTTTGCATATCGACATCTCCTTTTTCAATTATTTCACAAATGAGATGAAAATGTCTAAGTACATGTGTAACACCCTGAAATTTGCATCTGTCATGCATAATAGATTTTAGGATATTAAAAATAACCTTAAGGTAATTTTTGGAGAAATCTGGATAGGATAACATGGTAAAATATACGAATGCATAAAGGCTAAATGTGCTTGGGCCGGGGTAATCCTAGGATGGGTGACCCGACGAAAATCTTAACCTGATACCATAATATAAAAATAGATATTAAATGGAGTCTAATGGTACAATTTGAAGTGGAATTGAGCTTAAATAGATCTTTAAATCAAACAGAGAAGTTTTACTTTATATCGTTGAAAAGTTTGATCACAACTTTGACCGGGTCTTAGAGGGGTCTAAAGACCTTCAAAAATTATTTTAATGATATATATATGTTAATAATATCATAAAGATACCCCAAAAATTGAAAAATAAAATTTTTGACAGTTCCAGAATTTTTTGATTTTTGACCGGCTAATTTTTTGCTGAAGCTATAAATTTATCAAATCGATGTCGGAATGAATTAAAATTTTAACCATGATCTACTAAATATGTAGGTACACTGTGGCCAAAATTTCATGGCATTCTAACATCGGGAGCATTATTTTCAGAAAAATGGCCGAAAAATAGTGAAAAACAAAAATTAAATTAATTGCAGGGCTTAATTATCATATTAAATTAAGCCAAGGGTATTTTTGTCCATCTAAAATCATGTAAAATCTGCTGTAAATCTAGCATAATCAAGAGAGCTATAAAAACTCATGAGGAGGTGACAAGTGGCTTAAAATATAGCCACTAGATTAAATAGTTAGGGAAAGAATTTAGACCATTGGATTGGCAAAAATTTTAGGTAGCATGGAGAGGTCTAGAAACCTTTACATTTTTGGCCAAAACTCTACCAATTTCTCCTTTTTATCCAACAAAAATCGTTCATCCCTTTCATTTTAGGTTTTCACCATTTTTATTTCATTTCTCTTTCCTCTCTGTATAACTTAAGCTCAAACACTTCAATACCTCCTCTTCACTTTAGAAATTAGTTTACAGCAATTAGAAGCTTGAAATTGGGGTAATTCGTGTGGAAAGGAATCACACATATTAGGTAAAGTATATAATTTTTGTGAGATTTAGTTAGAAATTTTTGTATAGTTTGATAAAGCATCTTAAGTATGATTATTAGGTAGTAATTAGAAGCTGAAAAATTGAATAAAATCTCATGAATTCTTCCCTTTGAAATTTGGTCATAAGGTGAAGAAAAAGGAAAAGAAAGGAACAAAGAGGAAGAAAGCAAAGGAGAAGAAGAATAGAGGAATTCAACCCTAAATAAGGTTAGTAGATGCTAAATCTACACCTAATTTCATTTATATATTAATTTCTCTATAGATTATGCATTATGTAACTATAAAATTTGATAAAACAATTGAAATTAAATTAAGAGAAGTATAGAGCATGATGAATTATGGTGAAATAAATTTAGATTACATCAAAAAATAATTGATTAGGGAGAAATGTTGATGTGGCCGAATGGTGATATAAGGATAATACTATGAAAAATTGTTAATTAATGATGGATTAAATGTAATTCTAGCCTTAGAACAATAAATTGATAACTTTTGGATGAATTAGACATGAAAATAATATAGACATGTAAAATTGGATATGATACATAATGGTGAACAATAAGGAAATGAAAAGATAGTGAGAAAAAAACGTACATTGATGAGCATATACATATATAAATTAATGCTAGTAAGGTAAATGATATAAAAAGAAGAAAGAAAAAGCATGGTATGGTGATGGTATGGGGATGGTCGAATGTAATTCATATGGTGAATGCTTGGTTTAATTTATATTTATGTGTTATATTTTATGTATTTGTAAAATTATGTGTAAAAAAAGTAAAATTTCACAAGTATGACAATGAATAATTGAATACATAATGATATGCTTAAATAATTAAAATTTAAATGTAATCTAACATGTGACGTTAAGTTGCACTTAGTATTCAATGGCTAATCCATAACGTTAAGATATAATGGCTAGCCATAGGAACTTTATATCGCGATAAAATCAGACAGACAGACAGACAAAACATTCAGACAATCAATTAAGATAAAGGCCTCACAATTACAAATAGTCAGACAAAATATTCAGATAGTCCTCATCCCGTATATCCAGTTTGAGGATTTTCACTGTCTACAACTAGGGGCATTTTTCTAATTGTAAGAAAACGAAATTTAAATAGCAAGTATAATGTAAAAGATAGTAAAAATGCAATTAAATTTAGCAAAAGGTGAAAAATAAAATAAATAAGTTTAATAGGGGTAAAAATACAATTACGTGATAAATTATGGACAAGATGGTAATTAAATATAAAGTGAGTGAATAAAATGATTAAAATTGCCAATTAGTGCAATAAGGGCAAAAGTGTAATTAACGAAAAGTTTAAGAACTAAAATGAAATTTTTCACCAAAGGAAGAATTTCAAGAATTAAAATGTAATTTTTATAATTAAATTAAATTAAAAATTAAAGAAAATCAATCAGGTCAAATTTGGAGTTAAATTGACTAGAAATTAGAAAAGTTAAACAAAAGGTTAGAATTGGTCAACATTAAGAAAAAATTCAAACTTAGGGCTATAATTGTAATTTCGCAACCGAATAGAGAAATTCATGAAATTAAACAAGAAAGAACATTTTCGAAATAATTAAAGAAGAAATTGGGTAAATAAGGAATAAATTTGAAATTTAATTAGAGATGGAAATTTATCAAAATAATAGTGAATAAATTAATTAAAGTTTACAAAATGAATTAAATGAAATTTTATGTAGGAGTATTCACCACTAGGCAACACGATTGCTTAGTGCATGGTTTATTAACTGCACGCAGGGACAGGTACTCAGGAAGTAAAAAACACTCGAGGATGGCAATAGCATGTACATTTGTGCACTATGGAGTTATTGTATTATATAGTAGAACATTTGTAAATTAAGTTATGTAAATTAATTATGGAACATATTGTAGTAATAATTTCTACTAATTACTTATGTGTAAATTAATGTGTATGTGAATGTGTTGTAATGAATGGGAATGTTATGCTGTGTTTTGATGATGATGAATTGATGAGTAATATAGAAGTACAATGTATGTTATGAAGTATTGGAGGAGGAGTATACATATTGGAAGTGCTTAAATTTGAAATTACAGGTTTGAGTAGGATAATTTTTAAGCCGTTGTGCTGTTGAAATTGTAGCAAAATGAATAGTAATATAGGTGGTATAGAGAATTCATAATCGAGAAGGGTGTTACAATTTATGGTATCAGAGCAAGGTTTAGGCGGTCCTAAGTTCGGAGTGGGCGTATAACAATATGAAAATATTGGAACGAATGCATGTATATGCCATTGCTATATTAAAGAATGGAATATTTGTTATTAATCTCACATGTCCCTTCTCACATTTTAGTGTAAAGTTTGGCCTCCAGTTCACGACGATCAAAGTGGTGAGTGACGCTAAAAGTGAAGCTTCAGCCTCGGCAGCACCAGCAGATACTAGGATGCCCATAACTCAATCCTGCATGCCTAGTCAGCGAACCCAGCAGCCGGTCCCCTTAGCTTCTTAACCACCACAAGTAGATGATCAGGTTCCTCTAGATTTTGCAATAATTGTGGCTAACCTCCTGTACTAGCAGTTACAAGCCCTAGTTCCTCCCCAGCAACAACAGGCACCTAGGAGGCCTATCCTGGAGCAATTAAAAAGGCTGGGAGTTGAAGATTTTTATGGGCATGAATAGGTTACAATGACGAAAGTGGAAGAGTGGTTAGGGAAACTTAAGAGATTGTTCGAGATCACACATAGCCCCCCCTAAAGAGATATTGGAGGGGGCTCTTGCATTATTTTAGGGCCCTACATACACATGGTGGGATTTAGTTAGGCGTCACACCTCTGCAGAAGAATTGACATAGGATTTCTTTTAGAGGAAATTTAGAGAAAGATATGTGGGAAAAGCACACCAACGGGCCATAGAGGAAGCCTTTTGGAGATTACGGCAGGGGAGTAGTACAGTACAAGAATATAGCGGATAAAATTTTTATTAATGGAGGAGAATTGTAACATCCTAGAATTTCAATCTATCATGCATGGTAGATTTTAGGATATTAAAAATAACCTTAGGATACTTTTTGGAGAAATCGGGATAGGATAACTTGGTAAAATATAGGGGTGTATAAAGATTAAACGTGTGTGGGCCGAGGTAATCCTGGGATCGGTGACCAGACAGGCAGTTTAATCCGATACCATAATATGAAAATAGGTGTTAAATAGAGTCTAACAGTATAATTTGAAGCGAAATTGAGCTTAAGTAGACTTTTAAATCAAACAAATAAATTTTACCCGATACCGCTGAAAAGTTTGACCACAACTTTGACTGAATCTTAGAGGGGTCTAATAACCTTCAAAAATTAGTCCAATGATATAGATATATTAGGAATATCATGAAGATACCCCAACAATTGAAAAATAAAATTTTAAGCAATTCTAAAATTTTTTGATTTTTGACTGGCTAATTTTTTGTCAAAGTTGTCAATATATAGAAATGATGTTGAAATGAATTGAAATTTTAACCATAAGCTACTTAATATTTAAGTGCACTCGGGACTAAATTTCATGGTATTCTAATATCGAAAACATTATTTTTAGAAAAATGGCCAAAAAATAGTGAAAAATCGAAATTAAATTAATTGGAGGGCTTAATTGTCATATTAAATTAAGCCAAGGGCATTTTTTTCCATCTAAAATCATGTAAAATCTGCTATAAATCTAGCATAATCAAGAGAGGTATAAAAACTCATGAGGACGTGACAAGTGGCTTAAAATTTAGCTATTAGATTAAATAGTTAGGGAAAGAATTTGGACCATTGGATTGGAAAAATTTTGGGCAGCATGGAGAGGTCTAGAATCCTCTACATTTCTACCCAAAACTCTGCCAATTTCTCCCCTTTATCCCATAAAAATTGTTTAACCATTTCATTTTAGGTTTTCACCATTTTTCTTCCATTTCTCATTTATCTCTGCATAACTTAAGCTCAAATTTCATCCATGTACACTTCAAGACCTCCTCTTCACGCTAGAAATTAATTTATAGCAAGAAGAAGCTTGAAATTAAAGTAATTCGTGTGGAAAGGAATCACACATATTAGGTAAAGTATATAGTTTTATGAGATTTAGTTAGGAATTTTTTGTATAGTTTGATAGAGAATCTTAAGTATGATTATTAGGTAGTAATTAGAAGCTGAAAAATTGAATAAAATATTATGAATTCCTCCCTTTGAAATTTGGCTATAAAGTGAAGAAAAAGGAAAATAAAGGAACAAAGAGGAAGAAAGCAAAGGAGAAGAAGAATAGAGGAATTCAACCCTAAATAAGGTTAGTGGATACTAAATCTACACCTAATTTCATTTATATATTAATTTCTCTATACATTATACATTATTTAACTATAAAATTTAATGAAACAATTGAAATTAAATTAAGAGAAGTATAGAGCATGATTAATTATGATGAAATAAATTTAGATTACATTAAAAAATAATTGCTTAGGGAGAAATGTTGATGTGGCTGAATGGTGATGTAAGGATGCTACTATGAAAAATTGTTAATTAATGAGGGATTAAATGTAATTCTAGCCATAGAATAATAAATTGATAACTTTTGGATGAATTAGACATGAAAATAATATACACATGTACAATTGGATGATATATATTGGTAAACAATGATGAAATGAAAAGATAATGAGAAAAAATGTACATTGATAAGCATATACATATATAAATTAATGCCTATAAGGTAATGATATAAAAAGAAGAAAGAAAAAGCATGGTATGGAGGTTGTATAGGGATGGCCGAATCGAATTCATATGGTGGATGCTTGGTTTCATTTATACTTATGTGTTATATATTATGTATTTGTAAAATTATGTGTAAAAAAAGTAAAATTTCATAAGTATGACAATGAATAATTGAATATATAATGATATGCTTAAATAATTAAAGTTTAAATGTAATCTAACGCGTGACATTAAGTTGCCCTTAGTATTTAGTGGCTAATCAAAGACATTAGGATATAATAGCTAGCCATAGGTACTTTATACCATGGTAAAATCAGACAGATAGATAGACAGAACATTCAGACAGTCAATTAGTATAGAGGCCTCACAATTCCCAATAGTCAGATAGAATATTCAGATAGTCCTCATCCCACATATTCAGTTCGAGGATTTCTACTGTTTACTATTAGGGGCATTTTGGTAATTATGTAAGAAAATGGAATTTAAATAGCAAGTATAATGTAAAAGATAGTAATAGTGCAATTAAATTTAGCAAAAGGTGATAAATAAAATAAATAAGTTTAATAGGGGTAAAAACATAATTACACAATAAATTATGGACAAGATGGTAATTAAATATAAAATGAGTGAATAAAATGATTAAAATTGCCAATTAGTGCAATAAGGGCAAAAGTGTAATTAATAGAAAGTTTAAGGACAAAAATGAAAATTTCCACTAAAGGAAGAATTTCAAGAATTAAAATGTAATTTTTATAATTAAATTAAATTAAAAATTAAAGAAAATCAATCAGGTCAAATTTGGAGTTAAATTGACTAGAAATTAGAAAAGTCAAACAAAAGGTCAGAATTGGTCAACATTAAGAAAAAAGTCAAACTTAGGGCTATAATTGTAATTTCGCAACCGAACAGAGAAATTCATGAAATTAAACAAGGAAGAAAATTTTTAGAATAATTAAAGAAGAAATTGGGTAATTAAGGAATAAATTTAAAATTTAATTAGAGATGGAAATTTATTAAAATAATAGTGAATAAATTAATTAAAGTTTACAAAATGAATTAAATGAAATTTTGTGTATCGGTATCCACCATTGGGAAAAACAATTACTTAGCGCATGGTTTATTGACTGCACGTAGGGACAGGTACTCAGGAAGTAAGAGACGCTCGAGGATGACAATGGCATGTACATTTGCGCACTATGAAGTTATTGTATTATATAGTAGAACAATTGTAAATTAAGTTATGTAAATTAATTATGAAACATATTGTAGTAATGATTTCTACTAATTACTTACGTGTAAATTGATGTGTATGTGAATGTGTTGTAATGAATGAGAATGTTATGCTGTGTTGTGATGATGATGAATTCATGAGTAATATATATAAGTACAATGTATGTTATGAAGTATTGGAGGAGGAGTATACATATTGTGAGTGCTTAAATTTGAAATTACAGGTTTGGATAGCACAATTTTTAAGCCGTTGTGCTGTCGAAATTATAGCAAAATGAATAGTAATATAGGTGGTATAGAGAATTTATAATCGAGAAGGGTGTTACAACATGTTTGTATCTCTGATAGGATCTAGGCTCTTTAGCCTGTGCTATAGCACCATTTTGTCGTAATAAAGGTCTATAGGATTTGTGATACTATGAACTACTCTTAGTTCAGCAATAAATTTCTTAATCCATACTAATTCCTTAGCTATATCTGATGCTACTATATACTCAGATTTTTTATAGAATCAGTTACAACACTTTAATTAAAACTTTTCCAGCTAATAACACCTCTATTTAACAAAAACATATATTCGAACTACAATCTATAATCATCTTTGTTATATTGGAAGCTTGCATCTGTGTAACCATTTCCTACTAGCTCATCTTCCAATCCTCCATACACTAAGAATGCATCCTTAACTCTTCAAGTACTTAAGGATATTCTTAATGGCTATTCAGTGACTTTAACCAAGATCTAACTAGTATTTGTGTAACACCCTAACTTTATCAACCTATACATACATAACCAACAATATTGGACAAGGTCACTAATTAAAATTATATTTATGCTTTATGACCTAACTTCACTAATTTTTTTTTTCTAGAAATTTTTGGCATGGTGACGGCTGTATTTTTAACCTATCCTCCTGCAAGCAAGCAATTTTCATAGCCCCTTAGAGGCATAACAATATTCACAAACATTCAACTACTTCAAGTAGTCTCATATAATAATCATACATAATGTACACTGAGATACTAAACTAGTTTATATCTTTATCCATACATGCTGTTACAACTTCAAAATTATTTTTACATATACATGCCAAAAGAATTACATACAAAATATTTACATCTAAACTATCCAATATCAAGCTTCATGGTTTCTTTAGTATGCTTGCTCCGATAAGTTTATAGGAACCTACACGTAGTCAAATAAAACTACATGCTGAGCATTAATAGGCTCAATGATAAATGCATATCCAATAATTTTTCATTCAAAACAAATAATTTGAGTACATAAAAATCACAATTTAACTTAATTAACTAAACTTCAAGCTCACGTACATATACATATATATGTTTTTTTATATTTTTATTTTCTTTACAAATTATTGATTATTATCTTGATTAGTGCATTTTATTATTCTTTCCTTTTTCATAATTCCTATATTAAAAAATTTATACTCATTACATACCATAATTTTACTTATTTCACTTCTTTTCTTAATCTTACCTTAATGTCATCCAGTAGAAATCTTTGAATTTGATATCTGAGACATGGACCTAAAGGCCTGATAGTGGGTGATCCCAAAGGATCATAGAGCATGAACATTGTAATCTATGAACATATGCCATGGGATAAACTATTATTAGTCTATCAAATCGAGTCGCCATGACTTGGATCGAGGTAAATATGTTCCTATGGCTAGCTAACTATATCCTGTAGTAGATTTTATCACTAGACAACTAAGGGCAAAACTTAATATTATTAGCTTTTATTCTTATATATCTCATTTTATCATTATAACTTATTTATATATTACAATAACTTAGTACAAGACTTAATTAGTCATTAATAATTTAAACTATGTCTTTTGCAACTCATGCATGATTTTCTGCGTACATGTACATGTGATATATTATCATAGAAAAATCTCAATAAATTAATATACACTTAATCATCATTATGCATGCCATTTACAATTTTATTTTTCTTAAAATAACATAATTCCATTTTGTTTTCCTTCCCTACTCATTCGGCCAAGCTTAGGTTTTCTTTAATCAAATACTTGTTCATCTTCTAAATATTAATTAAGTTTTATTTCATGCTAGTTAATTTATATATGTGACTAATTTCACTTTCATAATTAAAATCATTTAAGTACCTATGAACTTCAATTTCGGCCACTACCTAAAATTCACTTTCAATATTTTTTTCTTCCAATTAAATTATTTAATTAAAATTTAAGGCACCTAAACTCATTTATATGATTTAATTACAATATACATGCATATTTAACACTAATCACTCATGAACCTAAGCATAAAATATAGCAAATAAATGGAAAATGGTTGGATTTTTACATTTACTAACCTTGGCTTTGTTTTTGGCTCACTAAATCTCTTTTCCTTTGCCTTTCTCTTTAGAAGCTCCTTCACTTTCTTTATGTTCTACATAAGACCAGAATTTTAACTCATTAAAATCTTCCCATACTAACTTCGTTTAATCAATAAAGCATCAAAATCCTTATTCACAACTCTTGATTCAACTAACTACCTTTTTAATTTAAATTAAAAACTCTAATTTTACTTAGCTAGATTTCACACTTTCAGCTTTAAATCTTGGTTTCTACCACTTGATTGCTCTTAATGGAAGACTAGAGGCTGTAATAGAGAGGAAGAGGGGCTGGCATTACCTTTACAAGTTTTGATTTAGTGGAATATCTTGAGAAAATTAAAGAAAAACCATGGGAGAGGGAAAGAAATGGGGTTCGGCTTGCTTAAAGAGGAAGAAGGTGGAAATATGGAGAATGTTCTACATTTATCTAATTTTCTAGCAATTTATAGGTCCTTGGTTGGGTTGGATTTGGTCCAACCAAGTTAATCTACCCAATTTTCCTTTAAAATTACATTTATGTTACCCTAAATTATTTCTCCAATTTTCAAAGCTCAATTGCTGATAAAAATATTTCCATCATTCTTAGAATATTTAAATTAGCCTACATAAAATTTTTTGGCTCAATCAGAGTTCATTTTGGGTCTAGCTTGCCAAAAATCAATTTGATTAGCCCATTTCTGGTGTTACCGTAAAATTAAATTTTTTCTATCAAATAATACTATACCTCATAAAGGACTCAACTGAAAATTTTGAAAATTTATGGATTTCCTTTACTATTTTTAAAAGTTCTATCAAATCTAAAATCAACCCAGTTACTATTTAACCCGAGTCGTCACTTTTTCGTATTTTCAACTTTTGGAGGCCTATTTGACATCAATTTGATTTCAAATTTCTTTTCTGATGGTTAAATAAAATATTTTCCCATTTTCGAATGTATTTACCTCCGATTTACTATTCACCAGCGAAAAATACTATTCACGATCGCCGGGATTGTAAGTCCATTACAAATCTTCCCTACTTATAAAAATTTCATCCTCAAAATTTTTACTTGCATTAAACAGTTGTGGGTATTATTTTCTCATGGTTGCTTCGGGTTCCCAGGTAGCTTCCTCAACATTGTGGTGATTCCATAAGATTTTCACTAATAGGATTTGCTTATTCCAAAGCTGCTTAATTTTTCGTGCCAAAATCTTCACCGGGTACTCATCATATGTCATATCTGATTGAATCTAGATTTTTTCTGGTTTAATGACATGGCTTTGATCCAATCGGTATTTGCGGAGCATAGATGCATGAAAAACATCATGAATCTTTTCTAACTTCGAGGACAATTTCAGTCTATATGCCACTAGCCTTATCCGCTGGATAACTTCATAAGGACTAATGAATTACGGACTCAACTTGCCCATTTTATCAAACCTCAAAATCTTTTTCATGGAGATACTTTCAAAAAAATTTTGTCATCAACTTAAAATTCAATGTCTTTTCTTTTTAGATTGGCATAAGACTTCTGTTGGTCCATGGCTGCTTTCAATCGATCTTTAATCACTTGCAATTTTTCCTCAATGTCCCGAATTAAATCTGATCCTACCAGTTTTCTTTCATTGATCTCGGTCCAACATAATAGTATCCTGCATTTCCTGCCATAAAAGCGCTTCGTACGGGGCCATGTTGATACTTGATTGGTAACTGTTATTATATGCAAATTCAGCTAAGGGTAAATATCTTTCCTAACCGCCTTTAAATTCCAGTATATAACTCCTAAGCATGTTTTCCCACCAGTTCTAATTGTCCATCAGTCTATGGATGAAAGGAAATATTGTAGTGAAGTCTGGTGCCCAAAACATCCTATAAGGCCTTCTAAACATGAGAAGTAAATTATGGGTCCCTGTCGGGGATAATGGAAGTAGGCACTCCATGCAATCTCACTGTATTACTTATACAGATCTTGACTAGGTCAATGGATAGTCCATCCGAACTGATAAAAAGTGAGATGACTTGGTGAGCTTATCCACAACAACCCATGCTGCATCATATTTCTTCCTGGTCAGTGGTAACCCGACAATAAAGTCCATCATTTTCTGGTCCCATTTCCATTAAGGAATTGCAATGGGATGGAGTAACCCAGATGGAACCTGATGTTCATCCTTTACCTGCTGGCATATTAATCTTTTACCCATGAAATCTACTGTATCACATTTCATGTGTGGCCACTAGTAGTGAGTCTTTAAATTTTGGTATATTTTATTACTCCCAGGATGCATGGCATAACTGCTGTTACGAGCTTTTGTCAAAATGATCTTCTTTAACTCGACTTGATCAGGCACATAGAGTCTCTGCTTGCAATATAAACTGCCATCTGCACTCAAAGAATAATCACTGTTAGTCTTTTCTTGCAATTAAGCCACAATAAAGGTGACATGATCATCTTGCTACCGAGCCACCTTTATTTGCTATAGAAAATCAAGTTTAACTTTCATTTAAGCTATAATAGCTCCATCTTTTGCCATAATTGGTTTAACATTCATTGCCCGAAGAGTCACCATAAACTTCATGCTCAAGGCATCAACAACTATATTAGCCATACCTAGATCATAATAAATGAAATAGTCATAATCTTTAATGAGCTCAAACCATCTTCTCTGCCTCAAATTAAGTGCCTTCCGAATCAACAAGTACTTCAAACTCTTGTGATTTGTGTAAACATAACATTTTTCTCCATACAAATAGTGTTTCCAGATTTTTAAAGCAAAAACTATGGCTGTATATTCCAGGTCGTGAGTAGGGTAATTCTTCATATGGTTTTTGAGTTGAGAAGAAGCATAGGCAATTACTTTCCTTCCTTGCATCAAAACATAACCTAACCCAATTATGGAGTTGTCACTGTAAATTACAAAGTTTTTACCTGATTCGGGTTGAATCAATACTAGAGCATTTATCAACAAACACTTAAGCTTTTTGAAACTATCTTGACATCTATTTGACTGTTCATATTTCACATCTTTCTGCAGTAGCTGAGTCAATGGTGCTACAATAAAAGAAACCCTTTCACAAATCTTCGATAATATCCTGCTAATCCAAGAAAACTCCACAACTCTACAATGTTCTTTGGTGGTCTCTATTGTAAAATTACATCAATCTTCTTTGGATCAACTTTAATCCCTTTTGCGGATATGTCATGCCCCATAAAAGACACCTCATCTAGCAAAAACTCACATTTACTAAACTTTGCATATAACTATTTTTCTTTTAATGTTTGCAGTATAATTCGTTGATGCTTATCATATTCTTCTGGGGTCCTCAAATACACAAGAATATCGTTGATAAAAATCACCATAAATTGATCTAAATAAGGGTGAAAACCCCTATTCATTAAATCCATAAAAGTAGTTGAAGCATTTGTAAGACCAAATGGCATCACTAAGAGTTCGTAGTGGCACATCAACATCTATCACTTTCATCTGATGGTAACTTGATTTGAGATCAATCTTTGAAAACACTCCTACTCCCTTTAACTGATCAAGTAAGTTTTCAATTCTAGGCAAAGGATACTTGTTCTTGATAATCACCTTATTCAGCTACCAGTAATCAATACATAACCTCAGTAACCTATATTTCTTTTTGATAAAAAGAACTAGTGCTGCCCAAGGAGAAGTGCTAGGCCTAATGAATCCTTTATCAAGTAACTTCTACAATTGAATCTTTAACTCCTTTAATTTGGTAGGTGCCATCCTATAAGGAGCAATGGATATAGGAGTAGTACCAGAGGTCACATCAATGGTAAACTCCATTTCCCTGTCAGGTGGTAACCCAAGCAATTCATCGGGAAATATATTAGAAAATTCACATATGATTGGAACATCTTTCACCATAAATTCTTCCTTTTTGACTTTCATAACATATGCCAAGTAAGCCATGTAGCCTTTCCTTAACAGTCTTTTTGCAACTGTAGTAGTGATAACCTTAGAAGGAAAATATGTTCTTTGGCCCATAAGTATGACTTCATACTCATCTGGAGTTTAAAGAGTGACCCACTTACATTTACAATCAACTATTACTTGGTGAGTGGATAACCAATCGATCCCAAGTATCACATTAAACTCATGAAATAGGAGTTTAATTAAATCAGCTAGAAAGACACAACCATGCAGACTAATTAGACAGCCTCTATACACCTTATTTACCACCACACTATGTCCTAAAGGATTACTATCTAGGATATCTTATTCTAGCTATGAATCTTTTAAACCCTTTCCCTTTGCAACCTCAGTATTTATGTAAGAGTGTGTGAAGCCCGAATCAATTAATACATAAACTGAATCTATAAGGAAAGTGAATTCACCTACGATGACATCAGGTGTATCTTTCTCTTCCCTAGCTCTCACAGTGTAGGCTCGACCGATGGTCCTCCCTTGGCCTGCCTGGGGAAACTGCACTAAAGGTCTGAAGGAAGCTAGATTAGAGCTTGCTCTTCTACTATGTCCTTGGGGTGCTGCAGGTGCTGGTGAAGTAACAGTGGAAGCCTAAACCATTGGATAGTTTTTTATCTGATGCTCATACGATCCGCATAAAAAACAAGCCCTAGTTAAGAATCTGCACTCACCAAAGTGTCTTTTTCCACAATGTTCACACACTAGATAAGTACCTCTACTCGAACCCCTAGGTGTACTGCAAATAAAGGTAATAGGTGGAATACTTTGGCCTGGATTCTTCATGCTATGATCAAAGGTTGTTGAAGAATGACTCTATGCTGGAAGTGGTCCCCTAGACTTCTTACTAGATCTTGTGGCACTGCTAGACTGGCCTAATTTCCTTTTCTATTGAAATCGTGATTATTTGTTTGCCTTATCCTACTGAATAGCCTCTATTTTCATAGCAGCTTCAACCACTGACCCCATATATGTGAAAGGCTGAGCACTATAGCCTGCTTGAGTTTTTTGTAAAGACCTCGCTCAAACCTCTGGCAAAGTATGCCTTCTGTCAGGTGGTATTTTTCAATATATGAACTTAAATGCTCGAAATCCCGTTGATACTCTACTACACTTCTATTACCTTGCCTCAATCTCTAAAAATGATCTTACATTGCTATCTTATGCTCTCTCTTAATATATTTATTTTCAAATCATGTCAGAAAAATATCCCAAGTCAACTGATTAGCTAGGACGTGTTTCCTTACTGAATCCCACCATATAAAGGCTGGGCCCTCCAACAAGGCTACAACTCCTTCAAGCATCTCCTGGGGGGGGATTATGTGTCACTTCAAGAAGCCTTTTTATCTTGAATAAAAATTCTTCAACTTGCACTAGTGTCAATGGATCCCGACCAAGAAAATCATTAACCCCTATTACACTGGTGTTAATGGATCCTAACCTAGAAAATCATTAACCCCTAATCTCTTTAACCGCTCCAAAATTGACTTCTTTTTAGGTTAAACTGGTGGTTGCAATTGTACCTGTGCTTGAATATGTGGTGCTAACTCTTACTATATTTTTGTTGAATATAACTTGTCATCAGATTTAAAAAGTCAAGCTTTGGTGGTAGAGGTGGAACAATAGTGTTAAGGCCGGTAGTGATGACACAACCTCTCTTTCTGCACAAACAAAGGCTCCTTTTCAACATCACCTTCCCGTTGACTTTGATCAGAAGCCATAGTTCACTATAAAACAAAAGGAGCAAGCATACTTTAATTCCATAATATTGGCATTTATAATATATATGTATATGCATTTAATTGCTTTCTGATCTTAGGACCAGTTAAATCATGCTCTGATACCATAAAAATGTAACACCATAACTCCATCAACCTATACATACGTAACTGGCAATATTGGGTAAGGTCTTTGATTAAAATCATATTTTATGCTTTATGACCTAACTTCACTAAATTTTTTTTTAGAAATTTTTGGCATGGTGACGGCTGTATTTTTAACCTATCCTCCTGCAAGTAAGCAATTTCTACAGGCCCTCATGGGCACAATAATATTCATAGACATTCAACAACTTCAAGCAGCCTCATATAATAATCATACATAATGTATACTGAGATGCTAAACTAGTTTTAATCTTTATGTATGCATGCTGTTACAACTTCATAATTATTTTTACATATATATGCCAAAAGATTTACATACAAAATATTTACAACTAAACTATCTAAGATGGAGCTTTATGGTTTCTTCAGTATGCTTGCTCCGATAAGCTTATAGGAACCTACATGCAGTCAAATAAAACTATGTGCTAAGCATTAATATACTGCTCAGTGGTAAATGCATATCCAAGAATCTTCCATTCAAAACAAATAATTTGAGTACATAAAAATCATAAGTTAACTTAATTAACTAAACTTCAAGCTTATATACATATACATATATATGTTTTCTTTCTATTTTTATTTTCTTTACCAATTATTGATTCTTATCTTTATTAGTGCCTTTTATTATTCTTTCCTTTTTCATAATTCCAAAATAAAAAAATTTATACTCATTACATACCATAATTTTACTTATTTTCTTAATCTTGCCCCTAGTGTCACCCGCTAGAAATCTCTGAATCGGATATCCAAGACATGGACCCGAAGTTATGACAGTGGGTGACCCTAAAGGATCAAAGAGTATGAACATTGTAATTTGTGAACATATGCCATGGGTTAGACTATTATTAGCCTACCAAATCGAGTCGTTATGACTCAGACCGCGGTAAATATGTCCCTATGGCTAGCCCACTATATCTTGTACTAGATTCATTACCAGACAACTAAGGGAAAAACTTAATATTATTAGCTTGAAAAGCTCATAAATAGTGTGCCTTTATCTTTAGTTTTGTTAGGTATAGTATTTAATATTTTGTTATTTTATGTGTATTTTATTGCTTTTATGTGTTTGTGGGTGTTTTATTTGTTTTATAGGAGTAAGGGAATGGTTTGGAGCTTAAAGGACATCATTTGGAGAAAAAAAAGATAAGCTAGTGTTAGAAAGACAATCATTGCGAGGGCAACAATAGATGGGGGTCACGACAGTATGCGGAGGAGAGCCAAGCCAGCAAAAGTGAGGAACTTGCAAGCCAGTCTTGGGGGCACCATGTCGCGAGCTCGATAAGGGTTGCGAGCGCGACAATTGGCTATTGATGAAGAAGTTGGCTTTTAAGAGTTGTGTCTTTTATCAAGAATTACAACCTTTTGGAAGAGGCATTTGAAAGGACATCTCTTTTAGAGATGTATTAATATTAATTTGAACATAATTGAGAAAGAAGGGATGATTAGATTTGATTTTGTAGTTTGGAGAACAATAGTTTAACATTTTTAACTATTAGCTTTATTTTCATGATTTGAAGATAAGACATACAAGGAAGAAGATTATCTTTAGTGAACGAAAACAGGGTTGAGAGATCCCCTTCTTTCATTTCTTACTCTTACTTCTCTTTGTAATCTTTAAATGTATATTATTTAGGCATTTGATTTATATGAATGATTTTCTATTTTCCATTTACATTGATAGTCTTTGTATGTAGGATTTTCTATTAACATTTTATTAGTATCATTATAAGTTAAGGAAAATGACCTTAGATGGCAATTCCTTCTCTGAAAATCGACAAAGTGGTTATAAGTAAGAGAGTTAGCGAGAGCAACATCTTTCTGATGGTTAATAAGAAATTCATTATCAAAGCATAGTCTGAGAGATCACATGTGGAGATAATTGCTATAGATTGGTGAATAATCTTAAAATGTGTAATTAGAATCAGCTATTTCATTAATGAGAATTAAGAATTAGTATTTTAATTGCATGTTTTAGGCATTCTAATTCATGTCGAGAGAGTGGATTAGAAATATATTCCAACTTGGCTTACTGATAAGATTATAAATAATAATTGAAATGATGGTATCAAGTGTATGATTAGTAGCTTTTCATTATATAAATGGTCTTTTTTTATTATCATAAATTAGGATCTAATTAATTTATACGATAGAGTAGTTTTAAAATTAATTACCAATTTATGAACATTGTAAACAAGATTAAAATTAAGTAGTAATAGTGAATAATATCAATCAACATTCCTCGTGGGATCGATATCTGAAGTATTATAATTGGTACACCATATACTTGTGGTATTAAAGCTTTTAGAAAAAGCATAACACTATGCCTTTTAAGTCCTTGCATATTGGTACAAATGTGAGATCCACATCCAGTATCTAATACCTAGGAAGTAAAAGTAGATAAATTAATTTCTATAACATAAATATTAGGAGATGTAGTCTCACTACTCTTTTTCTTTAATTCTTCAAGTAGAGCTTACGATTCATCTTCCAATGACTAGGTTCATTAAAATGGAATCAAACTCCCTTCTTTAGAGTTTTTGCCTTGGGTTTAGGTCTAGCTTACATTTCAGGCTTGCCATCAACTTTTGCCTTAGCCTTAGCCTTATTTTTCATCCAATTTCCATTATTAACTATAAGAATATAACTCAGCTTTTTCTTAATGCTTTCACTCAGTTGTTTTATGCATTGCATACAGCTCAACAAGGGATTTCTCCATATTATTCATATTATAGTTCATGACAAACTGGTTATAACTATTAGGTAATAAATTAAGGATTAAATCCATGGTCACTTCTAAAGTGATGGAAAATCCAATCCTTTCAAGGTGATCAATATATCATTTCATTTTCAAAACATAAGAGCTTAATGCTGCACCTTCAACCATTTTACAAGAATGTAATGCTTTGGTATTCTCATACCTATCTTGCCTTACTTATTGTTGGAATGTCTGTTTAACATGATTGCTCATCTCATAAGTCTCAATATGCTCCAGATACTTCTGAAGTTCTAGGCACATCATGGCTAACATACATCCCACATCAATAGAATCACCAACATATTTCTTATATTTGTCCTTAACTGCCCTTTGGTTATTAGTAAGCAGGACATCAGGAATAGGGTCATCAAACACAATAACTTCCTTTCTTGCTTGAAAATAATTCTGAAGTTCCTAAACTAGTCAAGGAAATTGGTGCCATCTTCTTTTAGTTTGTCCTTCTCAAGGACTGATCGTAGTGATAGTGAGGAATTTTTTTTTATGCCATTAATCTACAAATATGAAAAATGAATATTAATATTAGTACCAATGTCATTTTAAGTTATTTTTTAAAAATCCTGATAATCTTGTTTTTAATATTTATTTTCTAGATAAATTTGTGTGTTTTAGTGTCTCATCTTGCATGCTTTTAGTGTTTTAATACTAAAATATTTTTTCTTATGTTTATTTTAGTCATTTTGATAAATTTACAGTTTTTGGGTGATTAATGGTCTTAAATTTCATTTTATGTAGGAAATTTTGCTAAGGCACGACTGAGACAAACTGTCCCAGCCATGTCCAATGCAGAAGGCAAAAAACTCACCATTTCACTAATGGCTACGGCTGAGACAAAGTGTCCTAGCCGTGTCCAATACAGGAGTCAAAGCGCACCGTTTCATTAAAGGTCGCGACTGAGACAAAGTGTCCCAGCCGTGGCAAAGTACATCCTGTAAATGCATTTTGATCCAGAAGCTCATCGCGGTTGAGACAAACTATTCCAGCCGTGCCCATGGAAATTACCACTTTGTCTCCTTTTGTCTCGACTGAGACAAAAGTGTCCCAGCCGTGGCCTCTTGGACAGCTCTATAAAAGCTGTAAAATTTTCAACTTAGAGGAGGTCTTTTTTCCAGGGTTTCGTGCATAAAGTGTTTGGCTTCGAAATGGGAAGGCAAACCAAACTTAGGATGTTTAGACCCGTGCATAGGCTAGTTATTGGGCTAGCTCCAGAATGGGAAATTTAACAACTAGAATAGCTAGCTCCGGAATGGGAAGCTTGGGTTAAGAGGGTTATCTCGAATTCGTTCATGTATACTTTAAGATAAAATTAAGTCATAGTGTGTATAGGGTGGATGAGTGAACCTAAGCAACGTTTTAATTTCTATACATTTTCATACTTGTTAATTTTTCTTAATTAAATACATACTCAATTTACTGTTATTAGAAATAAATTTCCCTTCATTGCATATTTCAGTTTTTAAAGTTGCATTATACAAATTAAATAAATCATACACACCAAATTGGGAATTCTTTAACATACAATTAATTTTCACAGTTTTCACACATATTTCCCTTGGGTTCGTTATTTGCGGGTCCTAACTATACCCCACTTTATGACTTGTCGATCTAGTGCACTTGCTAGGATCGCAACAAGTTTTTGGCACCGTTGCCGGGGAATTTGGTGTTGTTAGTAAGTTGTGATTATTGTTTGTATGTGTTTTCTTCTCCTTATTTTATTTTTTCTTGATTCTTTTCAGGTGAAATTGGTGCATGAACAAAATAAGACAAGAGCAATTACTGCCTTTTGATCCTAAAATCGAGTCGACCCTACACTAAAGAAGGAGAGCTAATAGAGATAACGAGATAGAGCACGATCCTCCTCTTAATGAATTTGCTCCCGAGAATGAACAAGTGCTGAGGGCACATGAACAAATACCAGGGGCAAGAAGAGAAGAAATGCCTAGGCAAAGGACCATAAGAGACTACGCTGTGCCAAGGTGGAATGAAGATCATTGAACAATTGTATTACCTAGAGGAGTACAATTTGAGCTCAAGCCAGCCACCATTACTATGGTACAGAGGAATCAATTTTCTGGTTCGGAAGTAGAAGATCCAGATCAACATATCAACATATTTCTGGAAGTTAGTGACACTGTTCAAATTTTGGGTGTTAGTACGGATGCAGTAAGGTTGAAGCTATTTCCATTTACATTGATTTGCAAAGCAAGAGAGTGGCTACAAATGTTACCACGTTAGTCAATATGGTCATGGGATCAGATGCAAGAAAAGTTTTTAATGAGATTTTGCCCTCCAACAAAGACTGCAAGCATTCGAAATAGCATCATGGGTTTCCATCAAATGAATGAAGAGCCTTTTCACGAGGATTGGGAGAGGTTTTGGAGATTATTGAGAAGCTGTTCACATTATGAGATAGCAGTTTACCAACTGATGACCATCTTTTATGTTAGAGTTACACCTCAAACAAGGTCATTATTGGATGCGACATCAGCAGGATCTTTCTTGAACAAGCTACCTGAGGACGCTTTTCAGTTGTTGGATGAGATGGCGGCAAATGACTCTCAATGGACTGCCTCTAGATCAGTCCCAAGAAGACAAGGTTTACACAATATGGATGAAGCGGCATTGTTAAAAGCCCAGCTACAATTGGTAAAAAAAGAGTTGAGTGGCTTGAAAGTTCAAAATGTGGCTGCAGTAAATCAAGGACATAGGCCATGTGAAAGTGGGCAAGTTATCCAAGGAGGAGGAGTTGTAGGAGATGTAAATGCATTAGGTGATTTTAAAAGGAATGATCCCTACAGCAATTCATATAATCCGGGATGGAGAAATCACCAAATTTCTCTTGGAAGGATGGAAATCAACATGCTTCACCTTCTCAACCACAAGAAAGAGCCCCTTACCACACAAATGCTTATCATAGTCATGCTACTATTTCCCTTATGAGATGGTAGCATCTGAGAACATGCTTGGATCGCTGATGAGACAATGGTTCCTTTGCTTGTGCAATGGCTCCATTGTTGTCACAATATAAAGGAATTGGATCAATAATGTTAGGCACCACTCCTAGTTTAGTTATGAACTTTTTGATCCAGACTGCTTCTTTGGCTGCTTCCGAAGCAGCAATGTACTCAGCTTCTGTCGTGGAATCAACAGTTATTTCTTGTTTGGAACTCTTCCAAATAACTACTCCTCCTCCCATTATGAACACATAACCAGATTGTGATTTACAATCATCTTTGTCAGATTGCAAGCTAGCATCTGTATACCCATTTACTTCCAAACTGGCCTCTCCATATACCAAGAGTATATCCTTAGTCCTTCTCAAGTACTTAAGAATATTCTTTACAGCTGCCCAGTGTTCCTCTCCAAAATTGGATTGGAATCTGCGTGTGACACTCAAAGCAAATGGTATATCTGGACGTGTACATAACATAGCATACATGATAGAACCAATTGCAGATGCATATGGTATTCTATTCATGCTCCCTCTATCCTCTAGTGTCTACGGACACATAACTTAGAAAGGTGTTTCCCATGCACCATGGGTATAAACCCTTTCTTAGAGAGATCCATATTGAACCTCATCAATACTTTATCTATATATGTACTCTGAGAAAGACCTAACAACCTATTGGATCTATCTCTATAGATCTTTATTCCTAGAATATAGGATGCTTCTCTAAGGTCTTTCATGGAGAATTGCTTGGATAAACATATTTTAACAGATTGGAGAAGAGAAATGTCATTTCCCATGATCAAGTCATCTACATTTAGACCTAGGAAGACAATTGTACTCCCACCGACCCTTTTATACACACAAGGTTCATCTTCATTCTGTGAGAAACCAAACTCTTTGATTGTCTCATTGAATCGTATGTTCCAGCTCCTAGAGGCTTGCTTCAATCCATAAATGGATCTTTAAAGCTTGCATACCTTTTCGCCATTTCCTGATGTGAACCCTTCTGGTTGTGTCATATACACATCCTCAGTCAGAATTCCATTTAGGAAAGCTGTCTTCACATCAATTTGTCAAATCTCATAATCATAATGAGCTGCAATGGCTAAAAGTTTTCTTATAGGCTTAAGCATCGCCACAGGAGAAAAGGTTTCATCATACACGACAAGAAAATTCTCAAAATATGGACAAAAAATTACCGATGGAACATTTTCCGTAGGCAATTACCGATGGAAAAATGTTTTTCGTAGGGAAAAATGTTTGAAAATATGTATTATTCCGTCGTAAATAATGGAGGAAAATTTGCCACCCAAATTTATCGATGGAAATTAGCGACGGATTTGTAAAAATTTGTCATAAACTTGGCGCCGGTATTTCGCGGCTAAAATTTCTCACGAAATTTACCGACGAAATTCATTTTCGTAGGTAAATTACTGACGGAATCCTATTTCTGTCGGGAAATTCCCTACGAAAATAATTTTCCGTAGTTAAATTACCCACGGAAATTTATTCCATTGGGAAATTCCTTACGAAAATAGGATTCCATAGGTAAATTACCAATGGAAAGTTATTCCGTCGGTAATTTCGGAAATTACCTACGATATTATGTTTTCGTCGGTATTTTATCGACGGAATTCATAGGTAATTTACTGACGGAATCCCATTTTTGTCGGGAATTTCCCTACGAAAATAATTTTTTGTAGGTAAATTACCGATGGAAAATTATTCAGTCGGTAATTTCCCTAAGAAAATTTCATTCCGTAGGAAATTTGAAAAAAATGAATTATAAGTTAATCTAAACTAAATTAATGAAAATTTTTATTTAATGACTATATTCATAATAAATTTATATCTAAATAATTTAACCTATCATTTATTGTAAAATAGAAAATGATTGTATAATATTTAGTATTTCGAATTGCAAAATGTATTAATAAATATATTTAGAATTTTTAACTTGATTTATAAAATGCTTGATAAAAATAATCATTAAATATCTTGTGCCTAGGTTACAATTCACTCCTTTTTTTTAAATAAGAACTACACCTTTATAAGTCTAATTATAAACCATATTGGATACTAAAGGTGACAAATGTTCACCTAATCCATGAATTTGATATAACCATCTATGTGAATATGACCTCAACAAATTGTAAATAATCCGTTTGTAATTCTTTAATTATATAATTATATGTGATGCCATTTTTTTGTTTATAATATTAATATAAAAACAATTTATAAATTATACACAAATAAAAATTTTATTTCTAATGATTTTTACAAAAAAATAAAAAATAATATAATAAAACTTGATACACTCATGATTTGACTAGTTCATTATCCATTTAATAATAACTTATAGCTTATTTAAATTATTATTCAATCTAATTCATTTAAAATTTATAAATTACTATTAATTTATGATCCAAATTGTTTGTTATGTTTAATAAACATTATATTTTTTTATCAACTTAAACAACAAACAAATATTTAAAATATAAAATGATAAATTATAAACCATAGGACTTTAATAAGTGAAAATTATGATAAATCAAATTTAATTTTATGGGCCTTGCAGGAAAAAAAACATCCTACAAACAACATATATTCAATGAGGCCCAACCCAAAATAAAATTTAGTTAGCGCTAGGGTTTATGAGTTTAGCTCTTATATAAATTTCAACCTTTAGCCGCTTCACTATCCGCTCACTAGGGTTTTCTTCATTTTCTCCGGTTAGTCATAGTCTCTCATCTCCTCTCTACTTGTGTAAATTTATCATATGCTCGATGCGTGACTAATTCATATGTTTTCATCTTTCTTTCACAGGAAAGAAGCCTCATAGAGCATTTCTTCAAAGCATCTAATCATGAGGCATGTCCAAAGATCTGAGCTCATATTCATTTTTTTATCGTAGAATTGTTTTAATTTTATTGATTTTTGCTGGGTTTCTTTCATTGTTTTAAAAAAATTAAAAATGGTATTTTGTTTAAGTCAGCGAAAACTGCTATCTTTCTATATGCCCCGATGACCAACCCTTATCTGCTCCTCTACTACTTTGGCCACCGTCGATCATCCCCATCTTCTAGGTCATTCTTCTTCATGCCCACTTGCTTGGCTCTCTTTACTTCTCTCTCTATTCTTTTTTACCTCTCAATTACCTCTAATATCTTCTTCACTCATCTTCATCTCCATCTTCACCTCCCATTTGGGTTTTCATCAAACCCTCTAGAAAGCGTCCCAGTTCGGTTTCTTAATGATTCTAAAACCCATCTCTTCATTTCCCCTAAATCAATGCTTTGAAGACCAATGGTGGTGCTGGGTATCATAGTCAACGGCCTTTCAACCATAATTTGGGCTCTAATGGTATGTTAAATCTTGTTGTTTTTGGGGATTTTTAAAGGTGGAATTTTTGTTTGCATATATCTATTGGTGTGAATTTCGGTTGGCCCCAAATTAAGTGGTTATGGCTTTCATATTCCAAGTTAGCAGACACGTTTATAAAGGTTAAAGCTTATACCTTTGAACAATTGATTGAGTTTAAATGGTTGTAACTTTATAGGGAAAAAACTTTTAATCTTTCTAAACCATTTCTTTTCTGCTTGTATGTAGTATAATGGCTGTATAATAGGAGCATTATGAAATGGAATCTACATTTTGAACATAGATTATTCAGACAGTTTAGAGTAGAATAAGATAGAAGAATATAGGATAATAAAGTTAAGTTATAATAGTTCATATCCTTGTGTATTATTATGATAGAAAAATAATATAGGGCTAATTATGTTATAGTTAGTCCTATATTAAATTAATATAGGATAATAAAGTTAATTTATAATAGCTCATTTTCTTATGAAAACAGAGTGCAACTTCAAAGTGGGTCCATAATTAAGATAATATAAAATGAGATTAAACCAAAACCATAACAAAAAATATAAGACATGTATATAGGGTAGTGCTTGGATGCCAACAAGGAAGACTTTTAGTCTTCTACATGTAGGGAATATTAGGACCTATATACAATATGACAATATGCCCAATTAATTAATATTAAAGGCACTATTAGTGGACAAAACCATAATTTAATTAGAGTCAAAAGAATAGGATGCAAACGAGTAATGACAAAATCTTTTATTAAACTTAGCTTATTATTAGACACATATATTTAACTAATTAACCACTCCATGATCTTAGATTCCATTACCTCATTTCTTAATTATTTATTTAATTTTAGTTTATAGTTTGTTGGAATTAAACAACATGAAATTTCATGCATGCATAATATTTTTGCAGGTGTATTTAATTATGAGAAATTTGACTAGTCAAGTCATCTAAAAATTAGAATAAAAAAAGGCAAAATATGCCATAGAAACATATCAAATTGAAATGGATAAACAATTTAAGAATGCTTCCTCTCCTTTGGACAAGAATGGCTTATTGGAAATGCTACTTTCTTTTCCAATTTAAATAAGCATTTTTAGCTATATAGTATTCAAAGGTAGTTACAACTCCATTTTCCATTCGTGGATCTAATAATTGGAGATGCTTTGTCATAGAAAATTCCAGCTGTTTGCCTCTTAATTTCCATTTGATTATCTATAAACTTTTACTTATTTTCTCCCTCTTGTCGAATACTTTCGATAGGTTAAATTCTTGATTTGTAAATGTAAATATATTTGATCATAAAAAAAGAATCTGAGTATAACAAGCATACTTCTTCTCCTTATAGATATCAATCCAGAAATTTTAATTGCCGTTTAGTTTTGTTAAGTATCTTGTAACACTTTTATTATTATTATTATTATTATTATTATTATTATTATTATTATTATTATTATTATTATTATTATTATTATTATTATTATGCAAACTTGTAGTCAAAGATTAGATAGAAGTCGTTCTCTTGTTCAATTATGGCAGATTGAAATGACACCTAAAGTAAAGGCAAGCTCGTGAGGTTGGTATCATCGATTGTATTTCATTGAACAGCAAAAATTACCTTTGTCACGTTCCAAATTGTTTTTGTAGGTCATTGACTTTAACGTTTCATCATTTTCTATTCACATGGGATGGATCCCATCATTAAAGTGGATAATATGGATTTGTTATATCACCAACTTTTTTCCTTATAACTTTAAAATCACTCGACTTCAATTAAAGATGCTCATTTTATATTATGTTAATTATAGACCCACTTTGAAGTTGCCTAACCACTCATTGCTTCTTGCAGAAACTAAACCAAACATGTATGATAGTTTTTTTCTATTGTTACTGATTGTGATAATTAGTTTTATATGTTTGCAGTATTTTTTAAATTTGCATGCATAATGCTGCAAAGAATTGTCTAGGGAATGTAAAATGAGAAACCATAGGAGTTTTGTTCCTCATGAAAGAAAACAGGCATGCCAATTGACATCCTTCATATGGGATTCTTGGGAAATATACCTGTTAGGAATGGGATTGACTAATTCAAGAAGTACATTTAAAGCTGATGTTTTTACTTTCTCGATCCTTTGCATACCTTCAGCTTTTAAATCTATGACTTATTATTACTTTCCCTTAATGCAGGTATAAAAGGCTTTACTGGACATTGGTGTCACTATCCAAGTAAGTAAATACTATCATTTCAAGTTATTCATTGGCCTCTCGCAGTGGTTATGGCCATAGTGTTTTAGTTAAGTTGGATGTAGAAAACTCCCTTGGCTTTTCTTTCATTGCTTGAAAGCTTCCAGCTGATGTCACTTTATTAGAAAAAAACAGATGACATTGGAAAAAAATCCTATTTACATGTCTCAAATTGAAGTACAGTTGAAACTTGTTAATGGGTTATGTTCTAGTTGCTGTTATGGTTCATGGGTTTTTTTTATTTTGCTCTTAATGTTTTATAAACTCTGTGAAAGAAATTAAATTTTCACTTTGTTTGGCTGGAATCATATGTTTGTTGATTATAGGTTTATTTGGTTTTGCTTAATTTCTTTATAAATTCCGATTACCTACTAATTAGAATATTTTCTTAAAAAAATATAATATTTTTAATGACGAAATAGTAATGGTTAATTCCGTCGTAACTTTTTTTAGTAGTAGGCAACTTTATCGATGGAAATATACTTACCGTTGTTAAATTTTCCTACGAAATTTATAATTCCGTCGAAAATTTGCCTACGAAATAATTATTTCCGTCGGTATAATTGCTAATGGACAATATAATTCCGTCAGAAATTTGCCTACGAAATAATTATTTTCGTCGGTACAATTGCAGCTTAAGAATATAATTCCATTGGTAATTTTACCGATGGAAAATATTTTCGTCTGCAAAAGTGCCTACAATAGGATCTCCTTCGCCATTTTTCGTCGGTAATTTTATTCCCCTACGAAAATTCACTCAATTCCATCGGTAAAGTGAATTTTTCTTGTAGTGATAGTCAATACCTTCCTTTTGACGATAACCCTTTGCTACTAAGCGAGCTTTATAGGTTACTATATTACCTTCCATGTCGGTCTTCTTTTTGAAGACCCATTTGCACCCTATGGGTTTTATCCCTTCAGGTGGTTGAGTTAAAGTCCATACTTTATTCTCATACATGGAGTCCATTTCAGAATGCATAGCCTTAAGCCATAAATCACGTTCTGAACAGTTCAAAACTTCTTGATAGCTTGTAGGCTCATTGTCCTCTACTACAGTTATGCCTTTATCTGAATCAATGTGAAATCCATATCTCACAGGGATAGAACGCATCCTAGTAGATCTTCTAGGATTTTGTGTATAATCAGGTTCAACTACAATCTCATCATAATGAAAATCAATCTCGGGTTCAATCGGTTGATCTACTTCTATTTGTCGGTCTTGAACTTCATCAAGTTCAATTTTACTCCCACTGTCCTCTCGTAGGAGAAATTCACTTTCTAAGAAGATAGCATGCCTTGAAACAAACACCTTTTATTCTAAGGGATGATAGAAATAATATCCAAAGGTTTCTTTGGATATCCCACAAATAAACATTTGTCAGACTTAACATCTAGTTTGTCTGACATTATCCTCTTCACATAAGCAGAACAACCCTATACTTTCATATGAGAAAGCGTGGGTTTCTTGTTATTCCACATCTCATGTGGAGTAACATCAACCGATTTACTAGGAACTCTATTTAACACATAAACAACAGTTTCTAGTGCATATCCCCAAAAAGACTTAGGCAAGTCCGCTCGGCTCATCATTGATCGAACAATATCTAATAGTGTTTGATTTCTCCTTTCAGATACACCATTGTGTTATGGTGTATATGGTGGAGTCCATTGAGATAAAATCCCATTATCTCTAAGATAATCTTGGAATTCTTGGCTTAAGTATTCTCCACCTCGATCTAATCTAAGTGTTTTAATACTCTTGCCAAGTTGTTTCTCTACTTCAGTTATGAATTCTTTGAACTTTTCAAATGCTTCTGATTTATGTTTCATTAGATAGATATATCCATATCTAAAATAATCATTTATGAAAGTAATGAAGTAGGAGTAACCTCCTCTGGCATGTGTAGTCATTGGACCACATACATATGAATGTATTAAGTCCAAAACCATTTTAGCTCGTTCTCCTTTACCAATAAATGGAGCTTTTGTCATTTTTCCTAATAAACAAGATTTGCATATATCAAATGATTCATAATCAAATGATCCCAAATCACCTGACTTGTGTAATTTGGTCATGCATTTCTCATTTATATGGCCTAAACGGCAATGCCATAAGTATGAGGTATTTAGATTATCATGTTTCATTCTCTTGGTATCCACATTATGCACTTATTTAATTAAATCAAGAACCAATATACCATTCTCAATGATAGCTTTTGCATAAAACATATTGTTCTTAAAAATGTAACAACAATTGTCCTTTAAAGAAATGTCATAATCGTTTAATAAACAACTGAAAGAAATAATACTCTTCGATAAAGCTGGAACATAATAACAATTATTTAATTCCAGTACTAATCCACTTGGAAGAGGCAAAAGGTAAGTCCCCACAACCGTTGTAGAGATGTTTTGTCTAGTAGCTGACTGCAAACATATCTCTGCCTTTCCAACTCTTCTAAAGCTTCTAAGTCCCTGTAGATCATTACACAAATGAGATCCACATCCGGTATCTAATACCCAAGATTTTTTTGAAGCAATAGAATAAGTATTAATTTCAATCATATGAATACTTGAAGTAGAAGCATCAGCTTGCTTCTTCTCCTTGAAAGAATCTAGATAGGCCTTGCAGTTACGCTTCCAATGACCATCCTTTCCACGATGGAAGCAAGTTCCTTTGGGATTCTCTTTCTTAGCAATTTGAAAAAGAAATACAAGCCAAAACCAAGTGGCTAGGACATGAAAGTGCTCATTGGGCCAAAACATGCATAATGCTCAATCACATTGGGCCTTGTCTATAACTATCCATCATGCCAATCATACACCCTTATATGCATTTCTAATGCATAAAGTAATTGATTACTAACTTTGTTTCAACTCTTGAAACATACTTTTGAGTTATTTTAATAATGTGATCAAATTAGGAAACTTTTTCCATTTTAGGAAACCTTTTTGCATGTTATTGCCTTAATAATCAATCCAATTGATTATTAATTGATTATTTAATTAATTAATCATATTAAATAATTAAAATAATCAATTTTTGGCTTAAGATAAAGGGTAGGCCGAAACCCACAAAATTAAACCCTAAATGTGTTCACACACAAACTAGTTTTGTGTCTATTGGACCATTTGGGCCTTTTGGAATGAGCCAAGCCCACTCCAGACCTTAAAACCCATTAATAAACTTAATTATTGTTTATAATATTTAATTTAAATCAGCTCCTTGGGCCCACCAAATGATTCACTAATTTAAACCAAGTCCGTAAACATAATTAAGCCCATTAAGTGGTTTAATGAATTAAAATTAATCCAATTAATTTCAGGCCCATTTTAATTAATACAATTAATTAAAAACACTTTAATATATCAGATATATCAGATTTAGAAGATTAAAAATCGTTCTAAATAAGAACACATCAAGAACACACCAAGAACACCAATTTATCGAACTTTTCGACTAAACTAGTTTTCATGCAAAACTTGTTCGACTTTAATTTCATTTGATCCTATAGCTTAATATCACATATTAAACACATAAATTATCATCTAAATGATCTTATAATGGATCTATAAAAAATTAATTTAGAACAGCCCCTAAAATTAAAAGCTATTCAAGCAAAAACCAAAAATTCTTTTCTCAAAAGAATCGTTTTTATTTCTGTTTTATATATTTGATCACACTTATATCCAGAAATCAAAATTTCTCATTCATGAACAATCAAATCTGATATTTTAAAGTTCATGAAATAAATAACACAAAAAATAAAACTTATTTTGCAAAAAAATATAGAATTGTATTTTTATGGCAAAACCTGGCTTTGATACCATGTTGGGAATTATCGGTTACATGCATCTCATACATAAGCAGAATTTAAAATTTTTAACCAATATATCCGATCTTTCCATGAATTTACAATATACATAGTAATGAGAATAAGAAAAATCACCTTTAATTTTTGTTGTACAGTTGATTTTCCTTTGCATCGGGTTGTTGCAAACCAAAGTGTCCAAAATCGAACCCCTATAATGAGTAATCCACACTAGAGAATGATAGAATGAACCAAAAATTGGTAGAAAACAAGGGCTGGCCGAAAACCCTAGAAGCTAGCTTTTGGAGTGGCGGCTAGGCTAGAGAGAAAAAGACAAGAAACTTTTCTTAAGTGTTTACATACTCTTAACCCTAATTCCCCATCACTTGGATTTTTATAGTTAGGTTAAAAATCCAACTTTATAATGCGATTGGGCTCATTAAAATTGCTGGAGAATTATTAATTAGGCATTTGGAATTATTTATAATTATTTGGGCTCAATTAAATCCAATTTAAGCCCTTTCACAAAAGACTATGCACAAAACCCATAAACTAGGCCTTTTGTACATATATTTAGGCCTTTATAATTCCTCCAATGGATCTATTAATTATTATATCAGCCCTATAATACTTATAGTTCAATAATAATCAATTATGAAATACATTATTTAAATTAGGTCCAATTTTACATAACATATTGGAAAAGTTCTGCAAATAATTTTACTTGATCATAATTAATTAAACTCTTTAATTAATTATTATCTTATTCACTTCTCTATCCCCATAATAATATCAAATATTATTATCCTTGTCATTTTACCATTTTATCCTTTTTCTCTATATGTGTGTGACCTATTGGGTTCTTGTCCATATTAGCAGTATAATATGTAATTATGAGTTATATTCAAAACTCACATGATTTAAACTCCTTTAAATCATTTTATCAATCCCCATTGATATTCTTGATACATTATTATACAAGTCATGATTGGCCTCTAGCTAGGCATCATGACGACCTAAATGTCAGGAAAGTCAAGTGGTTTGACTATACCTTTCCATAGAAACAGTTACCGTACAATTACTCCTTTCACCACTCTTATCTCAATTAGATTCTGAGTATGGATTTCTGTCAACTCATATAAATCTTATTATGTATGTTCTATTAATTTAACCATTGTTCCCAAAATGCCCTCCATGGATCTCTATCCATCTTGGTATATTACTCTGGCCAGAGATTCTCTGAACAAGGAAATTATAGAATCATGCGAGATAACTTCCCTTATTAAATTTGGGATGGTGAATCCTTTGTCAATCACTCAACTATCTTCAAGTAGGTCATGATATACCCATCTTGGTATATTACTCTGGCCAGAGATTTTATGAACAAGGCAATTATAGAATCATACGAGATAACTTTCCTTATTAAATCTGGGATGGTGAATCCTTTGTCAATCACTCAACTATCTTCACGTAGGTCATGATATACCCAATCTCCTAACTATGTTCACTCCCTATTGGAAGTAATCAATTATGGAGTCAAAATATACCATTTGCTACTTAAGATAACTTTGGTGATCTCAAGTCTAAGAATACTTGCACAACCGTTATGAAGAGATTCCTCACTGACATAGATTTAATATCCATGTGAGGATTCTCTATTCAGGTCTCCAATGAAAGATATGGAAGATAATCAAAGCTAACATGTGGATGCTTGTTAGAGGAACAAGTTCATTGGAGACCTGCATATGGAGTCAAAATATACCATTTGCTACATATTCTCTATGCAGGTCTCCAATGTACTTGTTCTTCTAACAAGCATCCACATGTTAGCTTTGATTATCTTCCATAATCACAGTTATGAGAACCACTGCTTGAACCATTCAAGAAGCATAACATGTGCTAGTCTGTCCGAATTAACAATATCCTTATCTTGTTAATTCTATGACTAGGGATATTTAGATATTAACACATTTGCATGCAATAGACATCTCATATCATGAACACTTTCATGATTGCCTTTGCACTGTGTTCATAATATCTAGGACTTCATTTATTAATTTAAGATTTATAAACTCATGTATTTAAACATAGCATTAATAAATAAATGATGCCTTTTATTAAGAATATAAACTCGTACATATGAAATACATCCCTATTACATGGGCGCTAGGGCATACTCTCTAACAATCCCTAACTCAATTGCATATGCTTTAATTTTTGTTTTGGTTCAAGCATTCTTGTGAGTAGTCCACTTGTGTTTGTTTATGTTTGTTCCTTATGTTTTAGATAGGTTATTTGTTATATATTTTACTGTTCAAGTTCCTTGTTTTGTCTTTAATGCTTATATGTTGTGTTTTTTTATTGCAGGCAAAATGGCACACAAATGATCTCGTACCGACACTGGTGCTTCATCATCTGCCCCTCAGGGGTCCTCAAAGGTTAAGGTTCCAGCATGGGTTCCCACAGAATTTACGGATTGGTTGATCCTCTTTTGCAAGCAGGAATATCTAGCCACCCCTTGCCTCAATATGGAACTCATGACGGAGTTGGGCTTCAAGAATGAATTGGACAGATTATTTAATGGTGTAGGCTGGAAAATTTTCTATGAGCGAAATGAAAAGGTATACCTCACTCGGTCAATGATTTTTTTAGCACAGTTAATTTTAGAATTAAAGTGGATAGCTATAATGATCCAGGCCATGTGAGTTTTTGGCTCGACGACATTCTGTATCAGATGACTTTCAACGCATTTTCTAAGGTCTTAGGTTTTGATCAACATGTTTCCTGGGACATTACTTATCTAAATAAACAGGAAATCTAGATGGGAGCTTGTGATATCGGCGATCCTATATACTTTAATCTTAAGAACAAAAGGGTGCATCACCTGAGAGATCACCCATTGAGGATTATGCATCGAATATTTGGCCTTGGCTTTCTTTAGCCACCTTGAAGGGCCCGATAATGTAAATGCAAGCGAGGCCACCATTCTTTATGCGATGCATAATGGTATTAGGTTGAATGGGGTGTCATTCATTGCCCAGAAAGTTTTGGATTTACGCTCATTCCCAAAGAGGGATTTGAAGCTAGCAATGGGAAGCTTCGTAACCACTTTAGCCCGTTTTCTTAACCATACGATGTTGCGTGCTGCAGTTGACAAGCCCATGATCATTGATAAAAAAATACTACGGAATATGGCTGTCCTGATTGACAACCCTCGCCTTCCAGGGCAAGGACGTTTGGTAGTTTCGGACTGGGCTTTATATAGAGCAACTGTGCATAAGGGAGCCACAAAATTAGAGCGACCTGAAGCTGATGCATCTTCCTTATCCTCTGAGCAGTACACTACTCTTAATACCAGACTTGACAGCATTACTCAAAGGATGGATTTCAGGTTCACATCCATTATGCAGCGGATGGACGACATTGTTACAGCTTTTAGGATGCTACAATCCCGATTTGACAACCAGTTCCCGCCTCTACCGCCGCCTTCCTCGCCATGATTTTAGGGATTTTTCCTCCACTCATCACTCCCTTGTTGTTTATACTCTTTTGGTCTTTTGCTGGGGATAATAAAATTTTTAAGTGTGGGGTGAGGGTTTGAGGATGAAGATTGTTTAACTTCGTTTTTCTGTATTTGCTTTTGATGTTGTTTCTTTCTAGTTGTGGGATGTTTTTAGTTATTTGCTGTTGTGATATGACTGTAGTTTGCTAATCGAAATTCTTTCATGTTTTACATATTTTTTCATAATTTTTTTTTATCTTGGATGTTTGATTTTGGTATTAGTTCTTATCTTTTGTGTTTGAAATTTACATTACATTCTGTATTCCTTTAGTGTCGATTTACTTTAGTTTCTTAGGTTGTTAATTACTCTTGCAATTAGCCTGAGCTTGCCAGTTAATCTTGTTTCAAATCAATTTGAACTTAAAATTTGAATTGCTTATTTAGGAGGTTTGAGTAGCCAGAGAGTAGTAGTATTGTTCAGGGAAGTTCTTCTTTTGAATTGATCTCGATTAATTATATACCATTCAATTTCTAACTTAATGAGCACAGTAGGCTAAGTTTTATAAAATTAAAAACTATGAGTAAAAGCATTAGAGTGAAGAAATTCTGGAATAGTTAGAACCTTCCTTATCACCCTTCGAAATGAATATTCAACTCAGATAAGATTAGGATATGACCCAGGCAGCCTTCTTTGGTAACCAACTTTTAAATGACTTTGGACCTAACCTTAGTAAATTTTACCATTGTTAGCCCTTTTAAGCTTAATCGGTATGCTAAAAGCGTACTATTTAATTTTCTTGATTACACTTACACTAAACCATGCAGCCTAAAATGCCTTTGTCTGTCCCACTTTTGAATTAGCCACTCTAGGTTGGGAAATGAAATTTTGGGACAAGGATGATAAACAATTAGTGCTTTTGGTGCCCTTCTTAGTAAGTGAACGAAAATTTCACTGTTATAAACAAATTTCAGTTATTATGCGACAGAAAATAAGTGTGGGGTACCTAGCATTTATAGGAAGTGTCATTTATCTTGCTTCCTACAATTTTGAGAATCTAACTAATGTCCTGAGATTAGTTTTCCCTTCTTACAATGATAGAGTATGGATTTTGAAGGAGTTATTTTCTTGAGAAAGTTAGGTGGTTTGTATTTCTGGATAGTGTGACTAATTCTGTCTTGCTAACCTTATCAAAATTTTTTGGAACCTTTGCTTTATCCCCACTACAACCTTAATGTAAGCTTTGGTGATCTTGTTTTGTTTTGAGTTGTTTAGTGGAGATGACCCTTGTGGTTCAGGTGCTAAAGGAGAGGCTTATGACATTTCTAATTTGCAAGCACAAAATTATTGTAATTCTCTGTTTGCTTAATTGCTGGAATTCACTGGTAGTTTTGGTTTTTGAAAGAAAATAAAGCCGTTTTAGCCTCGCACACACACACAATAAATTTTATGGTATAGATCAGTTTGAGTCTTTTTAATTGAATTCTTCATCTGAGTGTCTTCTACTAAGTGTTGTTATAACCTCTCTGAATTTGCTCGTTCTGATGTGGAGTTTAAATTTTCAAGATTGTGGATGATTCATTTGCTCGAAGGCGAGTAAAAAGCTAATTATGGGGTAGTTGATAATCTTGTTTTTAATGTTTATTTTTTGGATAATGTTGTGTGTTTTAGTGTCTCATCTTGCATGCTTTTAGTGTTTTAATGCTAAAATATTTTTTTCTTTCGTTTATTTGTGTCATTTTGATAAATTTAAAGTTTTTGGGTGATTAATGGTCTTAAATTTCATTTTATACAGGAAATTTTGCTAAGGCATGGCTGAAACAAACTATCCCAGCCATGTCCAATGCAGAAGGCAAAAAAATCATTATTTCACTAATGGCCACGGCTGAGACAAAGTGTCCCAACCGTGTCCAATACAGGAGTCAAAGTGCACCGTTTCATTAAAGGTTGCGGCTGAGACAAACTGTCCCAGCCGTGGCAAAGTACAGCCTGTAAACGCATTTTGATCAAGAAGCTCGTCGCGGGTGAGACAAACTGTCCCAGCTATGCCTATGGAAATTACCATTTTGTCTCCTTCTGATGCGGCTGAGACAAAAGTGTCCCAACCATGGCCTCTTGGACAACTCTATAAAAGCTATGAAATTTTCTACTTAGAGGAGGTTTTTTTTTCTAAGGTTTCATGCATAGAGTGTTTAGGTAGAGAAAAAAATGCAGTTTTTCATATTTTGAGGGTTTTTCATACTTAGTATTAGAGTTTTACTTGTAAAAATCACTCTTTTAGTTTAGTTTTACTTCATGAACACAAAGATAGTCATAGTTTTAGTTTCTAGTTTTGAAGATTACAACTTAAAATCAAAGTGTTGTTTGGAGAAAAAGAGAAAAAGCTTCATCAACTTCAAATCTTCAGCTCCAAATGGGTTTTATAGTTTTCACTCTTACTTTGTTCATCTTTTACATTATAGATAGTGAGTAGTTATCTTTGTTGCTTGGGGAAGCTTTGAATCCCCTACTCACAATGTGAATATTGAGCATATTTTGATTTTTACATGAATGAATGGTCTATTTCACTGTTACTTATATATATTTTATGGGTTTTCAATCTATTGAGTTAATTTCAATACATGGATGAATGATGTTCATCATATATCTTTAAGTGTGTATTGAGTCTAGTGGATTGAAGTCTATGAATAATCTTGCTCAGTTTTTCTTTCATGAATGCTGTATTATTTTAGATGGCTCCGAAATGGGTTTCTAAATGTGTAGTAATTGTGATTTTAGGACTAGAGTATGGAGTGAAATGGATGAGATTTGGGTTGTTTGGCTCCGAAATGGGAAGGCAAACCAAACTTAGGATGTTAGACCTGTGCATAGGCTAGATGTTGGGCTGGCTCCAGAATGGAAAGTTTAGCAACTAGAATAGCTAGCTCCGAAATGGGAAGCTTGGGTTAAGAGGGTTATCCCGAATTCGTTCATGTATACTTTAGGATAAAATTAATTCACAGTGGATATGGGGTGGATGAGTGAACCTAAGCAACGTTTTAATTTCTATACATTTTCATACTTGTTAATTTTTTTGAATTAAATAATACTCAATTTACTGTTATTAGAATTAAATTTCCCTTCATTGAATATTTTAGTTTTTAAAGTTGCATTATACAAATTAAACAACTCATACACACCAAATTGTGAATTCTTTAATATACAATTAATTTCCACAGTTTTCACACACATTTCCCTAGGGTTCGATATTTACGGGTCCTAAGTATACTCCACTTTATTACTTGTCGATCTAGTGCACTTGCTAGGGTCGCAACAAGTCCCACTAAAATATTCACCCTCAATATTAATTACAACAAATATAATGATTTAGTTGGCTAAGATCCTTATTTTACTAAATTCTAAGACAGCTTTGGTGTGACACTTAAAATCAAGTTATTGAGATGGAAAAATCCTTACCAATTACATCTCATATAACTCTTAGATTCTTTATGGGATTTTGACATCATATGTCTTGGCATGTTATAGTCCAATCTAATGCCTTAGGCTCAAAATCATTTTGATAGCCTAATTAAGTTTAACCTTATTTTTCAATAGATGGGCAATATTAATATCCATCTTATCTTACTATGATAACCTAATTTATTTCACTTTGGCAGAACTTACATTTTGGCAATCTTAGTCTTGACAGGTGTTATAATTATGAGTGGTATAAGACTTAAAATGTTAGTGAGGGAATTATTAAATTTTAAATTATTATGTCTATTAATTTATATATCATGGATCATCCCATACATAGCATCTCATACACATATAATCATTCATCGCATCACATACTGATGTAATATGCATAATATATAAAGTGTATCATAGCATTGCCAAAAACTATATAATCTTTATAAGCCAATATGAATATCAAAGGTTAATTTTAGGTGGAATTACATGAACTTTTCTTCTCAATGACTTCCACCTTGCACCTCTATCATCATGAAATTGGATTGATCCCCTTTATGGTCTTCATGAAGTTCCTTCATTTTTATTAGAATAATGAAATAAACCATTCTACTAAAATTGTTAGTAAAATAGAATTACAATAAAAGAATGACACACAAGTCGTATTTAAAATTACTTATCCACAAAATGAATAAATAAAATTAAATACCATTATAAAGGTCTCAATTGGCCATGCTATGCACCATGGAAAGGCATCATACATACATTAAATAAAATCAAGTCATCTCATATCATGCTTAATTGATTGCATTAAAATTAGCGAATAATAACTTTAACTAATTATTACGTGGCACGATTAGATAACACGGTGGTCCTGCTATATCATGCTTAATTGATTGCATTAAAATTGATCATATCATCAATTGTTTAATCACATTAAACATTCATTTAATAGACATAAAATATCACCGAATTTAATTGAATACAAATTACGCATTTAATCTCATGATAATTCAGTTAATCATGTTACAATGGAATTATCACACACACATTAATCATGTTAACATCTATCAATTTTGCAACCTATATACGTAATATTATTAACATTAATCGATTAATTACATTTATATCTTATATAAACAAATTAATTTTGTTCATATCTCATGCAAACATATTAATATTAATGATTAAAATAATTATTAACTAGTCATATATCAACATATAATCTTTTCATATCACTTGAAATTAATTTCATACACATAACGTATATATAAAACATGATAATTGAATCAATTGAATTCATAAGTGGCTCTGATACAAATGTTGGGTTTTAAAGCAATAATTAAAAACATAATTGCAATGAAAAATAAAAATCCACTAGGATCCATGCGATCCAATTGCTTAAATAATAAGGATGTAATAGTTACTAACCACTTGAAGAGTAGAAAAATTGATTTTGTAGGTGTTGCCTCATGCAAAATGAACACCCTCAATTGATATCTACACTCGAACAAAATGAATAGATTCAACCAAGGTGTTAGCTCCCTTCCTTTACAGCTATGGTTTGATTTTTCTTTCCTTTCTTAAAGTTACAAAAAATGATTTTTTTCACTCCATACAAAGTGACAGTGGCCACTCTAATTTAGTATGATTAATTAGGGTTTGAACTACACATATCACTATATATATGGTTGACCTAACCCTAATTTAGAGAGAAAATTTTGGGCTTACATTTCTTATTAAAATAAGCAATCCTATATTTCTTATTTGAAATAAGGATTATAATCTTAATCTAAATTTTTTATATTTAATTTGAAATTTAATTTAACACAAAATAAATTTCAAAATGCTCGAATTAATCCTTTATTTATTCATCACATTTTATATATACGACCCAATATGTTTATATTGTTTTGGCAGTGGACCCTAATCCCATCATGGGCCCACAAGTCATAAGCGGCCTCTAGTAAGACATTATGACTACCCAAATAATATGAATATCAATAATTCAATTTTAATCTAATAAAATATGTTATAATCCATTTGTCACATAATATCTTATTATAACATAAGTTATGGTCCATGTCAAACTTATATAGTCCAAATATATAATATCTCAATCATTAAGTAGACTGATAATATCAAATGACATTGTTTGCTCTATCAATTTATTTGAGCACGACCATGTATTTCTCAATCCTAAGTATTGAGGGTCCCAATAAAAATCTTTCTCATAAGAGAGGGATAAATTCCATTTTGATTATTCACTATTCTCTATATGATTCTCATTATTTCACTCCAATTAAGAGATCATTAGCATTTGCAGATAATTTTCCTGACAAAATCTTATACAAAACCTACCTTCAAAGATTTTTAAAAAGTTTGAATTATGTCTTAGACTTTTGTCAAAACATCAACTTTCCAGTAAAACCTCTGAATGATAGGTTGAAGAAAAACCCAATTCCATGATCTGATGGACATACTAAAGTCATTCAACAGATCAAAAGATAGGTAAAAAAATCACTTATTTGCACTTAGCAGGCCATTCAGCATTTAAATTGTTAAAATAGATGCTTTAGACATAAGGTATGGGGGAATATTAAAACAAGAAATCAATGGCAAAGAATGCATTATTCAATTCACACCTGCACATTAGAATGATTGTTAAAAGAATAATTCTACTATTAAAAATAAATTATTTCAATTGTCATATGCATTACAAAATTTCAAAGTGGTTTACTCAATCAAAATTTTTTACTTTGCATCAATTAGCAAAAGAATTTTTGCAAACATATGTTCAAAACATTACATCAAAATATATTTTTTCCAGATGGTAAGCAATCCTTAGTATTTTTTATTTTGAAATTGAATTTATTAAAGGAGAACAAAACTCAATCCGTAATTTTATAACCAGAGAGTTTCTCCAAAATAGGTCATGAGTGAACCTTGAAAATCCAAAAAAGAGAAAAAGGTCTAGAAGGACCAAGAAAGTCAAAACTCAAAACTAGTAGTCTCTTCTGTTGCTCTAATAAAATGTTAGGCTCAAACACTTGAAGAAGATGAAAAAAAGTAAAACTTCAAAGAAAACGAATCTGTAAGTGGATTCAAGCCATACAAAAAGCACCAAAATTAAAACACTAGTTCCAACAAGCCTTGGAAAAAAGAGGAAATATCAAAATCCTATTAAAAAAGAACACCATCAAATAGTTGAGGCATTTATAGAAATGGAAGAACTGCAAGCCAAAATTACTTCAAAAAATCATTTATAAGCAAAGCTCTTGCCACTATTTCAAAACTAGAGAAGGGAGAATCTTCCTTATAAAAAGCTCCTTCTCAAAGTTCCCCAAAACCCTCATAAGAGGAATCTTACAATAAAATTACCATTTCTAAAATTCACAAGAAGTTTCAAAACCCTCTAGCGATGAATTTTCCCAAATCATTTTATCACAAAATAATTCTTATTTAATTTTATCCCAATCAAAATTATCAAAACCATTTCAAAAATTTTTCCAAAAGGATGGTATTTTAAACTATAGGATTTAACAGAACTCCAACCTTATTACATGGCAATGCTGGAACCAATAGGATCTATAACTGTTACCCATAACCTTAAAGGCGGCTTAGAAATCCTTTATTCCACTATTAAAATCTATAAAATCCTATCTCCACTTAAATGGGGAAAAATACTCCATACCCTAAAACACTTGCCCTTTGATTATAAAACAATAATAAACCATTGTAGGACCTTTATTTACTAGGATTATCAACAACCCTGGTATAATATATACATACTTGGCTATTCCTTTTCCTAAAAATAAACCCCTCAAAAATTCCATTTCTGTTAAACAATTGGTGGAAATTATACAGAGCTTCTCCTAAAATCTTAAAACCTTTAGTTTAGGAAGGTTACTAGCTTTTCAAATCTTTATATAAAACAACTAACAGGGAAGGACATTTCCATCCCTTGATGCTTTTTGCTACAAAATTCTATTTACCAAGGATTTTCACTTGGTATTTGGAATATCAACGTAAGGAAGGCTAAATAGTCTTAGTTAGATGATTCAAAATTTGTTGGTGGACTGAGTTTATACTTTCAATCAGTATAAAAAAAATGGTGTCAAAGAATGGATACAAGCACAAGGACGTACAAAATAGGGCTAATAAGTAACCCAATTTTTTGCTCAAAAATCCTTTTTCTAGACCTAATTGGCAGCAACAAAAGCCAAGGAGGAATACTTTCAGATTATAGCCTAACTACTTAAGAGTGAAGCCTCTTCATCATAAACCTCCTTAGTTCCTTCTAAGGCCAATTTATCTTCAGACTTCGAGCCTATCATTGACTTATGAGATGACAATCAAGATGACTATTATGGTATTTTCCCACCACTAAACATGAATCTTTATCAAAAGTCCATTGTAAATGGGCCCAGCCCAACTAAAAAAAGTAAAAAGTAAAAAAAAGATGTTCTACAGGAAAAATGATTAAATTTGTTTACCCTGATAGATATTTGTTCTGCATATGCAATCTCTACATCAACCCAAAAATGGGGAGAAAGATTCCTTCATGGTCTTAGCTTCATTGATAAACGAAAGGTTTTCCAGCTCACAACCCTACAATTGTCAAAAATATAGTAAGAGAATTCACCTATAAAAGGACTCATTTTTTTATTTGAAGGTAAAGACTTCTTTAGAGAGAATTTTGCTATCTCTAAACACATTCAAGCTTAGAATACTAGGACACTCATATGTTGGGTATATCCTGTAATCTAAGTTGAGTGTATCTCCAAAATTGCAAAAACTTGTGTTTAATTTTTAGATTTTGTAAGTATAGGTCATGTATTGAGCATTTTATTTTATATTTTTAAAAATTTTATTATTTTGTAATTTCTTAACTATTGACACCTAATAAATCCATAGCTAAACTCTTGATAGTTGATTTTTTAGGATAGTTAAAAGGTTGGTGGATTACCATCTCACTTAACAATAGCAACTAGAAAACCTATGTGTTATCCAAACCGCAAAGGAATGAACCCCCATCCACGATGAAATAGGACACCTAATCCTAGATGCAGTAGCAACCCTAACCTATATGATTAGTATTCATTTCATAGGAGAACTATCTCATTTAAAAGACAAAAATGCAGAATTGCTTTTCAAACCTTAGGTGTAAAAAGCTTTTTGAATTTTAAAATTAAAAAAGTACATTTCTAATAAGATGATGCTTAGAGAAGATTCCAACCAACCATTTTAGAAAGTAAAATTCCTGGTAGGATTACCATCACTCTCAGGAGAAAAGGTTATAAATAAAATTAAAGAAGTTTTTGAAATTAACCAAATCCTATATAATCATTTGACTTATGGTGAGTTGGTCAGTTTCACACAAAAAGAAGGGTTAAAAATTGATCAAGATTTAAAATTTTAGAGACATTTAAAATAAGAAATGAGCAAAAAATAGAAAAGAATTAATATCTTTTTGCAAGCAATTTGAAATCCCAATAGGAAACCAAACAAAAAACTATGAAGGTTCTTATTCTAAATCTTACAAAAAATCTCATAAAAGATTTTCTTTAAAACCAGGTAAAGAAAATTTCTATAGGAAATTTAAACCTAGAAGAACCTATAAGAGCTAAAAAAATGTTAAAAAATCATTTCAAAAAATAATATGAAAAATTGGTTACTTATTAAAAATGTAATAAGCCTGGACATATTGCAAAATATTGCAAAGTCAACAAAAAAACTTAATGAGTTAAAATTGAAGGACTATATATATATATATATATGCATTTTATAGGTGGGGCCCTATTTTTAACTTGTTGCATGTACTATGAGCTGGAAATTTGCAAACATTATATGTCTTATAGATTGTTATGTATTTGCTAGAAATCCATAAATCTATTTATTTATACTATAACTTTAGAGAGATAAACTTGGTAGTCACCACTAAGATTTTAGCTTAGCGTATAGTTTTCTCCTCGCGTAGGTTAATATTCTATATGCTCGAGGAAATGAAGTATATATATTGGAGCTGCAAAAGTTTAGATTAGTAAATGGACATGATAACAAAGTTACACCAAATAGTTGATTATATAGTATTGTGAGCTTGGATATTTGGCATGTACATGGAAAAGCTTAGTTATATTTAATTGTGTAATGTTCAAAGTAAAGTTATTGTAAACTTAATATATATGGGTTGTAAATTATATAGGAACTATGATTTAAAAATATTCTTATAACTATAAATAGAACCAGTGATATTTAGATTATGTGGTGAGTTATGATGATAGAACGGTTTGTAATGGACCTAGTTTGGAGTTGTGGATGCGTTTTATGATTTTACAAGTGTTGTTTTTGTATTCTCATTTCATAGGAGGTTGACTATGTTTAGGCAAAACTATGTCAAAAATGTTAGGAAAATAAGAAGTAAAGGTTTGGAACCTTTTATAATTTAAGTAAAACTTATGTTTATTTATTTTCGTATAGATTATAGATTAGTGACATCCTCTTTCAACTCATTCATCGAACTGGGTACAGGGTCTTACATTTAGGTGAGTAGGGGTATAACTTTATCAAGGATTTTCGACAACTAAGTATTTATTTTTTCTCATATAACTTAATTTATTTTAATTTGTGATTTATTACAAAAATGTATTTTAATTTAAAACCACTAATTAAAAAATAATAAAACATAATGCTTAGTCATCCTAAATCCTCAATAAAGTTGTACCCCTGCTTATTTGAATCAAAATATTATTCACAAATTAGAAAATATTTTTGCTCAACTTAAATTCTAGACATTACACAAGAACTAAGTTCATGACTCATCAGTGAGTCACGAACTTTATACTGTGACTCACTAGAGAGTAACGGGCTAGAGTAGGGAGTAACAAAAGGCCCTAGTCCATAACCCAAGCAATGAGTCACGGACCTGACTTGTGAGTCAATCTGTGACTCACTTCCTAGGTTAGCAAGAGGTCTCCAGCCAAAACTACTTTCCAGAAAGCAAAAAAATGAAAATATGCCTTTTAAAAGGATGTTTTTTTTCCTTAAAACTCGATATAAACATTTTTTCGCATTAAAAAAATCAAGACAGGAAAAGAGAAGGCATCTTTAATCCACGGCTATTTTTGACACAGCATTATCCTCATTAGGTAACCTTGATAGAGGCTGATCTAGCCTCGATGTTTATAGCTGCATCCAATTTTGGGAAACTAGTGCACTGCGACTTGTTCGACAAAAATTTAGAGTACAATAAAGATACTAAAAGATGTGTACCTGAGGTAGTGAATCACGAGATTTAGACATATACAATATGTGGCTGTGAATTTTTAATGAGTTGTTACTGCCAGCTTATTGCCATTTTAACACTCGACCAAGACATCTGATTGGCTCTAGCTTAATAATCAGCATGCAGAATTGGGAGTATGATATCTGATCTGCTACAATTTATCGATGAATTAAATCAGAGAAGTATGATATTTTATATGCTTTAATTTATCGGTGCATGAAATCAGGGAAGTATGGCATTTGATTGGGATGGCCAAACACCTCTTGGGAGGATCTTTGCCTTTTGAGCGATAAATTTTTTTGAGTGAATATTAACACCTACACAGGCATTTGTTATCATAACCTCGTTCAATAAAGATATGTTATTTATCTTTTTATGGATTTGCATAATTGTCTCTATGTATGTCTAATCTTGTAATGAGGGGTTACCCCTCGAGGAATGTGTTGGACCACTCTTTCAATGTATGTCAAATGTAGACCACATTTTAATCTATCTAATTATCACTTTTGTCTTGGAGACATTGCTTTTAATGCAGAGGTCTACCATGGTATTTATTTTTGTCATTATTTGTTGCTTCCTATTTCAAACGGGATATGATAATTTAATTTAGATACACAACACTTTGCTAATTAATTTATCTTGACCAATTGTTAATGTTTTATAATATTTATGTAAGTGATCTTTTTCTTTTGTATTTACTATATTTTATTCTATTTTATTTTTATCTATTATACCTTGAATGTTATATCAACTAGCATGTAAGTAAATAAAGCAGAATGTCATTCATACATCATTCAGGCAAAGCCAGAAGCATAAATGTTAATAGTATAGATATAATCCAAAATAAAATATAATAAAGTCTACAAAATGCTAAATGACTCCCTAAAGGTTCTTAAAACCTATCCCATAAGCTCAACTAAGGAGCTTAGACAATCTCACACTTGGCACATCGCTAGCTCCTACTGATGTATTCCTATCTCTATTACTCACACTGTGGCTATATTACTCACTGTAGGAGATTTAGACATCCTCACTCCTCGGGTCCATCGACTAGAAGTCTGATCAAATATAGAAATCCTCATTGATATGGCCTGTATATCCTAACTTACCCCCTCAACGACATCATCTAATCTGGCTAATCGACTCTCTAAGTTTGTAGGAGCACCAGAGGTAGTTGTCACTAGGGCATGGGAGGTAAAATCTCTAAGATATCTATATACACTAAACTTTTACGCTCTAAATGAGGCTAGCATGTTGTGACTGTTAAAGTTCTCTAAGGATAACTATTATGGCCATGTAGAGTGAGTGGGACTAGACACCATATAGTGAGCTTAGGTATCTGAATGAGCCTAACTGCTAAGTTATTGGAACTATCCCATAGGTACAAAAGCCTCCAATGTAAGACCCATGATATGTCAATATGTATAAGGTGGAGAATGTTCATCAGGTATAAGGTTTGTAGGCTAATCATATGCTTGAGGGGGGCTATGAGCATTTTGAACAAGGTCTAATGGCTGATCATCATCCTGTACAGTGTCTCGATGCTTACAAATCCTGAATCCTCTATCACTTTCCTCCATTAATAACAACCTGTAGCCTTTAGGTTGGAGATGCTAAATCATCCCCATGTCCATAGCCATATCAAAATCTACAAAAATGCTCTCCTCTATCGACGGTCCTAACTCAATCATCTCACCTTCAGAGACTCTAAGGGATATCAATAGTCTGGTAATTATGCCTTCTACGATAACTATAGTACCCAAGGTTTGGACCACTCTAGCTATGTTGAGGTGATCGCCCTCAACCATGCCCCAAAGGCTCCATCTGTCAATGACATTCAAGGATCTCAGGCTTTCTAACCGACCCATGTGTAAACATGAGAGGACCCTCCATAGGTACCTTAACACCTAAGAAATAAACATTGTAGCCTTTGTTGTTACGGGATCATAAGGGATACCAAGCATAACAATAGCGACCCATTGATCATCCCCTGCTGTCCTTCCTAGAGTCAACACATCCTCACCTACAGAAAGATCGAAAGCCTTAGACACCCCAGTGCGAGATATGCTAAAGTTGTAATGTATAACTTTTAATGAGAGTACTTTGGGCTCCCTATCAGGATGCTGATAACCTTGATACTTAAAGGTGGCTAAGAACTGGAGAGCCACTATGAGATAAGTGATGAATGCAGAAGAATAAAAACCTAACCATCCCACTCGTGTGGCATAATACTATACATCTCATTAAATGCCTATGGTCTCCAAGAAATCCTAGCTTATAAAATTATTGCACTGATATTGTACATTGTATAAGACTTTGTATCGGGTAGCTTGAATCTTTGTCATCCTGTGAGGTGTTTGAATTTATAAAAAAGGCTACGATTATGGGGGTTCTTTACGATGAGGTATTTGTATATTTTTAAAAAATAATAAGAATTAGCAGGCTTCCTATAATGTTAAATGAACATATAATTTGGTCCATATATTTAAAATTAAATACAATTAAAATATCAAGATGTTTAGAAAAAATGGCCTATTCTAAAGTTATGGAATTAATATTCGTATAATAATTGTTATCTTTATGATGCTAATAATGATAACAAATGATTTCGAATCATCAAGGGATAAATTCAAGCTAACACTAAAAGTTACTTAGTAGTCTGAATTCAACTTTTGATTACTTCATTAACTTAGTGTTTCAAATGAAGAGAAATGCAAGAATGAATGTATTTTATTAATAATCAACTTAAATTACAAGACAAATTTTGTTACATAAAAAATTACATATATTATGCATTCAAATTTGTACAACAAAAATTATTTGAACAAATACATAATTGCACATATATATTATACATGTATACATGACAATTAATCCTAATGACAATTTGTAGGCATGACAACTAATACCGGAGATCCTTCTATATAGAAAAAATAGTGTATAAATGCTCTCAATCAACAAAGGTATATCATATACATTAAATCCATATAATTTAAATTATCCTTTGTTTTAAACTCAAATAAGGACACCCATAGCAAAAATTACACGTTTATAAACAAATTAAAAGTTAAATGAATATAATTTGCTAATTGTATGATGCTTAATTATTGACCAATCAATTCATTAACTAAGAAAATTTAAACTCAAATTGGCTATGAAAACTCAAAACAATTGCTTATAATTGATGTGAATTCATAAGTACAAATCATTTAAACAATAAATTTGATTAACATAAATTATATAAAATTGATCTATATGCCCAAATTGATAAACAAAAATTATCTAAACTATAATTCTTCATTAACACAAATTACCTTTACATAATAACAACAACATTAGTAATGATAATAATATTATCAGTAACATTAATGATAATACCAATGAAAATAACAAAATTAGCAAATAGGATAATAAAATATTTTTCTAACAATAACACATTTAAAATAAGTAGACATGTTAATAACAATAATAAAAAATATTAGTAATTGAAATAATAGTGAAAATAATAAAGAAGCTAATAAATTAATCTAATACATCAAATAATTTTGCAACACCCCCTAATATTACCAAGGTCATTCTTGATTTTTCACTTCTCTTTATTTTCATTTTTCTCTACTGTTATTGTTGCTCTTTTCCTTTTCATTTTTCTTCATTTGATTTCCCTTTGCATTATGTTCTTCTACTATCCTATGGGGTTTAGTGTTTTTTTTCTTCTTAACCCCTATTTTGTTTTACTCTTCTGGTCCAATTAAAGGAAAAAATGCATTCTATTGAAGCAACATCAATAGTAAAAAAAAAGGATAACCAATTACAGAGGACCCAAAACAAGCTACGAATCTAAAAGAAAGGCTAATATATGTTTGTATTATCAAAAGTACAACAAATAAAAGTAAAAAAAAAAACATAAAGAAAAATTTAAAGGAATTAAGCACCTACCTTATGTATTAATGGAAAAATAGTAATGAAAGGGCAAGACTTGAAGGTACCAGCACTACTGCGAGTGCAATCTAAGCATAGTTCTATTAAAACTAATGAAGTGCAAATCGAGGCTTAAGAAAGGGAGGAACGAGAAAAATGAATTCTTGAAAGAGATAGAAATGGCATTCTAAAAGGGGAGAGAGAACGATAAGGAAGAAGAAAGCTTTAAAAAGGTAGTTTTTAATGAGTTAAGGACCGGGTCCGTGAGTCACCTGGCCAGTCACGTATTGAAGATGTGACTTAGAAGCAAAATGATGTAGTCTATCTTAAAAGGGAAAGCCATGGACAATTAATTCATAACCATTAGAATGACTCATGGACCTAGTCCGTAAGTCATGGCAAAGAGTCAAAAAGGACCTCTAATGGTCATGAGAACCGAAAAGATGTGATTTTATAGCAGTGAATGCTCCATTAATATAAGTAATCTTAAATTAAATAAATTAATTACTTAATTAACTTATATTTAAATCAATTTAACTTTCTTTTCCTTTCCTTTTTTTCTATATTAATGGCATTTTATCAACAATTAATAATTTAACCATTCTAAATTAATTAATCATAATATTGAACATATTATTCGCATCAAAAACAAATGAAACAAAAATAAAAGATAATTATGCTAATGCATGTCCCATGCGAAAAGGAATGTATCACCCACATCATTTTAGCGATGGCTAATAGTACAAGAGAGTGAGTCATTCCTGGTCTATACATACCTTAAGTCTTTTGTTTGGCTTTTGACGATTTGCATACAATATTTTTTTGCTTATGTTGAGTGCTTTTTTTCATAGCCTTATCCATTTAATTCTTCATCTATCTTTATTATTTATTTGTACCATTATTATTTTACACATTGATTTCATTTTTCATTTTCTCTTTTCATTTATTTTTTTATGTTATCATTACTTTACTATATATTTTGTTATTTTTCCTTTATTAAGGCTATCCACCCAAAATGATGGAAACTTTTGAGACCAAGGTGCAAAGATTACTAGATGGCTTTAGAGCCTTGGAAGACTCAATTTTTGCCTTATTTTCCAGTCTGAAATTTTTACAAAGGGTCCATATTGATAATGATCTCTTGCTGGCAGCTATTCGATATTAGGAACCCTGATTCCATATTTTCATTTTCACTCATTAGGAGTTATATCCCCTGGCTGAGGAGTTTGCTAAGATTGTCGGTGTATTTTTCCATTCGGGAACCCAACCTTATATTCCAAACTGTATACTTGACTATCAGAGAAATACGAGTCAGACTCTGGGAATTCTACCTTCCATTATTACAAGATTGGTGCCATTACAAGAACCTATCCATTTTGAACCTCTTCTTGATGTACAAGATAACGTTTTTAATATTACCACTTTTTTAATTGGCATTATTATACAAATCTATTTCTCTCTATATTTAATAGTGAACTCAGAAACCCTATTTGATGACTATCGATTACTCGACATCATCGATGGCATACGTAATGAACTGACTCATTTCCCTATTATTTAGGTAGAAACCATCCTCAGCTTAGATACTGTCTATTCTGATTCTGTTACATCTTTGTTTGGGAGTCGCTTATTGCTCTAGGTATAATCATTATTTTAAAGGTAGTGCATCCCGTGTTGATTTTCTTTTCCATTCTCTTATTTTTGTCATTAGTTTTTTTCATTTTCATTTATTTTTTTCTCCCTTTCTTTTTTAGGTGTGGCTGCAAGAGAAATTGAGCCTACTTGAGGAACCTACTTCGAAAGTAATCAGCACATACTCTATAAAGCATCTTCTTCCCAAAAAAAGAATTTACAACTTCAACCCAGCATAAAAGGGCTCTGTATGGCTGGCCATAATAGACGATAATGCATTAGCTTTACGTGAGCATGGCTAATACCTGATTATGTGACCTAAGATGGCCAATCTGGTTATGTTCCACTATATGGTTTACACAGGGCAACTTTTTATGTAGTTTCTCATTGCGCTCATCAATTCGGGGAGCAATAGGATGTTATATGGCATCATTATGATATCAGTCACCTTCATTTTGGGCTACCATCACTTATGGGATCAACTATATGCCAAAGAAAACATTCAAAACCCAAGTTGATTATGACTTTACCACCTCTATTACAACAAAAGATGGTTATCCAGTCCTGTAGTCAGCAATAGAGCATATTGGCTGAGACAAAACTAGGGTGAAAGTGTTAGAGAGTATGCCCTAGAGCCCATGAAATAAGGATGTTTCTCATATATATAAATTTATATTCTTAATAAAATGCATCATTAATTTATTAATGCTATGTTTAAATACATGAGTTTGTAAATCTTAAATTAATAAATGATGTCCTAGATATTATAAACATAGTGCAAAGGCAATCATGAAAGTGTTCATGATATGAGATGTCTATTGCATGCAAATGTGTTAATATCTAAATATCCCTAGTCATAGAATTAACAAGATAAGGATATTGTTAATTCGAACAGACTAGCACATGTTATGCTTCTTGAATGGTTCAAGCAGTGGTTCTCATAACTGTGATTATGGAAGATAATCAAAGCTAACATGTGGATGCTTGTTAGAAGAACAAGTTCATTAGAGACCTGCATAGAGAGTCCTCATATGGATATTAAATCTATGTCCGTGAGGAATCTCTTCATAGCGGTTGTGCAAGTATCCTTAGACTTGAGATCAATAAAGTTATCTTAAGTAGCAATTGGTATGTTTTGACTCCATAACTGATTACATCCAACTGGGAGTGAACATAGTTAGGAGAGTGGATATGTCATGACCTACTTAAAGATAGTTGAGTGATTGAAAAAGGATTCACCATCCCAGATTTAATAAGGAAAGTTATCTCGTATGATTCTATAATTGCCTTGTTCAGAGAATCTCTTGCCAGAGTAATATGCCAAGATGGATAGAGATCCATGGAGGGCATTTTGGGAATAATGGTTAAATTAATAAAACATACGTGATTAGATTTATATGATTTGACAAAAATCCATACTCAGAATCTAATTGAGATAAGAGTAGTGAAAGGAGTAATTGCACGGTAACTATTTCTATGGAAGGGTATAGTCAAACCACTTGACTTTCCAGACATTTGGGTAGTCATGATGCCTAGCTAGAGGCCAATCATGACTTGTATAATAATGTATCAAGAATATCAATATGGATTGATAAAATGATTTAAAGGAGTTTAAATCATGTGAGTTTTGAATAGAACTCACAATTACATATTATACTGCCAACATGGACAGGAACCCAATAGGTCACACACATATAGAGAAAAAGGATAAAATGGTAAAATGACAAGGATAATAATATTTGATATTATTATGGGGATAGAGAAGTGAATAAGATAATAACTAATTAAAGAGTTTAATTAATTATGATCAAGGAAAATTGTTCGCGAAACTTTTGAGAATTGTTCTGTAAAATTGGAACTAATTAAAATAATGTATTTCATAATTAATTATTATTGGACTATAAGTGTTATAGGGCTGATATAATAATTAATAGGTCCATTGGAGGAATTATAAAGGGCTAAAGAAATGAAGTTGGCACATAAGCCCTCCTGAAGAAGGGCCACACGCCAACTCCAAAACAGAAGACCTTAGAGGCCTATTTCTTGGACCAAATTAAATTAAATATGTTACATAAGTGTTGTGGAGCCTACATATTTAATTTGGTTGGATTTGGAATTCATTTGTGTAATTAAATCCAAGTGTTTGTACAAAGGGCCTAGTTTGTAGGTTTTGTACATAGTCTTTTATGAAAAGGCTTAAATTTGATTTAATAGAGCCCAAATAATTATAAATAATTCCAGAAGCCCAATTAATAATTCTCCAGCAATTTTAAAGAGCCCAATCTCATTATTAACCTAACTATAAAAATCCAAATAATGAGGAATTAGGGTTAAGTGAGAAAACACTTAAGAAAGGGTTTCTTCTTTTTCTCTCTACCCTAGCCGCCACCTCCCTTGCTAGCTCAAGGGATTTTCGGCCAGCCCCTTATCTGTTACCAATTTTTGGTTCATTCTATCATTCTCTAGTGTGGATTACTCATTGGAGGTGTTTTATTTTTGACACTATGGTTTGCGACAACCCGATGCGAAGATAAAACAATTGTACAACAAAAATCAAAGGTAATTTTTTTTATTCTCACTAATATACATATTGTAAATTCATGACAAGATCAGTAATATTGGTTAAAAATTTTAAATTCCGCTTATGTATGAGATGCATGTAACCGATAAATTCCAACATGGTATTAGAGCCAGGTTTTGCCATGAATATACAATTCTATATTTTTCTACGAAATAAGTTTTATTTTTGAGTTATTTATTTCATGAACTTTAAAATATCAGATTTAATTGTTCATGAATTAGAAATATTGATTTCCAGATATAAGTGTCATCAAATATATATATCGAAAACAAAAATAATTTGTTTTGAGAAAAAAAATTATGTGTTTTTGCATGAGAAGCTTTTAGATTTAGGGGCTGTTCTAAATTAATTTTTTATAGATCCATTATAAGATCATTTAGATTATAATTTATGTGTTTAATATGTGATATTAAGCCATAGGATCAAACGAAAATAAAATCGAACAAGTTTTGCATGAAAACTAGTTTAGTCGAAAAGTTCGATAAATTGGTGTTCTTCGTGTGTTCTTGATATGTTCTTGGTGTGTTCTTAGTTAGAAAGATTTTTAATCTTCTAAATCTGATATATCTGATATATTAAAGTGTTTTTAATTAATTGGATTAATTAAAATGGGCCTTAAATTAATTTGATTAATTTTAATTCATTAAAACCACTTAATGGGCTTAATTATGTTTACGGACTTGGTTTAAATTAGTGAATGACTTGGTGGGCCCAAGGAGATGATTTAAATTAAATATTATAAAAATTAATTAAGTTTTTTAATGGATTTTAAGGGCTGGAGTGGGCTTGGCTTATTCTAAAAGGCCCAAATGGTCCAATGGACACAAAACTAGTTTGTGTGTGAACACATTTAGGGTTTAATTTGGTGGGTTTCGGCCTACCCTTTATCTTAAGCCCAAAATTTATTCTTCTAATTATTTAATATGATTAATTAATTAAATAATCAATTAATAATTAATTAACAATCAATTGGATTGATTATTAAGGCAAGAACACATGCATGCAAAAAAGTTTCCTAAAATGAAAGTTTCCAAAATGGAAAAAGTTTCCTAATTTGATCACATTATTAAAATAACTCAAAAGATTGTTTCAAGAGTTAAAACAAAGTTAGTAATCCATTTATTTATGCATTATAAATGCATATAAGGGTGTATGATTGGCATGATGGATAGTTATGGACAAGGCCCAATGTGATTGAGCATTATCCATGTTTTGGCCCAATGAGGACTTTCATTTCCCGGCCACTTGTTTTTGGTTTGTATTTCTTTTGAAATTGTAATATGTAATTAGATTACTTAGATTAGAATTAGAAATAGAGATGGAGACCACTGTCAAGGAGCAAGATGGGCCGGATGGAGATCCAACAAGCTTGAAGATAATGTAATTATTTTTCCTATTTGAATCATGCATACTACCTAGGTGTGACCTTTTGATTTCCCTCTTGGCTCGGGGAAATCAATGTAGTGAATTCCATAACTATACAATATTTGTATGCTTATATTTATGTGATAGATATAGGATGCATACCAATGTATGCCAACCATGTATGATGAGACTTAATTAACTAAAACCCTCAAACAAATACTAAGGTATATAAGCCTTCCATTAATTAAAGGTGAACCAGAGTTCTTTATAGTGTAAGTTGTTGACCAAAGTCAAGCTTACATGATATTGAATATGTTCAAATCTAATTAAATGGGTCATCTTAGCTAGCCCATTAGATTGTTGACCAAAGTCAAGGCTAATGGTTCTATAGGCAAGATTAGGGAATGCATATACGATATGCATGCATCAAGAGTTGATAACCTAATAATCCAATAGTTGTGTAGAGACACAATTGGTATAGAGATACCTACCTTTCAAGGATATGGAGTTTGGCTTGTTGACCAAAGTCAAGGTCAAATTACATATCAAGAATTAGATATTAGCCCATTAAGAAAACCATCGGGTTTTCTCGGATTATATAGTGAGGGCTATTAATTCGCAATAAAATAGTGGGAGTAAATGGATTAATTAAAGACCTTATTAATGCATACATATATATATGAACATACTCTCATATCTTTTCTTTTTCACATCTAGGTCATCATCATGAGCACATCAAACATTAATATACGATCAATCTTGGATAACAAGCTGGTTGGCAGCAACTATTTTGACTAGATCAGGCAAGTGAGAATTGTTCTCAGAGCTGAAAAGATCCATTATGTCTTGGATAAAGATCCACCACCACTTCCATCAGATGATTCCATTAATGAGATCAAAGGCATTTATCGAAAATACATGGAGGATAGTGAAGCGGCAGCATGTCTGATGCTGGGTGCTATGTCCTCAAAGCTTTAGAAGCAACATGAGATGATGGATGCTAGAACCATCATTTTGCATCTCGAGGAGCTTTATTCTTCTCAGGCTAGAACTGAGCAATATGAGATTGCTCGAGCTTTATTTAGTTGCAAAATGATGGAAGGCACTTTAGCTACTACTCATGCATTGAAGATGTATGGGTATATTGAGCATTTGAGTAGACTTGGCTATGTTATGGATAATGATCTATACATAGATTTAATCTTGTACTTGCTGGCTCCAAGTTATGCACCTTTCATGCTTAACTTCAACATGAACAAGATCCAAGTAACCATTCCTGAGTTAATCAACATGCTCAAGACAGCTGATGGATCCTTTAAGAAGGATCCAAAAAGTGTCATGGTTGTCACTTCTGCTAAAGGCAAGAAGCACAAGAAGAAGAAGATAACCAAGGCGCAGCCAAAGAATGGTGGGATCTCCAAGAAGATGGTTTCCAAGAAAGAGAATCCCAAAGGAACTTGCTTCCATTGTGGAAAGGATGGGCATTGGAAGCGTAACTGCAAGGCCTATCTAGATTCTCTCAAAGAGAAGAAGCAAGCTGATGCTTCTACTTCAAGTATTCATATGATTGAAATTAATATTTATTCTATAGCTTCAAAACAATCTTGGGTATTAGATACCGGATGTGGATCTCACTTATGTAATGATCTACAGGGTCTTAGAAGCTTTAGAAGAGTTGGAAAGGTAGAGATATGTTTGCAGTCAGCTACTGGACAGAACATCTCTACAACGATTGTGGGGACTTACCATTTGCCTCTTCCTAGTGGATTAGTACTAGAATTAAATAATTGTTATTATGTTCCAGCTTTATCAAAAAGTATTATTTCTTTCAGTTGTTTGTTGAACGATTATGATATTTCTTTAAAGGACAAGTGTTGTTACATTTTTAAAAACAATATGTTTTATGCAAAAGCTATCATTGAGAATGGTATATTTGTTCTTGATTTAATTAAAGAAGTACATAATGTGGATACCAAGAGAATGAAATATGATAATCTAAATACCTCATACTTATGGCATTGTCGTTTAGGCCATATAAATGAGAAATGCATGACCAAATTACACAATTCAGGTGATTTGGGATCATTTGATTATGAATCATTTGATACATGCGAATCTTGTTTATTGGGAAAAATGACAAAAGCTCCCTTTATTGGTAAAGGAGAACGAGCTAAAATGGTTTTGGACTTAATACATTCAGATGTATGTGGTCCAATGACTACACATGCCAGAGGAGGTTACGCCTACTTCATTACTTTCATAGATGATTATTCCAGGTATGGATACATCTATCTAATGAAATACAAATCAGAAGCATTTGAAAAGTTCAAAGAATTCAGAAATGAAGTAGAGAAACAACTTGTCAAGAGTATTAAAACACTTAGATCAGATCGAGGTGGAGAATACTTAAGCCAGGAGTTTCAGGATTATCTTAGAGATAATGAGATTTTATCTCAATGGACTCCACCATATACACCATAACACAATGGTGTATCTGAAAGGAGAAATCGAACACTATTAGATATGGTTTGATCAATGATGAGCCGAGCAGACTTGCCTATGTCGTTTTGGGGATATGCACTAGAAACTGTTGTTTATATGTTCAACAGAGTTCCTAGTAAATCGGTTGATGTTACTCCATATGAGATGTGGAATAACAAGAAACCCATGCTTTCTCATATGAAAGTATGGGGTTGTCCTGCTTATGTAAAGAGGACAATGTCAGACAAACTGGATGTTAAGTCTGACAAATGTTTATTTATGGGATATCCAAAAGAAACGTTTGGATATTATTTCTATCATCCCTTAGAACAAAAGGTGTTTGTTTCAAGGCATGCTGTCTTCTTGGAAAGAGAATTTCTCCTACGAGAGGACAGTGGGAGTAAAATTGAACTTGGTGAAGTTCAAGACCCACAAATAGAAGATGATCAACCGATTAAACCCAATCAACCGATTGAACCAGAAACTGAATTTCATAATGATGAGATTGCAGATCAAACTGATTATACACAAAATCCTAGAAGATCTACTAGGATGCGTTCTATCCCTGTGTGATATGGATTTCACATTGATTTGGATAGAGACATAACTGTAGTAGAGGACACTGAGCCTGCAAGCTATCAAGAGGTTTTGAACAGTTTAGAACGTGATTTATGGCTTAAGGCTATGCAGTCTGAAATGGACTCCATGTATGAGAATAAAGTATGGACTTTAACTCAACCAACTGAAGGGATAAAACCCATAGGATGCAAATGGGTCTTCAAAAAGAAGACCGACATGGAAGGTAATATAGTTACCTATAAAGCTCGCTTAGTAGCAAAGGTTTATCGTCAAAAAGAAGGTATTGACTATGATGAAACCTTTTCTCCTGCAGCGATGCTTAAGTCTATAAGAATACTTTTATCCATTGCAGCTCATTATGATTATGAGATTTGGCAAATGGATGTGAAGACAGCTTTCCTAAATGGAAATCTGACTGAGGATGTGTATATGACATAACCAAAAAGGTTCACATCAGGAAATGGCGAAAAGGTTCCCATGTTCAATCCATAAATGGATCTTTGAAGCAAGCCTCTAGGAGCTAGAACTTACGATTCAATGAGACAATCAAAGAGTTTGGTTTCTCACAGAATGAAGATGAACCTTGTGTGTATAAAAGGGTTAGTGGGAGTACAATTGTCTTCCTAGTTCTATATATAGATGACATATTGAACATAGGAAATGACATTTCTCTTCTCCAATATGTTAAAATATGTTTATCCAAGCAATTCTCCATGAAAGACTTGGAGAAGCATCCTATATTATGGGAATAAGGATCTATAGAGATAGATCCAATAGGTTGCTAGGTCTTTCTCAGAGTACATATATAGATAAAGTATTGAAGAGGTTCAATATAGATCTCTCTAAGAAAGGGTTTATACCCATGGTGCATAGGAAACACCTTTCTAAGTCTATGTGTCCGCAGACACTAGAGGATAGAGAGAGCATGAATAGAATACCATATGCATCTGCAATTGGTTCTATCATGTATGCTATGTTATGTACATGTCCAGATATAGCATTTGCTTTAAGTGTTAGAAGCAGATTCCAATCCAATTTTGGAGAGGAAAACTGGGCAGCTGTAAAGAATATTCTTAAGTACTTGAGAAGGACTAAGGATATATTCTTGGTATATGGAGAGGGCAGTTTGGAAGTAAATGGGTATACAGATGCCAGTTTCCAATCTGGCAAAGATGATTGTAAATCATAGTCTGGTTATGTGTTCATAATGGGAGGAGGAGCAGTTAGTTGGAAAAGTTCCAAACAAGAAACAACTACTGATTCCACGATGGAAGCTGAGTACATTGCTGCTTCAGAAGCAGCCAAAGAAGCAGTCTGGATCAAAAAGTTCATAACTGAAAGGGTCCCTACAGATGATAATGTGGTGGATCCCATTACTAAAGCACTTTCCCAGATGAAGCACGATCACCATATAAATAGCATGGGTCTGAGACATATGAGTGATTGGCTCTAGTACAAGTGGGAGATTGTTAGAGAGTATGCCCTAGAGCCCATGAAATAGGGATGTTTTTCATATGTATAAATTTATATTCTTAATAAAAGGCATCATTCATTTATTAATGCTATGTTTAAATACATTAGTTTGTAAATCTTAAATTAATAAATGAAGTCTTAGATATTATAAACACAATGCAAAGGCAATCATGAAAGTGTTCATGATATGAGATGTCTATTGCATGAAAATGTGTTAATATCTAAATATCCCTAGTCATAGAATTAACAAGATAAGGATATTGTTAATTTGGACAGACTAGCACATGTTATGCTTCTTGAATGGTTCAAGCAGGGGTTCTCACAACTGTGATTTTGGAAGATAATCAAAGCTAACATGCGGATGCTTGTTAGAAGAACAAGTTCATTGGAGACCTGCATAGTGCGTCCTCACATGGATATTAAATCTATGTCAGTGACGAATCTCTTCATAGCGGTTGTGTAAGTATCCTTAGACTTGAGATCACCAAAGTTAACTTAAGTAGCAAGTGGTATGTTTTGACTCCATAACTGATTACTTCCAACTGGGAGTGAACATAGTTAGGAGATTGGATATATCATGACCTACTTGAAGATAGTTGAGTGATTGACAAAGGATTCACCATCCCAGATTTAATAAGGGAAGTTATCTCGCATGATTCTATAATTGCCTTGTTCAGAGAATCTCTGGCCAGAGTAATATGCCAAGATGGATAGAGATCCATAGAGGGCATTTTGGAAAAAATGGTTAAATTAATAGAACAAACATGATTAGATTTATATGAGTTGACAGAAATCCATACTCAGAATCTAATTGAGATAAGAGTGGTGAAAGGAGTAATTGCACGGTCACTGTTTCTATGGAAGGGTATAATCAAACCACTTGACTTTCCTGAAATTTGGGTAGTAATGATGCCTAGCTAGAGGCCAATCATGACTTGTATAATAATGTATCAAGAATATCAATAAGGATTGATAAAATGATTTAAAGGAGTTTAAATAATGTGAGTTTTGAATATAACTCACAATTACATATTATACTGCCAACATGGACAGGAACCCAATAGGTCACACACACATAGAGAAAAAGGATAAAATGGTAAAATGACAAGGATAATAATATATGATATTATTATGGGGATAGAGAATTGAATAAGATAATAATTAATTAAAGAGTTTAATTAATTATGATCAAGTAAAATTGTTCGCGAAACTTTTGAGAAATGTTCTGTAAAATTGGACCTAATTGAAATAATGTATTTCATAATTAATTATTATTAGACTATAAGTGTTATAAGGCTGATATAATAATTAATAAGTCCATTGGAGGAATTATAAAGGGCCAAAGAAATGAAGTTGGCATAGAAGCCCTCTTGAAGAAGGGCTACACGCCAACTCCAAAATAGAAGGCCTTAGAGTCCTATTTCTTGGACCAAATTAAATTAAATATGTTACATAAGTGTTGTGGAGGGTACATATTTAATTTGGTTTGATTTGGAATTCATTTGGGTAATTAAATCAAAGTGTTTGTACAAAGGGCCTAGTTTGTAGGTTTTGTGCATAGTCTTTTATGAAAAGGCTTAAATTGGATTTAATTGAGCCTAAATAATTATAAATAATTCCAAAAGCCCAATTAATAATTCTCCAGCAATTTTAAAGAGCCCAATCTCATTATGAAGTTGGATTTTTAACCTAACTATAAAAATCCAAATAATGAGGAATTAGGGTTAAGTGAGAAAACACTTAAGAAAGGGTTTCTTCTTTTTCTCTCTACCCTAGCCACCACCTCCCTTGCTAGCTCAAGGGATTTTCGGCCAGCCCCTTGTCCCTTACTAATTTTTGGTTCATTCTATCATTCTTTAGTGTGGATTACTCATTGGAGGTGTTCGATTTTGAAAATTGTGGTTTGCGACAACCCGGTGCGAAGGAAAAACAACTGTACAACAAAAATCAAAGGTGATTTTTCTTATTCTCACTAATATGAATATTGTAAATTTATGACAAGATCAGTAATATTGGTTAAAATTTTTAAATTTCGCTTATTTATGAGAAGTATGTAACCGATAAATCCCAACAGAAAGTAGTAGAGGATGATCTTTAGACTCAAATGTGAAACATAAGGAATTATACATCACCTTTTGTCATAGAACTAGACAACTTTAAAGTATGTATAATAAAATTTCTTTAATTTATGTTAATGTACAAGCTTAACTTACATATGATGATATTTTACATAATTTCACTACATATGATCACTATTCTAACATTAGGTTCACAAATACAAATACTATTCAGTCAAAGGACCGAAGTTTGAAAGCACCTTTCCCTTATTACCAATTAGCCCTCTCGAATTTTCTTGATTTAACATTTTCACAATACTTTAAATCTTTGCCCAATATGCCTCTTTTAGATATTTATCTTAACACGGTGCCCAATTTTAGTAAAGCCATTGGTTATCGGTTTTTAACCCGCAGGGCTATTTCCTCTTCTTTTTCTCTTTTATTTTTATGTATTTTTTGAGTCTAGCCATAAAAACCTTTTTGCCCATCAATGTTAATCGAATCTTTAAGTAGAGTTACATGCATCATTGTCGAAAAGTTTAATTATAAAAAGTGTATCTATAAAAGCATCCTTATCTAGACTCGATGAGTTTGACACCTTAGACAAGCTTGCTCCATAATTGGCATCCATAAGAACTTTCTAATAAGCTTCAGTGTCAATAACTCCACCTTCTCTTTACCTTGAAGAAGCTAACAATTCTAGAGTTACAATCTCATCAAGAATTTCATCCCAATCGGATAGCTTAATCATGATCTCTTCATCCTATAATCCTTTAGCAGGCTTGATGGTTCAACAGACCTAGTCAAAAATAACATTAAAAATTTCAAAATTAAGAATAATTTCATCTTCAAACATCACAAGCTTGTTATAGAGTATGCCCTAGAGCCCATGTAAAAGGGATGTATTTCATATATATATGAATTCATATTCTTAATAAAAGGCATCATTCATTTATTAATTCTATGTTTAAATACATGAGTTTGCATATCTTAAATTAATAAATGAAGTCCTAGATATTATAAACACAGTACAAAGGCAATCATGATAGTGTTCATGATATGAGATATCTATTGCATGCAAATGTGATAATATCTAAATGTCCATAGTCATAGAATTAACAAGATAGGACATTGTTAATTCGGATAGACCAATAGATGTTATGCTTCTTGAATAGTTCAAGCAATGGTTCTCATAACTGTGATTATCGAAGATAATCAAAGCTAACATATGGATGCTTATTAGAAGAACAAGTTCAATGGAGACATGTAAAGAGAATCCTCACATGGATATTAAATCTATGTCAGTGAGGAATCTTTCCATAGTGGTTGTGCAAGTATCCTTAGACTTGAGAACACCAAGGTTATCTTAAGTAGCAAGTGATATATTTTGACTCCATAACTGAATACTTCCAACTGGGGCTGAACATAGTTAGAAGGTTGGGTATATCATGACCTACTTGAAGATATTTGAGTAATCGACAAACGATTCACCATCCCAGATTTATTAAGGGAAGTTATCTCGCATGATTCTATAATTGCATTGTTCAGAAAATCTCTGGCAAGAGTAATATGCCAAGATGGATAGGGTTCCATAAAGGCCATTTTGGGAACAATGGTTAAATTAATATAACATACATAATTAGATTTATATGAGATGACATAAATCCATACTCAGAATCTAATTGAGATAAGAGTGGTGAAAGGAGTAATTGCACAGTAACTATTTCTATGGAAGGGTATAGTCAAACCACTTGACTTTCATGACATTTTGGTAGTCAAGATGACTAGCTAGAGGCCACTCATGATTTGTATAATAGTGTATCATAAATATCAATAAGGAATTGATATAATTATTTCAATAAATTTTAATCATATGAGTTTTGAATAGAACTCATAATTACATATTATACTGCCAATATGGACAGGAACCCAATAGGTCACACACATATAGAGTAAAGGATAAAATGGTAAAAAGAAAAGGGTAATAATATTTGATATTATTATGGGAGAAGAGAAATGAATAAGAGAATAATTAATTAAAGAGTTTAATTAATTATGTTCAAGTAGAAATGTTCTCAAAACTTTTTAGAAATGTTTTGAAAAATAGACCTAATTGAGATATTGTATTTCATAATAAATTATTATTAGACTATAAGTGTTATATGGCTGATATAATAATTAATAGATCCATACGAGAAATATAAGAGGCAAAAAAGAATTGGTTTTAGTGCAGAAAACCACCAAAGGATGGGTTCAATGCCAACTCCAAATAAAAGGCCTTAAAGGCATAATTATTGGAATAAAATAAATTAAATATATTCCATAAGTGTTATGGAGCCTATATATTTAATTTGGATGGATTTAGAATTGATTTGGGTGATTAAATCCAAGTATATACATAAAAGGCCTAGTTTATGGGTTATATGCATAGTCTTTTGAGAAAGGACTTAAATTGGATTTAATTGAGCCCAAATAAATTAATAATATTTCTAGAAGCCCAATTAATATTTCTCCAGCAATTTTAAAGAGCCCAATCACATTATAAAGTTGGATTTTTAACCTAACTATAAAAATCAAAGATAAAGGGAATTAGGGTTAAGTGAGTTTCATAAGAAAAGAACTTATCTTATTCTTCTCTAACCCTAGCCGCCATTTTCTCTCCTTGCTAGCATCAAGGAATTTCAGCCACCTTTATTTTGCAATAGTTCTTGGTTCATTTGATCCTTTTCTAGTGTGTATTATGATTAGAGGTTTCAATTTTGGATACTGTGGTTTGCGACAACCTGGTGAGAGGGAAAATCAACTGTTCAACAAAAATCAAAGGTGATTTTTCTTATTCTCAATAATATTTATATTGTATATTCATGGGAAGATCATATATATTGGTTAAAATTTTTAAATTCCGCTTATACATGTGATGCATGTAACCGATAAATTCCCAACAAAGCTCAACCTCACCACAATATTGGAGTGGAGCCAATGCTGGCACAAAGTTATCCATAATTTACAATATACCTTCTGGCTTCACTAAACCCTTCTTCTTCTCATCAAGCCCTTTATAACCCAATCCCCTTCAAGTATTTTGACCTATAGTAAAAATGGCTTCGGAAGGACCTAAGAAGTCTTACCTAAACCTACTCTAGTCAAGAAATTCATTCTTCTCATCCTATTCATGACTTGTGGAGTAAAGTCTTACTCACCTTCATCATCAACATTGATAATAGCTATATATAACCTAGTGAAAGGTTGATTGGCAATCCCTAACATAGAAACCTAATTCTCCCTAGTAGCCTTTATAGTGACTACCTTTCCTCGATAGCAAGTATTAAGATTAGTAAATGCAATATCCGTTATTTTTCCTTCTAATTCATATAGGTTTAGTTTATGTATATGAGGGTTTAATGTAAATTATGCATGTATAATGAAATTAAATCTTATAGATATATTTAAAAGACCTAAATGATGACTAAGTATTTAAATTAAAAAAAAAAAGGAAATGGAATGGTAACTTTATGGTGTGGCCAAAATGTTACCTTAGGTATAGTAAGGTTCATTTTGGTTGTCAAGCTGAATTAAAAACATATGTATCTTAATTGGTACAAAATAAAGCTTAATTAGTAGTTAAGAGATGAATAAGTAATTAATTAGGTGTATTCTTAAGTGGCCGAAATTATTGTGTAGGAAAAAAATAAATGAATCTTTTGCGCTTTAATGAAATTAAATGTATAGAAAGCATAAATAATCATAATAGAATGTATGTTAATTTATTTAGAAGTTGGCTTTACATTAGCAGCTCTTGTCCCAATAGAAAGCATCTTGACTTCAAGTACCTACACGGATAAACACCTATGCTAAGCTATGAAGCTTAGTGGGGAACAATACATATATGAACAACCACTCACGGTGATTGTTCTCAAGCACACAAAAAAATAATAATAATGTCAAGATATTATAATCAACATGTAAGAGTTATAATATAACTCACATAGCATAATTAATCATATAATATTACTGTATAAAGATGGATCATAAATAACTAATCAAGTGTTTATCAATATTACACATATATTGTTCATTTCATACTCTGAAATGCCTACTAAAGTCCTATGGGTATGGATAACGGGTGTTGTGGATACCCCGTAGGTATTAAATATATAAATACCTGAATGTATTATTCCTGTGGATACCCGAAGGTATCAAACCTGTGGACCTAATCGGGGTCAAACCTATGGTCCTAAACGGGGACAAATAAAGACCCAAACGAGTTCAAACCTATAGCAGCTATGACTGTAACCCTATAGGCATGCCCATCTATCCACAACCAAGTTCTATGTGCAGGCAAATAATCATATCACATATGTCATCAATTCATATTAATGTATTCCATTATAAAGTAGAATAATTCAAAGTAAATAATATACTATGATTCTCAACTATAAAAAAACATATATATACAACAATTATTACCATATAATTGTACTACATCCATAAATTCATATTCAAGTAAACACATACAAGTATCATATACTATAACATAAACATTGCCTTTGCATTTCTCATACAATTAGTATAATGAATGTTTTACATTATCATTTCTATATGTTCAATATAATTTATAAGGCTTATGAAGAGTTAAAGTAGCTTTAGGCCTCATAATACATCTTATAGTTTCAAGTTTTGAACTATGAAGGAGGGTCACAGTTATTACAAAATTCATCTTGCCTACTCATACTAAGTTTGATACAATTTCATATATATTTGTGCTTATCACTTATGTATGCTCGTATTCTAAGGGCTATTATGTTCGGTTATAGTAGCAACACATGGGGGGGAGCCTACTATAGTGGAAAATGGAGAAAAATAGGCAAGTATAGGGGATAAATGCCTGTTGTCATGCTCGCATCAAGATCACGCTCGTGACAGGAGGCGATGGCCCGAACGACTGTTCCTCTGCTCACAAAACCCTATAAACTGGTTAAGAAAATCAACTTGTACCTCAATTTAGGCATATCAAACGACTTTTTCTGAAAAAGGTTTTTTCTACAAAGTTTTATCCTTATGTTTCTAGTTTCTAAAATATCAAACATCATCTCAATCAGACATGTATATCTCCAGATATCCCATAAAAACCACTGACTGCCCCAGTGACAGGGCAGCCGTCCAAACTCGGATTCAAGCCTATTTTTCTCTATCATGCAAATTGATTCAAGTTCTTTGTTCTCATGTGAAATGAAGATATGTGAGTCTAGATTCATTTCTAATTGGAATTTCTCAATTTGAGTCATGAGAACTCAAGATATCAACAAATAACTCATGACTGGTCAAGTGAACTTTAAAATAGTTTTTCACTATCTTCAACAAAAACTTCCCATTTCGGTTTCTTGTCAAGTGTAACCTTACTTTTTCATGATAATAACATGTTATAACATCAATTATCTCACTAAAAACATTATATGCATATAAATCACACACAAAAATAAGGAAGAGTTCCCATACCTCCTTAAGCTCTAACTTTTCAAGCTTTTCCTTTCTCTCTTTCTTTCCCTTCATCTCTTCTTGATCCTAGCTTTAGGTTGTTGTAAAAATCACCTCTATTCTCTACCATCTACTTCTCTACCCACTTGAATCACCATCATCATTATAGGATTGAGGAGAAGAGAAGAAGCAAAGGTGAAAAATAAAAGAAAAGAAGGAGAAAACAAAAATGAACACAAGGCCAAGAATGGCCGACCACCACAAAAGAGAATAAATCTGACTTTTCTTCTCTCCTTCTTAGCCTCCCAATCATCAAATTCTTATTGGTGATTCAATAAAAATCTTGGCAAAGTTCATTTTGGTGCCTCTATGAATTTATGTTTCTTACTTTAATCTATAACCTTTCACTTATTACATTTCTACCATAAAACTTTTACTTTAGCTTTTCAATTATATCCCTAATTTACAATTTCCCTTTAATTAACCACATAATCAACCTCTGTCTCATGCGAAATGACCATCTACCCCTCTTATGGTACCATTAAGGGTATTACAAATCTCTCCCCCTTAAAGAATTTCGTCCTCAAAATTCATATCTGTACATCAGAGACGATATTCTATACTCATATAACACTACCATTTCTATACTTTTGTCTGTACTCATATATCTATCTCACTTATCTTGTATTCTATACTATCTCTACTGGTTCTTTGTTTACTCCATATACATTTATGTATTGTATCACACTTAAATTCAATCTATCTCTATCTCTTTATAACTACAACACTCTCTTGATTTTGTCTTTAACTTGATTCGCTTTTCTTATAACTATATCTCCAAATAAAGATGACCTAATCATATGATCATATCATTACTATGCTCAAGGTATATCCTATCAAGTTCCTTTTACGGTCAGGGCCAAGTGCATGTCATATGATGATGTGTTATGTGTGAATGATGCTTCATATATGTAATGAAGTGCAAATATGCAATGCACATGTTTTTCCCCATTCCCACTATAACATATTTCATCAACTGCCCATGACTATTAACAAAACACTGTCATGTTTAAATAGTGTAGTAATTAACCTCAATTTTCCACAGCAACACCACATGTATATGTACATATATATATATATTGTCATATTTTAGCTTAATAATTTGTTCTATATCTATAACTTTTGATATACATGTACTTAAACTTATAACTTTTCTCATACACCATAGAAAAATAGTCTCTATACCTGTCATTAACTTTTCAATCCGAACCTAGAATCTCATTACTATACCATCATCATCATCATTACTTTACTATCACTCAAGATATAATTATCATCATCATATTCAATGCTAACTGATTCATCACTATCATAGAGCTTTTTTAATAAACTTGTAAACTTATAACACTCTGTTAATGATTTAATAGTATTTTAGTGTTTAAATGAATGAGCACACATGAAGAGAAAGGAACATATAGCTATGCTCTGTAGGAAGAATAAGGTCATATGTGAACAGGCAAAGAAATGCTAAAAACCATATACGATCGGGGAAAGTAAGAAAATGAAGGCTATACATATATTCGATAGGTCAAAAGAAACTGAATGCCATATACCCAATCGGATCGGGAAAACAGGAAAGGCTAAAGGAAACATAAGTGATCATGCAAAGAAAAACAAAGGTCATGTACGATCAAGTGAAGGAAAATGAGAGAACAAATATGCTATGAGCGGTCAGACAAGGAAAATGAGAAGGCTATAAGTGGTCGTCCTTTAAGGCTCGGTACTCACCTAACTAATAAATCCGAATATCTCTATTAAGTCTTTCTACCATTACTGCTAACATTTTATCTTGAGATACTATAAAAGAATTGGAGTCACCTAGACTCGAATTCCTAGAGTCACTGATTCTTTTAGTCTCCCTTCCCAATGCCTTTCAACCTATACATCTTTAAGCTATACTGGAACAAGATAGGGACAAGCTACATTAAGCCAACACACCTAACACAAATCTTCTATAACTAATTATTTCTATACTCTTATTGGCCAGAACCACCTAAACCAAGGTGCTCTGATACCAAAAATGTAAGGACAACATTAGTCCATCAAAAACTCATCATCTTATAGGCTCTTTTACATATAATAAACTATCCTCTTTATGGTTTTGCCGGTTAGTACTATAATATACACAATCATACCTCAATATAATATGAGAAAATTTAAATAAACCATTACACTAATTACTCTATATATATTCAATTAAACTTTTCTTTTAATTATTGTACTTCTAATACAATACAATAAGTACAAAGAAATATAAATTACAAGTAATAATTAACTCTTTCCTATCTCTAAAGTTGGCTTTACATTAGCAGCTCTTGTCTCAATAGAAAGCATCTTGACTTCAAGTACCTACATTGATAAACACCCGTGCTGAACTATAAAACTTAGTGGGGAACAATACATATATGAACAACCACTCATAGTGATTGTTCTCAAGCACACAAAAAAAAAATAATAATGTCAAGATATTATAATCAACATGCAAGAGTTATAATATAACTCACATAGCATAATTAATCATATAATATTACTGTATAAAGATGGATTATAAATAACTAATCAAGTGTTTATCAATATTACACATATACTGTTCATTTCATACTATGAAATGCCTGTTAAAGTATTATGGCTGTGGATACTCGTAGGTATCAAATATATAAATACCCAAATGTATTATTCTTGTGGATACCTGAAGGTATCAAACCTATGGTCCCAATCGAGGTCAAGCCTGTGGTCTTAAACGGGGACAAATAAAGACCCAAACGGGGTCAAACCTATAACAGCTGTGACTGTAACCCTATAGGCATGCCTATCTATCCACAACCAAGTTCTATGTGCAGGCAAATAATCATATCACATATGTCGTCAATTCATATTAATGCATTCCACTATAAAGTAGAATAATTCTAAGTAATATAATATACTATGATTCTCAATTATCACAATATATATATATATACAACAATTATTACCTTATAATTGTACTATATTCATAAATTCATATTCAAGTAAACACATACAAGTATCATATACTATAAAATAAACATTGCCTTTGCATTTCTTATACAATTTGTATAATGAAAGTTTTACATTATCATTTCTATTTGTTCAATATAATTTATAAGGCTTATGAAGAGTTAAAGTAGCTTTAGGCCTCATAATACATCTTATAGATTCAAATTTTGAACTATGGAGGAGGATCACGGTTATTACAAAATTCATCATGCCTACTCATACTAAGTTTGATACAATTTCATATATATTTGTGTTTATCACTCATGTATGCTCATATTATAAGGTCTATTATGTTTGGTTATAGTAGCAACACATGGGGGGTAGGCTACTATAGTGGAAAAAGGAGAGAAATAGGCAAGTATAAGGGACAAACTCCTATTGTTGTGCTTGCATCAAGAGTCACACTCGCGACAAGAGGCAATGGCCCAAATGGTGGTTCCTCTGCTCACAAAACCCGATAAACTTGTTAAGAAAATCAACTTGTACCTCAAATTAGGCATAACAAATGACTTTTTCTGAAAAAGTTGTCTTCTACAAAGTTTTATCCCTATGTTTATAGTTTCTAAAACATCAAAAATCATCTCAATCAAACATGTATATCTCCAGATATCCCATAAAAAACACTTACTGCTCCCACTGACAGGGCAGCAGTCCAAACTCGGATTCAAGCCTATTTTTCTCTATCATGCAAATTGATTCAAGTTCTGTTTCTTATATGAAATGAAGATATGTGAGTCTAGTTTCATATCCAATTGTAATTTCTCAATTTGAGCCACGAAAACTCAAGATATCAACAAATAACTCATGACTGGTCAAGTGAACTTTAAAATAGTTTTTCCCTATCTTCAACAAAACTTCCCATTCAGTTTCTAGTCAAGTATAACCTCACTTTTTAATGATAATAACATGTTATAACATCAATTATCTCACTACAAACATCATATGCATATAAATCACACATAAAAATAATGAAGAGTTCCCATACCTCCTAAAGCTCTAACTTTTCAAGCTTTTCCATTCTCTTTTTCTTTCCCTTCATCTCTTCTTGATCCTAGCTTTAGGTTATTGTTAAAATGGATTGAAGCTAACTCTCTAATTAAGTATTGTGTAATGGCAATGGATTGAAGCTACAAGATTTGATCTTGCACTTCTTTTAGGTTGCTATTACTGCCCAAGAACACAAGAGAATGAGGAAGAATCCTTTCTCCTTGTGAAATTCGGCCAAAAGAATTAAGTGAGAGAGAGAGAGAAGTTCACGCCAAAACCTAAAGAAATTAGGGTTTCACACCAAACACTTGTCACCCTAGGGTTTTATTTCTTTACTAATATATATCATTATCTTTTGGCAAGTGTTTGATCTGAATTTTACTATCTTAAGATAATTAATTCAACTTCAATCACTTCCTAAAAATAAGTAATATGTATTGATTTAAACTCCTTTGAATTTAAAATTTAAATTTGAAATAAAACGCAAGACATTTAATTAAATAAAATCACTTAACATAATTAATGTGCATGTGCCAAAATTCCTTGATTTGTATTTTGGAATTTCGGCCACTTCATTATTTATTTAAATGATTTAATTTAATTTAAATTCTTTTAGGCTTTAATACTTAATTAAATAATTAATACAAGATAATTAATTAATTGAAATTAAACCATGTGGGCTGAATTTCTCTCTCTCATGGGCCAAGGTCCAATAGCATTTATAATGCCCATTACATACATTAATTTGACTTTAATTAAAAGCCCAAATTAATGTCCAATACTTTATTTAAATATTTTAAGCCCAATGCTTTGTGTGCGATCCTATAGGTCCATTTAATATTGGCAATGAATTAATTCAAAGGCTATATATATTCTCTAGCAAGATATTATAACATTCCAAATTAAATGAAAATGCATATAGCATTTAGTGACCTAATGCAATTTTGCATAGTCCCTTACCCATAAATATCAAAATTAATATAAGGCATGGAACTAGTCATCCTTATATATATTAATTCCTTTCTTGATATTCCAGTGACACTGAACTCTCAGATAAATAATGATTACTCATTATATCATCTCGGTATGGCCATACACTTCTCAGTTCACTGATCAAGTGGCCGATGATATTTTCTCTCTTATAGAGAAGGGTAATCCCTTCACTTCTCTCATGCTCTCTAACATGAATCAATGTATACCCAAGCATACCCATACTTGTCACTCTGTTACGAGCACGTTAGGTGTATGTCAAAGTACACAGTAATTCATAAAGAGTTTCATAGAGATTTTAGGTCTAAGAACTCCGATACAAAACTTGCATATGAGAAACACTTATGACTTATACCATATAGTGTTCTCATGAATGGATCAAATCCAGATACCATGTTCTAAACATGTATCTATGTTCTCTGATTGACACTCTTGTCCTTATGATCCGTAAGACAGAACTCAACTTATCAGAGAGAGCATACTAGTCTTAATTCATTTGTTATTCCCACAATAATGACTGACTAGGGATATTTAGAATGAAGTCTCATTTGTTTTAAGGTCTTACAAACATGTGCCTCACACATGATAACTTAAACTGAAACAACATTCTTGGACAGCTCTATCAATTGATATGCATAGGAATACAATAGATAAAACAAATGCCTCATTTATTAACTAATGTGTTTTATTACAATGAATTAGGGCTAGGGCTTACACTAACTATCTCCCACTAGCACTAGTCCCAATTGGGCATAGCCCTAAGACCGAATGCTCTCAAATGAGTTTCATGCAAATTTGGACGCAACTGTTTCGTCAAAGGATCTACTACATTGTCTTCACTTGCTATCTTGCTAACCTTGATGTCCCCACGATCAATGATTTCTCTGATCAGGTGGTATCTCCTAAGTATGTGTTTGGATTTCTGGTGTGACCGGGGCTCCTTGGCCTGTGCAATGGTACCATGAGTTTGCCAAAAACCTTTTGCTACTAGTCTACCTTTGTAGGTCTTAATAGCTTTGAGTTTAAATAGCCACTTGCATTCAATTACCTTAGCACCTTTCAATGGATTAACAAGGTCCAAACCTGGTTATCGTACATTGATTACATCTCGAATTTCATGGCTCCAAGCAAATTTTTTGAGTTAGGGCTCTCAATAGCTTCTCGATAGGTAGGTGGATCCTCACGATCCACTAACTCAATAGTTTCACTGTCGGTGATTAGAAATCCATATCTCTCAATCTCTCGACGTGCCCTACAAGACCTTCTAGGTTCTTGTGTAATGGGTTCTTGTTCCACAACTGGTTGTGAACTTGATCCCATTTCCAACTCATCCACTACAGGAGTTTGTGGCACTTTAATTTCTCCAAGTTCTACTTTACTCCCACTGTCTTTCTTGAGAAGGAATTCTGTTTCCAAGAAAAAAGCCTTGCGAACAACAAATACTTTGTTCTCGGCTTGTGAGTAAGAGTAGTATCCCTTTTTTTCTTTGAGATAACCCACAAATAAGTAGACAGTGGATTTGGACTCTAGTTTGTCAGATGTAATTTCTTAACATGTGCTTCATAGCCCCAAATCCTGAGAAATGACATATTAGGTTCTTTCCTAGTCCATACCTCATATGGTGTTTTCTCAACTGTTTTAGTTCGAGTACGGTTCAGTAGAAATGTAGTAGTTTATAATGTATAACCCCAAAAGGAGACAAAAAGATTAGTTTGGCTCATCATCGATCTAAGCATGCCCAACAAAGTAAGAGTTCTCCTTTCAGACACACCATTCCATTATGGTGTTCTAGGAGGAGTGAGTTGTGAAAGAATTCCACACTCCTTTAGATGATTGTCAAACTCTTGGCTTAAGTATTCACCACCTCGATTTGATCGAATGGCTTTTATATTTTTGCCAAGTTGGTTTTCTACTTCGTTCTTAAACTCTTTGAATTTCTCAAATGTTTCAAATTTGTGCTTCATTAGATAGACGTAGCCATATCTACTGAAGTCATCTATGAATGTCACGAAGTAACTAAAACCACCTCTAGCCTGTGTACTTAATCGTCCACATACATCAGCATGTATTAGTTCCAATAAGTCACTAGTCCTTTCACCTTTCCTGTTAAAAAGGACTCTTTGTCATCTTTCCATGCAAACATGGCTCGTACGTATCATAAGATTCTAAGTCGAATGACCCAAACACTCCAGATTTATGGAGTCTTGAAATGTGTGTTTCATTTGCATGTCCTAAATGACAATGCCAAAAGTAAGTAGGGTTCAATTCGTTTGATTTAACCCTTTTTGTATTAATGTTGTATATGGACTCTTGGTTTTGTAGATCAAGGATATAAAGGCCATTTTGTAACATGGCATTGCCATATGAAATGCCTTGGCGATGAATATGAATATTGCCATTATTAATAACAAAATCAAATCCATCCATATCCAAACAAGAAACTGAAATAATGTTTCTGCTCATAGCAGCCACATAATAACAATTTTTCAATTCTAAACAAAGTTCGGAAGGTAAAGTGAGTTGATAGTCGCCTATCTCAGTGGCAGCAACTCGTGCTCCATTCCCCACATAGAGGTCCACTTCATTCTTCCCAAGAAACCGCATATTTCTTAACCCCTGCACATTTTAACAAATGTGAGAACCACAACCGGTATCCAATACCCAAGTGGTAGAAATAGAAAGGTTAATTTCAACAATAAAAATACTAGAACAGGACGCCTTGGCTCTATTCTTCTTTTTTCTTCCTTGAAGAGAGCGCAATTCTTCCTCCAATGCCCTAACTTGTTGCAATGGAAGCATGTGCTCTCGCTCTCCTTGAGCTTTTGCACCTTAGTCTTTGGTTGGGCCTGAGGTGCACTCCCATTTGACTTGAGTCGAGCCAGGTCATACTTGGGTGTTGCCTTTCCCTTTCCCTTTCCCTTAGCGGGTCCCTTCTTAATGCCCCTTTGAACCATAAGTATGGGATTAGTCTTTTGAATGTTCTCTTCAACTTTCTTAAGCATCCCATAAAGCTCGATGACTATCTTATTCATTGCATGCATGTTATAATTCATAACAAATAGATCATAATCATTAGTCAATGAACCTAAGATCAAGTCAGTGGCCAATTCCTTTGGGACTTGTACCTCAAGCTTTTCAAGAGTATCAAGATACCATTTCATCTTAAGTGCATGGGTACTAATAGGAGTACCCGCGGTCATCTTACAAGAAATTAAGGCCTTTGTTGTCACAAATCTCTCGTGATGAGCTTGCTCTTTGAACATCTCATTGAGGTGCACCATGATTGCATAAGTCTCTTGGTCTATCAATTGTGTTTGCAAGTTAAACACCATAGTGGCCAGCATTAGACAGGTCACATCATTGGAGTCGCTCTTCTTGGTCTTAAAAGTTTTGTTTTGAACCGCAGAGGCATTCTTAGCAGGTTCTTCAGGCAAGGGTGCATCCAAAACATACGACTTCTTCTCTTACTTAAGAATAATTCTCAAGTTTTGAGACCAGACTATGAAATTGGTGCCATTTAATTTGTCCTTTTCTAGGACTGATCGCAATGAAAAGTTAATGTTTGAAGAAGCCATTTTTAATCTACTATAAAAACTTTGCAAGATTAAATGAGGTCTTACTTATAATCCCAAAAATCGAATTAATATCCCTTTAAATAATTCGCGTTAGTGATTTAATGTGGGCCAAGGTCCACTTTTTACAATAACTTATTAGTCAATCTGAGCTTGTACACCTAACAAGTTAAGTTACTTATGTAGGAAAACTCCAATCATGTCTCGTACATGACTCTTTGATTAAATGGGCTAATATCTTAAGATGTTATAGTACAAACCCATTTATTAGTTGCCTAGGTCCGGGCATCCCTTTCCATGTTAAGTCTAACCTACATTCACAACCCATGCCTCATAAAGATAATCGGGCGCATCTAGGACTCCTAGTCTATGTGACCAATGATCGATGCCTTGACATGTTTCGAATTAGGAAGGCAACTTTGTGACTTACTATTTTAGGGATTCACTTTATTACGGCTTACATGGCATACACTTTGTCATCCATTCATAGCATGCATATATATAATTGCATAAAGTAAAGCGTCACAAACATGGGCCTAAAAATCTACAACTAAGATTCTATACTATTACATAAGAATCTTCGAGTTGGGCTTCTCCACTCCGGTAGGCTTCATCTTGATTTACAAAGTCTTTAAATAAATTCTATATTAAGAAATAAATGACACTTTTACAATAAAACATAATGGCACGCAGGCCATATTTAATTATAAAAATCCAAGGCCCATGAATGCACCATGCATATCCATTTATCACAAAAAAACAAGTAAATAAATATACATAACATTCATGGATAAAATAAAGTCCAATTTTAATTAATTTAGCCAAGCCCATTAATAGAAATTGTGTACTTAAACTTTTAAGAGAAGACCCCATGATGGGCCTGGGCCGAAGCCCAATGGACTAAATCATCTTATTGAATAAGTTCTCTTAAAAGCCCAAAACACAAACTAGTTAGATTTGTGCCATAAATTAACTCTAGTATAATTTCCAATTTTTTTTGCCATTTTTAACTTTATGTCATACAGCCCATAAACATTAAAAATACATATAATATGTTCTAACATGAAATAAAACATAAAACCATGTAGAACATATATCATACACGGCATTCATACAAAAACAAACAAACAACGATTAAACTAGTTGTTTAATGCTCATATAATGTTACAATAATGCACAAACACTTAAAATGATTTTATGAGCCATTTAATAATTTAAATAAGGTCATAAACATTGAGTTAAGGTTCTGTTCAGATATGATCTAAATGTGTTTTTGCCATTTTAATCAAAACAAAACAAACAATGTTGATTAAACATGCAACAAACACAAACTAGAATGGATGAAATAGTAGGCTAAATGCCTTACCCTCACATTTATTAGCCCATAGACACTAGAATGGATTAATTGTATTAGAAATTCAGTCCTAGTTCTTTTTTGAATGGCTTTCTAACTAGTTTTCTTTTTAGGCAATGCTCGTAAGTAGGTAAATTAATTTGATTTATTTGGCTAACTGACTCATTCAATCTGGGCCAATGTGATTTAACCTAGCATGCCATAATTTCATATTATTCTAACAACTATGTAAAGTTAAAAAAAGATATTAAGGAAAACTAGTATTATTCATGTAATTAAGATTAATATCCATAATAATAAAGTTGTTCGAAATAAAATCAGAACCATAATAAACATTATCTAAACATAAGACCATACTATCATCCCTAAAATACAAATGAAAACCAAGTCTTATCAAGGTTAAAACAGAAACTAAATTCCTATAAATCTCTAAGGCATAAAGAATATCATGCAAAAGTAGGGTTCAACCTTTATGTAAAACTAATCTACATGTGCCAATCCCTTGAAGTTCCATGCTGGCATTATTTTTGACATATATCCACTTAGCTCCATTTAGGACTCTTCGAAATTTAACCAAGGCTTCTTGATCCCTTGTTATATGGTTCATTACTCCCGAGTTTATCACCAATAAATGATGAAAATTAGTTAGGAATAAATAACTAAATACACATATTTCACTAACTATCAAGTCAGAATAAAGTACCTATTTGGCATAGTGCAATCTCTTGCATAGTGTCTTTTTATTGGGAATTGAAGCACTTGACTCTTAAAATGTTCACTTTTTTCTTGCATTTAGACCTAATAGTATTCAATATTACTTTTTGCTTCTTAAGCTCCTTAGCCTTGTCTTTATCCTAATTTTTTGACCTTTTTCTCTTATTCTATTTAGAACTGGTTTACCATAATAGGATTGTGCAATATGCACTTCGGCATTAATCTTAATTGTTTCCAAATGGTCTTCTACAAATTCCAGATGATAGGTGAAATCTCCAAATGTCTTTATGATATCCATGTGAGTCAGTTGCATCTTTATATGCTTTTAACTCTTAGATAAATGATGGGTGATAGCTTGGACTTACTGCTCATCAATTAGCTTATGACTAGTATCACTAAGCTTAAATATTATATCTCCATCTCTCTTAGATTTTTCTACATATTGTGATCAGATTTCTACTTATAAGTATCAAACTTGACCATCAATGATCTAAGCTTAGTTAGAGACACACCTTCGAATTTCTCCTACAAAGCGATCGAATGATCTTTTTCATTTTGATACTCATGAAATTGCTTAGCGATGTCATCATCCATCACACTTACCAAGATGATGCAGGCACTAGAAATTTTCTTTTCAATGCTATAAAAACATCCCGATCCTACCATATGGGTAGTGGTGGCATCCTCAGGTTCAGCCATAATATAACTTAAGGATTTTAGAGCCTCTTGCTCTTCAAGCACATCCTCAGGTTCAGCCACTACACTTCAATTTTGGCTACAAATTGACAATCTCATTTCTTACTTTTTTAACTTATAAATGATATTCAGTCTGGAAGACAACTAAACTGGAGATTTATGGGGTTAAATAGCTATAATTTCAAAATAATGGCACATTTTAGCACATATAGGGAGCTAGAGCAAGCTCCAACATTAATAAAATCCTAGTTTTTGTTATCATTTGGTGTAATAGAAAAGTAAATCCACCATTAACAAAAAACTGTACGCACTTAACATTCTTCTCCAGATCTTTTATCAAGCATATAACATGCATTCAAGAGTAGGTCTATGGAAATATCAGTTTATCAACCATAAATAGCTGCCTAATTAATTTGATTGCTTTTTTCTCTTTTTCATCTAAAAAGAAGAGTGAAATTTAATTCTTTATTCCTCTACAATCTTTATTAAAAAAAATAAAAATCATAAAAGGTTATCCTTCATCACTTTGGATTTCTATTAAAAAAATAACTATCCAACAAATCCAAAAACAGATAGAATTATCCAACAAATCTAAACATAACCAGAGTCTAATTAATATGCAAATCAAAAAATCCCAATGGAAAAAATACGATTGAAGTTAAAGAAAGCTCACCGGACCATTATCGGAGCTTTGCTGGAGCTCTGCCGGTGATGCCTTGATGTTGCCGTCATAAAGGCCAAAACCTCAGGGTCCTATTTACAATGACCATGTGCCCAACCGCCACATTATTTGTTCCCGATCTATCTATAGCCTGCGATTGGAGGCGAATGGTTGGTGTCAAGGTCAATGCCTTACCTTAAAGGACTCGCCGGTACACGCGGAGTCGCCGTTGGGCGGCATTGAGGCTACTAATCTCCTCCTCCATCCCCTGCTTCTTTCTTTTTCTTTTTTTTCCTTGTACATTTGTGGAATGCATCTCCTCCTCCGTCCCCTAGTTATATATATATATATATATATATATATTAATATTAAGTTTTTACTTTAATATTAGGGCTAGAGGTTATTAGGGCCAGAGGTACTCTTCACTTCTTTTTATTTTTACTTTAATATTAAGTTTGGACCTTATACACAACATGGAGGGTTTATTCTGGAAAATATTGCTTAATGTATCATTAGTTTTGGTCAATGGTTTTGTTATTAAATATTTTACTTATGGCGAAAGCATTACAGTGAATCCTAAAAAGGAAAAATGGTAAATTGAATTTTATTAACTTGATGATTTGAATGATTATTAATTATAAATATATTTAAATAATGAGTAACTTAGTTATTAATATAATTATTAACAATGGCTCACAACTAAACAACTAATTTCAAATTAAATAAAACTTTCATTTTCCTTGTCTCCTATAACAAGCTCATATAGGCAGTAACAATAGGCAACTATCGAGATTATAACAAAATAACTACAATAGAACTCTTAGTTAAACTTAAACTGCACCAAACAACAAAACGTAACCTATCTAACATTAAAAATTACTCTCCGAATCAAAGCACCATATATATATATATATATATATATATATATATATATATATATATATATATATATATATATATATATCATCTGGTTGATCTTCCTCCTCTAATTCATATATAATCTAATCCAATTTCAATTTATATATAATTTGTTGAAATTACAAATAAAATTATATAATTATAATAATTATTTATTTATATTATTAAAGTTATAACTTATTTTAAAAAATCTATTTATATTATTAATAAAATAATAAAGCTATTTGGGGGGATATAGTCAATGTTAAAGTAAGTATAATTATTATTGGAAGGGTTTAATTTAATTTCGAGTTTTGTTTTAATGAGTATGTTGAAATATTGGTTATTTAAAATGTTGGGTACATTGGATTCTTTGGATGTGATATGTACGTAAATGTAACTGAAACATTCCCTGGTTAGGCATAAAAGACGATATTGTTTAGGACATCTTTTGGACTGTCTTACGGTCTTCTTCGTTATTGTTATAGTTTGTGCTATTAATGATCCAATAACCATTGAGTCATCCAAAAAGCTAAAATTAAAATTGGCATCTGATATAAAATAGCTTAATAATATATTCCATTAGTTAAAAAATAAATGAAGTCTTAATTAACATTTTATGGGTAACAGTGTACTATTAACTTACATCAAAACTAAGTTTAAGAATTTTCTAATTCTTTTTTTCTAGTGGCAATACTTCATTTTGTTACTTAACATCAAAATTATGTTCAGAAAGTTAAAAAAAAAATATTATCTTCAAATTTAATTTGAAAGTCAAGTGAATTACTTATAGTTTAATTGGGCTATTTATATTATTATTAAAATAATAAATATAATTAGTTTTTTTTTACGATGAATCCTCAAATATTTTTATTTATAACTTATTTTATATATGTGATATGTCATATACTTTAGTTATATTTATTTTTTAAATTGTAAACAAAAATATATAATTGTATATATATATTTAAAATAATTTTCACATGCGAAGCATATGTACATTTAAATATATAATATAGCTTTAATAATAATGATAATAACTATTTTTAAGAAAATTGACCAAATCTCAAATGATTGAGATTTTGGTTATTTTCCTATTTGATCAAAGATTTGAATCCTTCCCACCTTAAATCCAAATAATAATAATAATAAATAAATAATATTTTTAAATATATGTGTAAATTATTTATTATCCTTCATTTTGTTTATATAATTAGGAATATTTTTTACCACAAGGCTAAATCCCTTTTGTGATGATCTTTTGTTTAGAATAGAAAGAAATTTTACATAATTAACTTTGCATCTTAATTTAGGGAATTTATTCGACGGAATCATGATTTTGTAGGTAATTTATTGATGGAATCATATTTTTGTAGGTAATTTACTGACGAAATAATAATTTCGTAGGGAAATTATCGATGAAATTATATTTTCATAGGGAAAATACCAACGAAAAATATTTTCTTAGGTAATTTACCAACGGAGTCATATTTTTGTCGGTAATTGACCAGCAAAATCATATTTTCGTAGGAAAAATACCGACGAAATCATATTTCCATCGAAAAAATACCGACGAAAAATATTTTCGTAGGTAAATTACTGACGGAAAATATTTTCATAGGTAAATTACCGACGAAAATATGATTCCATCCGTAAATTTTGTGGCCTATTTCAACCTCAAAATTTGGCGCCAATTTAACGACGAATTTTTTTAATCCATCGCTAAAATTTAGCAGGAACATTTTCCTCCATTATTTACGATGGATTTTTTTATTTCATCGTAATACATATTTTTTCGTCAATTTTCCGTATGGAAAAATTTATTCCATCGGTAATTAGCGACGAAAAACTTTTCATCAATAATTTTCCATCAGGAATTAGGATTTTTCTTGTAGTGATAGTTGCATCAACTTTCTTTCATTCATGTTATGATGGCTACAGGTTTATGCAAACAATAATAGCATGTAATCTTTCATAATTAGCATTGTGCATGTCCACATACACATATACATGCATATGCAACTTAAATCATGGAAATACATGCTTTCATTATGCATACTTATTCACATAGTGAATTAGGCTACTTATCCTAGCATAGTTACTTCAATTATACGATATTTGGCTTATTTAACTCATCAATAGTTCTCAATGGCGTACCTTGTTGTTGTTTGCCATGCATAGCTTCCATACAGCATCATAACTCCCATCAACACATAATTACTTTAAACAATACTTATGCATTTATACTCTATATAAGAATATGAGCAGGTTATCTTTTTAACTTAAGGTTATCACTTGTTCACTTTTAATCCCCTTTAGATTACTTTTGTAGTCTATTAGATCATGGACAACAAGTTATCTCTCCTAACCTAATCATACATTCTTCAATCATCTTACTAATACTCTTTCATCTTATAACATATTATACCTAAGTAAGTTATGTAATATTATTTCATCTCGCATTTACCCCATAGGGTATAGGGCAACCAGGTAAGTATATACCTTATATCAAGTCTAACCATTAATCCTCGGTATGACTTGAATCGTGATCAAACTTTTATAGTTTTATAATTAAGTGTTACATATAGTATTCCCTATTTATTAACTTAGACATGTGACTTTACAACCATCCTCTTAGGTTACTAAATTGTGTCATAATATTTTCATGTCGTTTACAAGTATCATTGGTATGCCATTTTTCGGCCAAAACTATTTACTTTGTCAGGGTTCAAACCACATACCAACTTTATAGGTTTATGGTCCTCAAGCTTTTCACTCTACTATATATATATATATATATAGAGAGAGAGAGAGGGTTCTCTAATTAAGTGATCATGTTTTATTCACCTTATAGGTGACTTTGGATAACTTACTGCTTAATTCCATCTTTTTCCTCATACAATAGCATTTATGTCTTTAAATTCCTATAATATTCCATCTTATATTCATGCCTTTCTAAACCATATCTTTATGGAATTTAACATTAGAGAGAGAAAATTTCATAGTCTATTAATCCATTGATATCAACTCATATAACAATCATCACTTAATAACTTTTTATCATCGATTTTACTTACTACAATCAATTTACCTCAACTCTTGTTCATTGAATAATCTTATGGACCATATAATACTATGTTCAATATCTAAATGCAAGGCTAAATCTTCGGAGAGCTATCTCAAATGAATAAAATAAGTATATATTGCCCTGAAGAGGACCAGAGAAGAACATGCTTGGCCATACATCAATAACAATAAGCCTTACTTGGCCATGCAAGGAGAGGAGGAAGGCCATAAGTGGCTATGCATGGGAAGAACAAGAAGCCTGAGTGGCTGTGCATGTTAAGAACATATAGCATAAGTGGTCATGCATCTCAGGAAAAAAGAAATGAGTGGCCATGCATCCATAAAGAAAAGGGAATGAGTGGCTGTGCATTTAAGGGGAACAAGCCATAAGTGGTTGCGTATTTCATTAGGGAAAATGGCCAAGTGGTCGTGCAAAGCAAAGGTAAAATCCACAAGTGGCCCTGCATGGGAGTGAAGCACACCATGCGTGGCCATGCATAGGAGTGAGGCACACCATGCATGGCCGTGCATGGGTCCTCAATAGTAAAGATAAAAAGAAACCCAGAAACCCTGATTATGCAAAACATGAATTTAAATCCCATATCTCACTTCCCTATTAACTTAAATGATCAATTAAGTTTCATACTATACTCATCAAAACTTACTAGATTTATCCTTTAAACTCATCAAGGAGGGCACATACCAGAAAAGAGGAAAAAATCCCTAAATCATTCATATGAACAGTACAGTAAATCTAATTCTCGTACTTGCTATAAATGTTCTAAATCCTCTAGCTCCTTTATTCTGCTTCCTTCTTTTCCTACTCTTAATGTATCTTTTTTTTCTTTCTTCTCCTTACACATAACGACAACAATCATAATCCTTCAAACCCTTAAATCTTAAAATAGAACCCAAACAGAAATAATGCAAGAGATGAAAGCATTACCTTAAAATGCTAGCTCTCAAAACCCTAAGCCATCATCTCCTTCAATCTATAACTAGGGAGAGAGAGAGAGAGAAAGAGAGAGAGAGAGAGATCACCCTCAAAATGTTGATCTTCATATCTCCAGGAATCCCTAAATAATTGAGTGGGATAAATATCTCACCAAGAGAAATTCCTAATATACCCTTATACACTTTAATCTCCTAGATTTCCATTTCTTACAATTTAGCCCCAAGATTTCTAATTTAATTTCAATTACCTACTTCTTTAAAATCATAACTTACTTATACTCAATTACATACATGTTAAAATTATAAAAATACTCCTCATAGGACTTAACTTCAGTACATACAAAATAATCCAATATTGCCTTACTTAACAATAATCGTCATTAATTAACAATAATCCGGTTAAGGCCGAAATTTGGTCCTTAAACTAAATAACTTATTTTGTTTAATTTAGATTGGTTTTCATGAATTAATGATTAAACCAAATATAAATCACAAGAAATAAAATACGAACAAAGTTTAAATTCAAGAAATATAAGAAATCAAGAAAAATATAAAATACAGAGAGATAAAGATGAAGAAGAAGAATAGTAAAATATAATTAATCATATTAACTCAATTTTTACACCATTTAACCCAATTTTTACAAATTAATTCATGAAAACACAAGAAATGAATGATAAATAAAATTAAATAATGTAAATCAAAGTAATAAAAAAATAGAGAATAAAGGGAATCAAAATGGAAAATATGATTATTTACTATAAAAGGAAATCATCACTAGATGCATAGGATTTTAGGGGCTCTGATTATTACCTTGAGGTTTGATTTATCAAAGAATAATGGAACATGTATTTTTGGCCTCCTTTCCTATTTTATCTTCTCTGTGCTTTGGTTTTTCTTCCAAACAGAATATGTGTGTGTATGTGTTTGTGTGTGTTACAGAGAACATGAAGGTGGGAGAGAGAGAGAGAAGAACCCTTCTAAATCTATCTTTTTCACCTTAAATATCTCATAAAGTAACAAGTATTTTTGGATAAGGATCAAATAAAATCTCCCCTATTTTCCCCTATTTTAGCATCCGAAATAGGTTTCCGGGAGTGAGTTATGGCCTTGACTTATGAGTCAAGGGAGTCACTCATGCCTTTTGAATTTGACCTTTTTATTTTTGGCTTAATCTTAAACCTAGTTTAACTTTGTTGATAGAGGAAAAAAAGGGGGAAAATCCAAAAAGAGATTTTTAAACATTTAAAACCTTGTATAATAGACCAAAAAACCCTAATCAAGAGCCACCTCAGGACCTAGTGTATATAGTTGCCACTACTTTTGGAAAGATTGTACACTGGTATCTAGGTAAGCCAAAGTTTAAAGTAAAGGATGGAGACACCTACCTAAGGTGGATGTCTCCTTAGCTGTGAAAGTTTGGTAAAGGAACGGCCAACATCGACATCTGAACACATTAAACCTTGTTGAGTTAAATGGTTGACATCGATAATTAGGTACATTAAACCACATTTGATAAAAGTTAATGCCAATTTGTCTACATGTCAAACCTTATTGATTTAAATTATTGATCGATATGTCAACTACACTTGTCAAGTGATCAGCACCAGCATATTAGCATGAAGAATAGCTTTAGATTTTGGTTATCTATTGAAAGCATTTTAATGCCTCTATATGAGGACTTTATGCTCACAGAGAGACTATGAAGGCCTCTCAAAAAGGACTTTGTACTCATAGAGAGATTTTAAATGCCTTTGGAAGAGGATTTTGATGCTCATAAGGAGACTTTAAATGCCTTTTAGAGAAGACTCCGATGTGTATGGGGAGACTTTGAAGACCTCTTAAAGAGGACTTAGATGCTCACAATGAGAATTTGAAGGATTTTGTAACCTATGAAAAAGACTTTGGGATTTTGAGTTTTTAGAGGACTTTATGTGTTTTCAAGTTTTTAAGTCTCGAACATTTTGGATTATCATCTTTCGGTCCCTTGCAAAACTTCATATTTTTTGCATACACTAAGGATTTTAAACTTTAAAATTGCATTTTAAGATTTAAGATTTTTAGTATGCCTTAAGATTGAGAGTTTTTAAGCACACCCTTTAAGAGGACTTGATGCTTGCAAAGAGCAAAGGTTTTGATGCTCATAGAGAGGCTTTGATGCTCATAAAAATGATTTAATGCTTATAGAAATACTTTAACGTGCCAATCAAGGGTTTTGTTTGTTTGTTCATTAGGTATGAGAATTTACACTTTGGGTGTATTTTGAATTTTTACAATTTTTAGTGTATATTGAATTTTTACATTTTGTGTGTTTATTGAATTTTTACAGTTTAAATGTACATTGGATTTTTACATTTTGGGATCATTTCAAGGCCTTTAAACTTTTAGTGTGTTAGGTATTTACATAATTTGTATTCTTTGTACATTTGTAATTTTGGGAAATTTAAAGGAGTTTTATACATTTGAATTTTCGTATATTTGAGGAATTTGGGTTTTTACACATTTGAAGAATTTACATTTTCGTACATTTATTTTTTTTGTGTATTCAAGTGTATATTTCAGGATAAAGAGTCTTACCTGATTGCCCCTAGCAAAACTGCATGTTGATAGTCTAGCTCCATGAAGGATCTCTTTTTGGTGGATTTATATGAGCTTCACTCCATGGGGATTTTGTCTTTGGGCAGATGGTAATCCTTTTATTAATACCCCTAGCATGGCAGGCATAGATGACCTCACTTTTTGAGATACTATCTTTGCATTATTTCCCCTATAGGAGCTTTATCTTTATCTAATTGTTTGTTGTTTGAAGTTGTCCGGTGATCAACTTTGATGCACAAAGTCCATTTGCATTTTCCTTAGAGGAAATTATTCATGTGAGTTTGTGTAGGAAATTATATATGTGCAGCATATGTGCAAAATTCATTGGTGTATACATAATCACACATGTGAGCTATGTGTGACTTGTGTTACAGGTGGTGTATAAAGAGTTGCTTACCAAGAAGTGTCTAAAATTTAAAGTAATTGTAACTTATGAAATAATTTAAACTTTAATTTTATTCATCCCTAAATGAGTTCAATGAACCACATTCTCAACTATCATTATCTCAATAAGTGAAATCAATGGGTCATTCTCAATAAGGGAATATGAAAATAGGCTTGCCAATACCAAGGCCTACCAAACCAATACATGAGCACAATACATACCAAGCAAATTATATAAATGTGTATGCTAAAAGCCAAAATAGAATTTTCATCTTTCAAAAACAAATCCTAAAAGCAAAGTGAGGGATAAGATTTAACTTGAATGCATAAATGCATTCATGGCTTCTCACATAAAGCTCAAGAAATAACATATGCCTATTTTTACCTACTAAACCTTACTAGAAAGTCATCTTTGATAGGTTGGATGAGACTGAATCTAGAATCAAGAGGTTTTAAATTTGTTGTAATGTTAGGCTTCGGTGAATGCCTATCAAATAAGGATCAGGTTGCTAGAGGAAAGTGACCATTATGTTTCCTTAACTTGCGAGAGGACTATTCTCTCCCCATTTTCCCATTATCAAAGTTTTCTCACATTTGATCTTGGTCATTTTAATTCACCAGAAATTGTTTGAGGGTAGTAAGTGAAGGTGTCCTTTTCCTTTTTGTTGCCTTTGTTATGGTGTTATTTGTAAGGGTTTTTTTCTTTTTCCTTTTCTTTTTCTTATTTTTCCTAGGTTTATGTCATCAAATATACTCAATTCCTAATGAACAAAATTTATAGAAATTATTCTCCCTTATTCTTGAAATGTGAAGTTCACTTTACCATAATGGTTATGTTCTTAAGGGTAAACTAAAATCATTTTGAGTTATCAATAAAATGAGGATGCATTCAGGATACTTGAAATAAAGACTCATTGTGCTAGCAAGCAGTTGTGAAATCAGCGTAGGAATAGTCATTTAATGGGCTATATAAAGAGGGGCTGGGTGAATCATTTTCTAGGTCCTGTCTCATCCTAAGGTCACTTTGATAGGTAATTAGCAAGGTTCTAGTGCTTTTAGTTTGTTTTACCCGATCCCCTTATTTGCAAATAGTTTTTTTTATTCAACTTATTTTTATAACTAGTGTGAGGTGCTTAAAATTTTGAAATTGCATGGTATGGTCAAGGCTTTTATGCAATTTGTTAAATAAAAATAAAATAGGACTACCTCCTGTTCAGGTTATGTTTGAATGAAACATAAATTTCTAAGATTTAGATCAAATCAAATTATAGTTAAGAATTATTAGGATGAAGTAAAATTTCAAATTGAAGGTATATTAATAAGAAATAATCATGTGAAAATCTTAGACATAACTTGGCAAGACAAATTAAACATAGGGCATAAATTATTTTAATAAGCATACCACTAAAATTTGTAAAAGGATGAAACTGCAATAGTCATCTTAAATGCATTGGAGAAGTAGTCAATGCTTGACATGAGCAATCCTTAAATCTCTAGGCTTTGTAATTAGTGTATCACATATGAAAACCTGAAGTATTTATTGATGTTAGTTGAGTCGGGGCAAAGATACAAAGTTTTCCTTCCTATTCCCAATAAGGTTATATGCATAACAAAATATACAAAAAGTTAAGTGTGATGTGTTCGAGCAAAATATGAACATAAAATAACATGCAAAGGAAAAAGATCATGCTTGTGGACTATATGCAAACTTATGCATGAATGCAAGAATATATGCAGAAATGCATGGCCTACACCTTAGGTGGTTAAGGGACCTCATCTTGGTTGTGCTTCGACTGATGGCCCATTCATGCCTTCCTCAAAACTCATAGTCTTTAGGCAACCTTCCTTTAGTTTTTTCTACTTTGCATTCTATTTTAGGTGTCTTCTTATTTTTAGGGGAAGTAGTTGTTCCATTTTAGCAAAAGATAATCTACCTCTTTACGGGCTACATATACCATCGGATGCCCTTAAGAACCTAGAAAGAAATTTAATCTTGGCTTTTTCACTCTAATTAGTAGTTTCCCGAAGAGATTGATCTATTGTGAGCCTTCTTTAGCAGTTGTTAGGGTTCACAATTTTGTATTTTCACTTCACCCACTTATTCTTGTCCCCTCTACTTGAAGAACTTGTAGCCATAAGAGGAGTACTCTCTTGCCCCTAAAACTCTGCCTGCATCTTGAGTCATGGAATTACTACCAAAGGGGACGTTACTTGAGCCTTTTCCTTACTATCAACCCCTTATTTCTCCAAGTTATCTCAGTCCCCAAAAATATCATAAAACCATTTCTACTTTATCTTGTTTAAGTGGCACAACTTTATCCCTGCTGATCCACCCTAGATTTTATTTTCAACATTCATCAAAAAGAATATTTTAGACACTAAGAGGCAATTCTCCTCTATAGTGTATAACTGTTGACATAGTTTCTTAGTGGGGATGTCATGATAAGAACATCAGAAGAAGTATTTGTCACATCAAGAGTTACGTTTGTTACTTTAGAATATACCCTCAATACATGCCCTTATGTATGCAATAAGTTTTATTCTATATGTTAATCATATGATATTTCCTAGCTTATGCATACGCCACTATTTTTATGCATCATATAGCAATAGCAACAATCATACCAAGACATGTAATAAAAAAACACATGTTTCGTTCAATCTAAGAGGGTGATGATTTATGTGCATCTAACTCTTGTTATCAATCCGCCATTAGGGTTTTCTTGATTGAATATTTTCTCTCAATCCTTGATTTTTGTCTAAGATGCCTTTTTTCGATTTTTGCTTTAGTAGGGTGCCCAATTTCAGCAAGATCGGCTTTTTTCAGCTTTTGACCTATAGGTCTATACTTTCTCTTCTTTTAATTTTTGTCTTTGCCATGGAACCCTCTTCAGTCCATCTGACTGCTTGATTTATTAAATCTTTTTTATCATTGCTAGTGAGTAATGGTTTCCTTTTCTAATCATCACTTTTTTAGTACAAAGGGTTTAACTTTGGCTTATGTAACTTGGAACATTTGATTTGAGTTATTTCTTCTAAAAAATGGCCATTAACCTTTTTTTAGAAGATTATGTAAACCTTTCTCTTCTTTGCAAACTCAACAAGGATGGTGAGTTCTCCTTTGAATTGCAGAAGGCCTTGCTTTGCTCATTCTAACTCTAATAGCTAAGCTGGTGAAGCAACATTTAATAGTTAAAGCTAAATCTTAATAGGTTGCATTGTGCTTGTCCCCAAATGTTAAGGAGAAAAGAGCAATCTTTGAAAGTTTTCTTGCTATCCTGTTTCTTTGTTTGTGTTGGCCAGGCAAGCTTATGTACAATTTTTTTCCTTTTCCTTTTCCTCTCTTTATCTTTGTTAGTTTTTGTTAGCCTATTTCTTGCATAATGCTCCACTTAAGATAATGAGCCAAGCCGATAGCTCATGGATCATTCTCTGCTCCTTCTTTTAAGTGTCTTTAAGAAATTTTTGCACTTTTAAGTAATAGGGCTATGGTTTCTCAATGTTTGTCACTTGGAATTTTCATCTTATCTTTTTCACATTCTGGTATGGATCACTGAATTTGCTATTTAAATGATTATGTTGTTCATATAAGCTTGGGTAGCATGTTGGTCTTTATCAACTCTCATCATGTCACTTTAGGTCTAGGTAAAAACTTTTATTTCATTTTCTTTTTAATTTTTTTTTCATTTTCTCAAGTTATCTCACTTCAGGAGTCATATTAGATGCTATCAAGATTTCATTTTTCCATGAGACAAAATGGAGTAATGTTTATTGAATTAATGACTTATATAAATAAGTCATAATTTTTGCCATACATGATACAATAAAATAAGACATTGCATACATAAGAAAAGCTCATATTATTAACATGGTTAAAGAAACATATGCATATTTTACATTATCAAAAAGTGAATCATATTAAATTTTTTTCCTACTATAGGTGCAAGATGCAAAAAGCCTATCAACATCCTAGTCTCTTCCTTTTCGACATGGTGCCCCCAAGATTGGTGGTGATATTTACATCTCAAAACTCCCTGAACTGCTTCCTATTAGAACTGAGTAGATGATGGCTAAATATTTACATGCCATATATATCTTGGAGCATATACTATTTTTGTATGCTAAAGTCAATCACAAAAGCTGATAATGGCATGACATTGTGATAAATCTTTCTCTTCCTCTTCTTCTTAGGATTTGGCACTTGTTCAATCCAAATCCCGGATGGATTTCTTTAAAGTATGTAGTAATTAACTTTATGGCCAGTGTGCTGATGGCAAACATTGTACCAATCTACCCTATGTATAGGCCTTTCCTGGTTCTCAATTGGCTTAGGCAGCAGAGGCTAAAATTTCCCTTCGTTAATAAGATGATCGAGGTGCCACGATAATGGTTTTCCCATTCCTATGACTATTTTTATAGCTGACACCTTTATGATTCTATCAACATCGTCTCCATGATTACTGCTATTACCTCCATTTTTGCTAAAACTATGTTTAACAAAACCAAACTTATTTTCCAAATATTTAGCCTCAACTTCGATGGCTATGCCCTTGAGAGATTCTTTATCATTTAAACCTTTCATTTTTAGCCTATCTCTCAACTAGGGATTGGCATTTCAAATAAACAGCTCGATCTGATCAGTAATATCTGGCTTTTTTTTTCATTTCTATTACCTTATTCTTTAATTAGGAGAGATACTTGTGAAAAGACTTTTTTGGTTTCAGATGTAGCAACTCTAGATCCTTTAGGGTCATTTCTAATCTTATGTTATGGTAATACTACTTTAACTCTTTTGTCAGCCTATCCTAGTCTTCCTCTATTTTTCAATCCAACTCATGGTACCAGCTAATGAAAGGGTAAAGCTAATGGAAGGGCCCATAAGACTAAGGTCAAAGTATGCAACCTTTTATCATTTAGTAAGGGTGGTCCCTTTCATTATTAGGGCATATTGCTTTATTTGGACTACTAGATTAGAAGTGTTATCAAACTTAGGCAAGTTTGGCATTATGAACTTCCATGGTAATACTTTTTGGCTACCTAAATCCTTATTTTCTGGGCTAATACCCTTACATATCTACATTAGCTATACAACAACCATTATTTTTTCCTCTACCCTTCTTAAGGCTGGATCCTCTATTCTTGGTATCTTACTTTTTGGGGTTTGCATACAATCATCCTTTAAGGTATATCCCTTATCTTCTCCATGCTTAACTGGTGGAACAAGCGATGCCTTATCCCTAAAATCAGCATCAGGCATACAAGCTATAGCAGTTGCGATAATAGTCTCTCTGACTATAGTCAGTTCAACTAAGCTAACGGTAGGTACTATAGGGTATGTTCCAAGAGTAGGCACCATGGTGGCAACCTTCTCACTGATTATGGTCATTGCCTTTCTTTCAAGATCCTCAAACTTCTTATCTAGGTCTTGAGAGGAGGAAGGACTCACAGGTTACATGGGATCTGGCATCTTCACTTTTTTTATGTTCCCTCTGCTATCTTACAATGCTTGTTGTATCACCTAGACTCTTTCTGAACCTAATTTAAATATGCTAGATTTCAACTGCTCTAAAAAATTCTTCAACCAATAATTACCAGAACCCTTAAACCATATATGCATGTAATCTATGATGGTTGAAAAATTAAAAGGTTAGAATGATGCATGTTAAAATTTATACTAAAGATTATATGCATAGAATTAAATGCACACACATTTATTGATTGTATGATAAGGTTATACACATAAAATGGGATGTATAAATTTTATCTTTTATTTGATTTTAAGGATGTGTTTACATGATGCACATATATTTGGAGAATATATACATATATATGGTATAAAATGGAGAATAAAGACAAATCTAACATGGCATGACAAATAATGTGTATGTACACATTGTATAATAAAGGTGTGTGTACAAAATATGGTTTGACATAAGAATGAATGTATTTAGGGAATCCTTAAAACTTTTTGGGATATTTTGATGTATATAAAAATTATGACATGTATTTATTTATTTATTTATGCATTTATGTTTCACTTAAGTTGTATTTATGATTGATATATCTAAAATATAGATACATGACAAAAGTAACAGCAAAATGCATGATCACAATAAAAACATGGCTATTGAAAAGATAGGATGACAAAACAAATGACAAAAAAAATAATAAATCACCTATAGTTGACCAAAATAAAGAATGTAAAAATAATAAGCCCAAATTCAATGAGCTAGACACTACTGTCAAACCTTTTTTGATAGGTATTTAAAACCCTCTCAAAGGGCATATATCCCACACTTCACATAACCTAAGGGAGAAATATTATCTAATTACATAATAGGAGAGATACCCATACTAAATTTGATCAGAAGGATAAAATGATTGTGAATGGGGGAGATACCCACACTAAACTGGATCAGAAGGATAAAGTGTTTATGAATAGGGGAAGACACCAATACTAAACTAGATTAGAAGCATAATGTGTTTTTCAGTGAAGGGGATACATAGACTAAAGTGGATCGGAAGGATAAAGTATTTGTGAATGGGAGGGATACCCATACTGAACTAGATCAAGAGGATAAAGTGTTTATGAGTGGAGAATGGATAGGATTCTATTATGATTCTCATATGTTTGCCACTACTCCAAGATGCTTATGGCGCTACAAGAAGTCATTTGAATATATTGAAAACAAAAGAGATGCATAGCAAAGAGAAGTGCTAATATATTTTTTTTTAATTTTAGAAGGATTTAAAAGAAATGGTCAGAACCTTTCCTACCTCCTTTGGACAAGGGAACTATTAGACTGATGGTAGACTTCACCGGTGATTGATCCATATGTTTGAAGACAAAATGAGAGACTTCACTACCAATTGATCCACTTTATTAAAGCCAAGATCACGGTATAAAACTGAAGCATACTAAAGGAGGAATAGTCCATAAGGTTGTTTTAATTTCCAATGATGAGGGAATGAGTTATGCTATAGTGCTTCAAGATAGATTTGTAGATGAGAAGTAAACTATGAAATATGTTATCAGTGACTCCTGAAAAATATATATTTGCTAGAATTTTTCTAACAAAGATATTGATTTAATAAGGGGTAGACATGCCGATAGATGGCATCAACCACTTTGACAAGGTTAGTCATGTTGACAGATGGCAATAACCAACCACTACAATAGTAAGGTTAGACATGTTGATAGATGGCATCAACCACTTCGACAAGGTTAGTCATGTGACAGATGGCAATAACTAACCACTAAAATAGTAAGGTTAGACATACTGACAGATGGCAACAACCAATTAACAATCTTATCTAATTTTGCATAATAAGAAACTAGCTCTAAGTATAAACAAAATCATCTCAGTATTGCATGTCAAGAAATTGGTGCTAATCAAACTACTGGAGACTCACTGCCTTAGATTGAGTGCATCTCAAACTCTAATTTTGTATGCCAGGAAATTGGCTAAGACACCCTTATAGCCCCTTAGAAGGAATATAAGAGTGTCACAAGCCCTAATAAATCGTCTTGTTTCATTATTCTCTACTTTCATATACTTCATATCTCTTAAATTATGCCTTTTCATTATCAATAGTTTCCTTAGTTAATTTCATACAATTCCTATATCACAATATATATAATGACATATACTATCTCAAAATGCTTGCAAAATATTTACATAACTTATTCATTACTTACATTACACCTTTTCTACGTCATACAATATAAAATTGACTATATACAAAAATTAGCCTTCAAGCTTTACTCTAAGTGACCTGCAAATGTTGACTTGAGAATGGACACTTTACACTCGTATACCTATATGGAAAGAACATCTGTGCTGAGTAATTGCTCGGTAGGGAGTAAAATTAATGTAATAAACTTTTAGCCGAAGTCTCAACATAAATAATACAATATGCAAATATACATTCTATAATGATATTGAACAAGTAACCTATCTCGATTCTCACATCATCATATACTTACTTTCAAAGTAGTAACTTCGTGCATTCAGTAATTACCTTAATAACACTATGAATATTACAATGAAACACACTCATAATATCATTGAGAAACACTAATTTACGATGAGGAACTTATATTTTTTTTTATCATTAATCACTTATATCACTTCACTCACCTGAATTCCCATTAATGGTGGATAACAAGAATAAATATTTGATACCAATGAGCAATATCAATCACTAGCGATGCAATGGTCTCAAATCAACTGATATCAATAGGTATCGAAACACTATAACCTTTTTGTGCTAGTTGCTGCAATCACTATCCCTTATAGGCATACCTATCTATCCATTACTATGTGAAATTGAGGTTTACAATTAGACTTTGATCACTCAAGAGTGTCACATTCAATACATTTAGGATTGTAGATTCAATATATACAATAATGTATACAATAATATCACTAAATGATTCATTTTCAATCACAATTAATAAACACTTAACATGTTTATCACTTATTATTTAACATGTAACACTAAGCATACAAATATTCATGATAATTCATATTCATTAATTGTACATATTTATAAACTTATACATGTTCATGTCACATCTTGTCTCTATTTTTTTTGTCTAAAATACTTTAAAAGTATTAGAGGAAGTCCAAGTATGTTTTCATGCCAAGTTTAGGCCTAAGAACCAAGTGTAAAAAGAAATAGGGGAGGCACACAATGGGGAATAAGTAGTTCTAATTCTGAGCAAGTTCTAAATTCGGTTCTAGAAGGTGTGCACAATGGGAACTAATTAGTTCCAACCGTCAGCACCATTTTGCACTAAGAATTCAATAAATAGATTATTGATTATAAATTGTATATCATTTTAGACCTAGTAAATTACATATTTAGGAAAAGTATTCTTTTAAAAATTTGTTCTTATATATTCTAGTTTCCAAAATATTCAATATCACGCCATTTGAGTTTCTTAATCTTAAGATATTAATAAAATAGTGCAGCTAGCTCCTAGTGATGGGCAGCAGACATCACTCAATTTTAAGCTCCAGTATGAAGGCCTTAAGGGTAGAATTAGGTATTGGTTTCTTTTACAAAGTTGTATATATGTGTCTTAACATTCTTTTTGAACTAGAATCACTATATTAGACATCTATGGAAAGAATTATGCCCTTTAAATTAAAACTTCTTCTTGTGAACAATACTTAGATTTTCACCATATCACTTTATAAGGCACAAATCATCATTTCCAAGCACTATAACATACCTCCTTAACACTAACATCAATTACATGTCATATACAATACATTTGTCAACTTGAATCAATCAAAACATATGTTAAAGAAAATATAAAGTCCCATACCTTTTATGCCATAAAAATACTCTTTTTATTCTTTTTTTTATTTCTTTCTCTTTCCTCTTGCTTCCTTCTTCTTCCATATATAGAAATTATGAATTTAAAAATCTATTTATTTCACAAATATCATCCCCTAACATGTGGCATAAAATAGAGGAAAGAAAGAAGCTAGTTTAATTTGAAATTGCATAACTACTCTCTCTTTCTCTTCACAAACCCTTTAGCTAAAATTATGGGTTATTTCTATGGCGGATTTAGTTTATTTAGGAAGGAGAATGGTTAAATTGGTTTTTTCTAAAGTGGTTAGCAATCATGGGTTTTAAACTCATGATTTCTTTTCATTTCTCATGAAATTTCTAGAGCAAAGACTAAAAATTGGGCCTTACCCCATGGGCCTACCTTGAGTCCTTAAGCCTCATTAGCTTTTCTTTGTTCTTGGTTTCTTCCTTTGTGTTTCTTTCCCATTTTATTTATTTTCTTTCAATTTTTAAATCCCCTACATTACACTTCTTTTTAGTTATGTACACATATGCTTAAATGAAATGACCATATTATCCCTACTATTTTAAAGATTATTACTTCTATCTCCTAAACTACACTTCACTAGCTAATCGAGTGTATATTGATCATATTATCACTTAAGCATAAATACATTCTTATAGGGTATAAATAGGGGCCTCACAGTGATGCTAATCAGGTACAAACAAACTCATATCGATTTTGCATGCCTTGAGGCTAGCGCTATTCAAACGACTGAAGACTCATTGCCCTAGATAGAGTGCATCTCAAACTTTAATTTTTCATACCGATAAACTAGTGCTAATTAGGTAAAAACAAACTTACCTCAATTCTACAAGATGAGAGGCTGGCACTAATCAAATGACTAGAGATCCACCACCTTTAATGGAGTTTGTCTCAAACATTCCTCACTTTTAACAGAATGTATCTTATAAATCAAAGAATCTTCACTTTTAATGGAGTGTATCTCAGATATCTATCATCTTTTAGTGGTTATACCCTATGCCAAACATTTGGTCCTTTGTGTAATGTCACATTTCATTTTATAAAATTAGATTTTCTTCATGTTATTATATTGTTGGCATGTCGTATTATAATAATATTTGTAAATAACTATCTAATGTTATTTTAATTATCCCTAGTCATTTATCATTATTGAATTAATGATAAATAAAGACTAATGTGAGTTTGATTGATAATCATGGGATGATTATATATGGTGATATAAATCAAACATATAGGTATTTGCTAGAGAATATAGTACTCGATAGACCCATTATGAGATACTACATGGGTTGACGCCATTAGTGATCTCATAATAGTTATGTTATCAAACCTTAAACCTGAGATTATCACATCATCTTACATGATGAACATTATGTTTTGACATGATCAAACATTATCTTTAATTTGATAATCACAAAGTTTATGATTAATTATTTCTTGGAAAATGTAATAACCTAAAAAGAGAATTTTAGTTTGGAAAAGAGAGATTTTTGACCCTGAAATAACTAATCTATTTTTATTAGCAACTTCAAAAAAAATTTTTAAATATTTAAAATGTTATTCCACTAATTTTCAAAAGATGAGGATATCCAAAATTTTGAATAAGGAGTGAAAATTTCATTCATTATTCTTTGGAATTCTGAGGGAGCTTTTTTTATTCCAAATGGCATTACTCAATACAAAAAAAATGCATTTTACTAATGGATTTTTACCGATAAAATTGTGTCTTTATCGATGACAAATAACCATATCGATGATTTTTAATTATTTAACCGATGGAATGGATCCATCATTAAAGCGCTTGTAGGTACCAAATTACTGACAAAAAAATTCTTCAATAAATATTACCAACATCTTTTACTGATGAATTCATAAAAAACATTCCAACTGTAGTTTTATTTAAAATCCATAGGATGTTTCGTCGTGTTGACCAACTATCGACGAAACATTTCATCGGTAAACTATAGGTAAAAATTAATGAATACATTATTAATTTATTTTAATATAAACAGCAATGGATTTTTGATTGGTAATTTTTTTGGAAAATATATTTAGTATAAATATTAAAATGGCAGTGAGGGATTTTTTCGTCTATAATTTATTTCAGTAACATCAAAATTTTCTATATTATATTTTTAAATTATTTGCAATAATTATATATTTTCTATTTGCAAATCCCAGATTATACATAATAAATTAAACATAAATGTCTAAAATTTAAATTGATATAACAAAATGAATATATACATCATAACTGTTGTACATAAAAATCTATACTATACATAATATTTTACAATTATACAAAAAATTAACTATCTTAATTGAAAATTCTAATTGTTATACAAAAAATGTTGTACCAATATCGAGGTTTGCTCATATTGTCATCTTGCAAATATTAAAAAGAAAGTAGCATAATTTTGTGATAATAAAAAATATAACATAGACAGGAAAAACTACTTTCTATGGCATTATTATCAAGCAATTAGACTAAAAGTGATTGAACCGAAAAAATGGAATTTTTTGATTTCTGATTGGAACTAAAATAAGAGACTAGACTAGAGAAAAAAGATCATTGCATGCAACAATTCCCTATTGTTAGTTGCTTAACATAACGAACATTTTGAAGAAGCTTTGTTGCTCTAATCACTAAAAGAAGAAAAACTTTCCATTTCCCATTAGAAAAGCTTTATTGCTCCAATCACTAAACATTGTGAAGTACAAAAAATGCTAAAATTTTGTGGGAAAGTTGAAACCTTGGGAATTCTAATGAAGGGTTAAAAAATCTCAAATTAGAAATAAATAAACCTTTGAGAAGGTAATTGGAATTCATCCAAAAGCACACTTATCAATGTGATGGATTTTACACACACCCATATATATATATAGACCACATCAGCTAAACACTAAGCCCTACTTTCCAAAATTAGTTTGTTGTTTTATAATTTTAAACTAATAAGGATTTATTAATAGGAAGAGATATGATTTGAAAATGGTCATTCCTCCATAATGCAATTTCTGCTAAGATACAACTAAATTTGAATCCTACACTCTGTAAGCCCTATGAATTATGAATTTACAAAATGCATGTAACAAATAACCACATGTACACATTCGCTCTCTTGCCTATTTTTGACCCTGCTATAATTACATTCATTTAATAATAAGAAGAAGATTTGATTACCATAGTATCTTAATTGTGATAACACCATCTTTTTCCTAGTCCAACAAAACACAACTGACGATTCTACCTAGCACTAGATGATAACTAGTACATGGCAGATATAATAACACCTTACTTGCAGCATGAAACCATTTCAAAGGGGCAAATAAAAAACATGTCGTGCCACTAACATAATAAGGTATCATTAACTAGCAAATTGAGGTTCATTCAACTCCAATTGAAACAAAACCAAAATGAACGAGAAATAAAAACAAAATCATAAACATACTTATATATATATATATATATATTAGAACCAAGTCAGGCAAACTAAAACCAATCAAGTCAATAGAACTTCATGAAAAATGAAAACCAAATAGTCAGGTTTTTGTAGTATTTATTATTCGAAAACAACAAAATATTGGCAGAATTGTAAAAATAAAAATAAATGATGATAATAATATATATTTTGAAGAATATATCAATCAATAAATTGAAAACTAAAACTAACATATAAGATTAAATATTACTACAAATTTGAAATTTATTAATTAAATTATTTAGTGATGAATTCTACTACACATGCTGACTAATGTGCTCAATAAAGCAATAGATAACTATACAATAATTATTTATCTTACAGGAAAGAAATTTCTCCTATATGCTATCAAGAAGAAAATGACAGTCATCATATATTAATTTTCAAGACATGTGAAGGTAGCAATTATAATTGCAAAAATCAAATATAATTTTTATTGAGGAAACCAAACTAAATTATTTGTAACCAAAATTAATTAAAGCTGCTTCTGTTCAAACATAATTGAACATGCCTAAGTAATATTGAATAAAAAAATTATTTCCACCCTTGTCAAATCCCCTAACTACTTACAACCTAAAAAAATGACATCAAAGATTGCACGAAAATCTTTAAGTGCAGTCTCCCAAAAATATACAAATCTCATCACATGTAAAGAACTATAGTCTTCATAATTTGTACTTCTCCAAAGCAATACAAATATACTCTATTTTGTTCCTAAGAAATTCAAACTAATAGTTCAAGCAGAAGATAAATCATTACCAAAGGTATTAGCATATGCTAAGTGTTTGAGCCGACCTTTAGCTATAGAAATTTTAAGTTTCTACAAACAACAATGCCACACCCTGTGCCCAATCCACCAAGGGTTAAGTCAGAATAGTAGTTTACATTATTATATAATCTCATTTATATCTTCCCCTTTTGTGCTTTTTTTGATGATTTATCTACCATATTTTATTACTATTTAACTATCAATTTTACATTAAACAAACAAATTTATGCATAAATACTTAGACATTAACTAAATGTTGTAGTAAAGTTTAGCATGGTTGCTTTTTCCATTTACCTAAACTTCTTGTGTAATCCTTAGATTTTACAATACAATGCATTTAAATGACCATTTAGTAGATTGCAGACATATGCATTAAACATTCAAAATAGTACTTAATTTATCCCAGTCTTAATACCTGTAAACCTATGCATAGAAATAAAAATTCTACTCGTTAAGCAAACTGCTTAGCGGCAACCACTTATTTTACTTTTCCATATGAAAGTATATTTTCATTACAAAGATGGAAATAATCAATAATTGCATTTAATATAATCATATATAAGTATAAAAAGAAAATTTAAGTATCGTTAGTTAATTACCCTCATCTTGAAAAATTTACTAATATATCAAGTTATTTATGCAATTATATTAGTTGGGTATTATCAAAACCACAAACTATATGTATATATATTAACATTTATTTTTATTAAATCTATTTCTATATGTCATTAAGTTCATTAATGAAAACATTTCTCTCCCTATATTAATTAGAAGAAATTAACTAATGGATACAAGGGACTAAGAACATTTTGGTATATACGGACTAGGGTGGTCGAAATCTGACATTGCACTCCCTTATAAAAAAAAAATTAGAATGGAGTGCTCGTAACCTAACACTGTACTCCACTACAAAAGCCAATTTTGAAATGGAGTGATCAAAACCTGACACTACACTCCACTATAAATCAAATTTCTAAATGGAATGGTTGAAACCTGACACTGCAGTCTAAGTTTCGATGTAAAAAGGGGTCAAAACCTGACACTGCCCTTTTTACAACTAATGGTGAGTCATTAATCTAAATTACAAAAAACCATTATCTTGAATATTAATCAAGATTTCATCTTTATGGCCAACCAATTATATACTACTTGAAATTTTCCAATAGTTTGCTAAGGGCATTAAAAGAGTTATAGTTTCGTATATTCCTCGGTGCACTATCCAAAAGCTTGTGACAATTTCATTACCCTCCGACATGCCATCAAGCACCAAATAATTTCCTCATAATCATATTTTTAGTATTATAGCATATTCATATATGTATATATAGCTAGAATTAATTCATGTCATGTAATATCTCAACACATTTTACCTTTTTCAAGTATCGCACATTTATTTTCAAGTAAAAGTGGAGAATTTCACACACATGGTCACAAATATATTTGTAAAATATTCATTTATTAATTTAAATACATGCATTAACATCATATTATTTCATACTATCAATATTACAATTTTAAATTTAATTTTTTATTATTTTTTCTCTTTTTGTTAACCACTTACTTCTATTCAAATAAATAAACAAATTTAAGCTACTTAAATTACTAATTCTATTTCTATTTCAATTAGTCATATAGGAAGCCTCTATTTATAAATTTTACATTGATATGTACATATATGCATGTAAATTCTTAAATTTACCACAAAATTTAATGTATCAATTCATCTAGTTTTCATATTAACAATATAAATCTTATCTTATGTTCATTAATTTCATAGATTTCTAATTTAATTATAACAAATTTTTCTCATGCCATAAACTTTAATCTAAATATAATATATACAAAATTTAAGAAAGGTAAATCTTAGTGGTTGCAAACCTCTATTGGTGACAAAAATAATTCCAATAGCTTCAAAGTATTCTTCAATATCAAGCTTTATTTATCACCCCTTTACCCTTCTTTTTCTTTAATTTTTCTTCTTTTCCTTCTTCTTCTTCTTCTTCTTCTTCTTCTTCTTCTTCTTCTACTACTACTACTACTACTACTACATAATTCAAGAACTAATTTATCCATAAAATTTAGTAGATCATAAAAAAATGTTGATTAACCTAATATCCAATAGCTAAATTTAAGAAATTTAACCTACCTAAACCTTTAATCAACCAAAATTAAATCCTTATTTTTAAATCCCTAACCCATTATCATGTTCTCATAACTTTGCTCCATAAAGATCCAAACTTATACAACTTTTCTCTCCATCCACTACTCTGACATAGTAGAGCGAGCTCTAATGGTCAACGAAGCAATGTGGTCTAGCAACTAGGCTATCAAGGGAAAAATTACAAAACAAAAAGTGGTAGCTGCTACCCTTTTTGCATGTGACTTAGGGAGGAGATTAAATAGCTGGGCTACTGTGGGTGGTAGGCAAGAAGGCAACAACTAACAATGGTGGCAAACGGTGTAGGAATGCAAGTGATGGAGGCCAAAAAGAAAAGAAAAGAAAAGAAAATGGGAGAGGGTTGTGGGTCACGGGAAAAAGCAAAGAAAGAGAAATGGAAAAGATTTTTTTTAGCTAAAATTCTCTTTAGTCCTTCCCAATTTACTCTTTAAGTTCCTCTATATTTTTTTTTTCAACCCATTCAGTTATTTGAATCCCTTTTTAATTTACATTGTATTTTAGTTGTCTTTTTTTCATCAAATTATTCATAATTCCCATTTCCTTTAATATTATTTAATTTTGGAGTGTTACACCAGCTCAATCATCTTTCGTTCATCTTTTGATCCAATTGCTTAACCTATTTTACTAGCTCATTGATGGAATATGACATGGTATGCACATAAAGATCACGCATTGGAAAACAATTAAAATTTGATCATACATGCCATACAATTCCATGACAAGAATCGAAACATGCAATTTTAGGGTTTTAAAACTTACAACTTTAGATGCCTTTAAAACTTGATTTTGATGATGATCAGCAACCAAGGAGGATATCTTAGCCTTACACCTTCACTACCATTGCCATGGAACAGCCTTTACGCCACTCCTCTCTATTCTCACACACACACTTGCAAAGATAGCTTAAAATCAAGATTGCTAGCTCTCAAATTAAGTATTGTGTAATGGCTATGGTTTGAAGCTACAAGACTTGATCTTGTACTTCTTTTAGGTGCTATTAATGCCTAAGAACACAAGAAAGCAAGAAAGAATTCTTCCACTTGTGTGTTTCGGCCAAGAGAGAAATATGAGAGAGAGAGATGTAGTTCACGCCACACACTAAAGAAAAACTCTAGGTTTTTATCTTTTTTTCTCATTCAATATATATCATTTAATTTTTTAAGTGATAAATCTAAAATCCACTACCTAAAGATAATTAATTTTAGCCTTTATCACTTCTTTAAAACAAGATATATATATTGATTCAAATTCTTTTGATTTAATCCAAGATAAAAGTAAGAAATTTAATCAAACAATATCACTTAATTAAACTCATACATGTGTCGAAATTCCTTGGCATTTCTCTAGGAATTTCCGCCACTTCTACATCTAATTAAGTGATTTAATTTGATTATAACTCTTTTAGGATTTAATACTCAATTAATTAAATTAATACAAGATAATTAATTAATTGAAATTAAACCATGTGGGCTGAATTTCTCTCTCTCATATGCCAAGGTCCAATAGCATTTATAATGCCCATTACATATATTAATTTGACTTTAATTAAAAGCCCAAATTAATACCCAATACATTATTTAAATATTTTAAGCCCAATGCTTTATGTGCGATCCTATAGGTCTATTTAATGTTGGCAATGAATTAATAAATTAATTCAAAGGCATATATATATTCTCTAGCAAGATATTATAGCATTCCAAATTAAATGAAAATGATATGGCATTTAGTGACCTAATGCAATTTTGCATAGTCCCTCACCCATAAATATCAAAATTAATATAAGGCATGGAACTAGTCATCCTTATATATATATTAATTCCTTTCTTGATATCCCAGTGACACTAAACTCTTAGATAAATAATGATTACTCATTATTTCATCTCAGTATGGCCATACACTTCTCAGTTCACTGATCAAGTGGTCGATGATATTTTCTCTCTTATAGAGAGGGGTAATCCCTTCACTTCTCTCATGCTCTCTAACATGAATCAATGCATACCCAAGCATACCCGTACTTGTCACTCTGTTACAAGCACGTTAGGTGTATGTCAAAGCACACAGTAATTCATAAAGAGTTTCATAGAGATTTTAGGTCTAAGAACTCCGATACAAAACTTGCATATGAGAAAAACTTATGACTTGTACCATATAGTGTTCTCATGAGTGGATCAAATCTAGATACCATGTTCTAAACATGTATCTATGATCTCTGATTGACACTCTTGTCCTTATAATCCGTAAGACAGAACTCAACTTATCAGAGAGAGCATACTAGTCTTAATTCATTGTTATTCCCATAACAATGACTAACTAGGGATATTTAGAATGAAGTCTCATTTGTTTCAAGGTCTTATAACCATGTGCCTCACACATGATAACTTAAATTGAAACAACATTCTTAGATAGTTCTATCAATTGATATGCACAGGAATACAATAGATAAAACAAATGCCTCATTTATTAACTAGAGTGTTTTATTACAATATATTGGGGCTAGGGCTTACACGGGATTGGTCTTTCGAATGTTCTCTTCAACATTCTTAAGCATCCCATGGAGCTCAGTGACTGACTTGTTCATTGCATGCATGTTATAATTCATCACAAATGGATCATAATCATCAGTTAATGATCCTAAGATCAAGTCAGTGGCCAATTCCTTTGGCACTTGTACCTCAAGCTTCTCAAGAGTATCAAGATACCCTTTCATCTTGAGTACATGGGTACTAACAGGAGTACCCACTGCCATCTTACAAGAAATTAAGGCCTGTGTTGTTACGAACCTCTCGTGACGAGCTTGCTCTTGGAACATCTCCTTGAGGTGCACTATGATCGCATAAGCCTCTTGGTCCATAAATTGCTTTTACAAGTCAGGCACCATAGTGGCCAACATCAGATAGGTCACATCATTGGAGTTGCTCTTCTTGGTCTGAAAAGTTTCCTTTTGAACCGCAGAGGCATTCCTAGTAGGTTCTTCAGGCAAGGGTGCATAAAAAACATACGACTTTTTCTCTTGCTTAAGAACTATTCTTAAGTTTCGAGACCAGTCTATGAAATTGGTGCCATTCAATTTGTCATTTTCAAGGACCGATCGCAATGAGAAATTGTTGTTTGAAGATGCCATTTTCAATCTACAATAAAATTTAGCAAGATTAAATGAGGTCTTATTTATAATCCCACAAACCGAATTAATATCCTTTTAAATAATTCGCTTTAGTGATTTAATGTAGGCCAAGATCCTCTTTTCACAACAACTTATTAGTCAAGCTGAGCTTGTACACCTAACAAGTTAAGTTACTTAGGTAGGAAAAACTCCAATCATGTCTCGTACATGACTCTTAGATCAAACGGGCTAACATCTTAAGATGTTATAGCACAAACCCATTCATTAGTTGCCTAGGTTCGGGCATCCCTTTCCATGTTATGTCCAACCTACATTCACAACCCATGCCTCACAAAGATAATCGGGCGCATCTAGGACTCCTAGTCTACGTGAGCGATGATCGATGCCTTGACATGTTTCAAATTAGGAAGGCAACTTTGTGACTTACTATTTTTAGGGATTCATTTTATCACGGCTTACATGGCATACGCTTTGTCATCCATTCATAGCATGCATATATAAATAATTGCATAAAGTAAAGCGTGACAAACATGGGCCCAAAAACCTACAACTAAGATTCTATACTATTACATAAGAATCTTCGAGTTGGGGTTCTCCACTCCGGTGGGCTTCGTCTTGATTTACAAAGTCTTCAAGTAAATTCTATTCTAAGAAATAAATGAAACTTTTACAATAATACATAATGGCTCGCAGGCCATATTTAATTACAAAAACCCAAGGCCCATGAATGCACCATGCATATCCATTCATCACACCAAACAAGCAAATAAATATACATAACATTCATGGATAAAAAAAAGTCCAATTTTAATTAATTTAGCCAAGCCCATTAATGGAAATTGTGTACTTAAACCTTTAAGAGATGACCCTGTGATGGGCTTGGGCCGAAGCCCAATGGACTAAATCCTCTTATTGAATAAGTTCTCTTAAAAGCCCAACACACAAACTAGTAAGATTTGTGCTATAAATCAACTCTAGTATAATTTCCAATTTTGCCATTTTTTTTTTAATTTTATGTCATACAGCCCATAAACATTAAAAATACATATAATATGTACCAACATAAATTAAAACACAAAATCATGAAGAACATATATACGATACACGACATGCATATAAAAACAAACAAACAACAAAACTAGTTGTTTAATGCTTATGTGATGCCACAAAATGAACAAATACTTAAATCAATTTTATGAGTCATTTAATAATTTAAATAAGGTCATAAATATTGATTTAATATTATTTACCAATCAGATCTAAATGTGTTTTTACCATTTTAATCAAAACAAAACAAACAATGTTGATTAAACATGTAATAAACACAAACTAGTCATAGATTTAAGTGATTTTAAAATTAATCAATTAAATTGTCATGGACCAGAATTAAAGCCAAACTTAAAATATATCCAGACCTGATATTTAATCTTTAAAAATCACTTACAAAACATGCCAAAATCGTTTTTATATTTAATATTTAAAACTAGTTGTTAAACTAACAATTAACATGCCAAATAGCATCTAGTTTTAATATTAACATGTACAATCAGGTATTATCAATTAAATCCGACCATTAACAGCTCCTATAACATCTTAGGACAGTATATTAACATTTCATGTTAATTATAATACCCATATAATAATTTAAAATCGTTTTTACATCAAAACAATGCAAAAAACTCAAAACAGAAAATTTCAGCATTGCATGTATTTAAAATAACGATTTTTGATTAATTATTTCATGCATCTAAAGCACTAAAATAAGCATGATTAGGCTCTGATACCAATGATGGAATATGACATGGTATGCACATAAATATCACGCATCGGAAAACAATAAAAATTTGATCATACATGCCATACAATTCCATGACAAGAATCGAAACATGCAATTTTAGGGTTTTAAAACATACAACTTTAGATGCCTTTAAAACTTGATTTTGATGATGACCAGCAACCAAGGAGGATATCTTAGCCTTAGACCTTGACTACCAATGACAAGGAACAGCCTTTACGCCACTCCTCTCTATTCTCACACACACACTTGCAAAGATAGCTTAAAACCGAGATTGCTAGCTCTCAAATTAAGTATTGTGTAATGGCTATGGTTTAAAGCTACAAGACTTGATCTTGTACTTCTTTTAGGTGCTATTAATGCCTAAGAACATAAGAAATCAAGAAAGAATTCTTCCCCTTGTGTGTTTCGGCCAAGAGAGAAATATGAGAGAGAGATGTAATTCACGCCACACACTAAAGAAAAACTCTAGGGTTTTATCTTTTTTTTCTCATTCAATATATATCATTTAATTTTTTAAGTGATAAACCTAAAATTCACTAACTAAAGATAATTAATGTTAGCCTTAATCACTTCTTTAAAATAAGATATATATATTGATTCAAATTCTTTTGATTTAATCCAAGATAAAATAAAGACATTTAATCAAACAATATCACTTAATTAAACTCATGCATGTTCCGAAATTCCTTGGCATTTCTCTAGGAATTTCCGCCACTTCTACATCTAATTAAGTGATTTAATTTGATTATAACTCTTTTAGGCTTTAATACTCAATTAATTAAATTAATACAAGATAATTAATTAATTGAAATTAAACCAAGTGGGCTGAATTTCTCTCTCTCATGGGCCAAGGTCCAATAGCATTTATAATGCCCATCACATATATTAATTTGACTTTAATTAAAAGCCAAATTAACACCCAATACATTATTTAAATATTTTAAGCCCAATGCTTTGTGTGTGATCCTATAGGTCCATTTAATGTTGGCAATGAATTAATAAATTAATTCAAAGGATATATATATTCCCTAGCAAGATATTAGAGCATTCCAAATTAAATGAAATTGCATATGGCATTTAGTGACCTAATGCAATTTTGCATAGTCCCTTACCCATAAATATCAAAATTAATATAAGGCATGGAACTAGTCATACTTATATATATATTAATTCCTTTCTTGATATTCCAGTGACACTGAACTCTCAGATAAATAATGATTACTCATTATTTCATCATGGTATGGCCATACACTTCTCAGTTCACTGATCAAGTGGTCGATGATATTTTGTCTCTTATAGAGAGGGGTAATCTCTTCACTTCTCTCATGCTCTCTAACATGAATCAATGCATACCCAAGCATACCCGTACTTGTCACTCTGTTACGAGCACGTTAGGTGTATGTCAAAGCACACAGTAGTTCATAAAGAGTTTCATAGAGATTTTAGGTCTAAGAACTCCGATACAAAACTTGCATATGAGAAACACTTATGACTTGTATTATGTAGTGTTCTCATGAGTGGATCGAATCCAGATACCATTTTCTAAACATGTATCTATGATCTCTGATTGACACTCTTATCCTTATGATCCGTAAGACAGAACTCAACTTATCAGAGAGAGCATACTAGTCTTAATTCATTATTATTCCCATAACAATGACTGACTAGGGATATTTAGAATGAAGTCTCATTTATTTCAAGGTCTTACAACCACGTGCCTCACACATGATAACTTAAACTGAAACAACATTCTTGGATAGTTCTATTAATTGATATGCACAGGAATACAATAGATAAAACAAATGCCTTATTTATTAACTAAAGTGTTTTATTACAATGTATTGGGGCTAAGGCTTACACTAACACTTATGATCTCTCATGTTTTAGTTATTTTTGGTTTTGTTTGATGCCAGCTTGTAGATGGAAATAAATTTCTATGTGTCATTAGAGGACATAAAGGCCTTAAAACCTACCTTTGATACTAAATGTTACAACTTATGCTATAATTATGGATTTCTTGAGATAAATACCCAAAAAATTCTAGATTATATAGTAAAATAATAGAGAATTTTGAGGGAAAAATAAGGATTAGAGGAGAAGAAGAATAAAGAGAATTTGGAAAGAGAGCAAAGAATATAGAGAGAGGAATTTTGTAATTCATTTCATCATATTGTAATTCCATTACGATGGCAAATATATGCATTCTTTTCACAAAACCAAACAAAAGAGCAGATATGGTGCCAACCAATATAACTAATTACATTCTCTCTCACTAATTCAAAAATAATAAAATGCATATTCTTAACTAACTTAACTCGTTACATCCATTTAATTATTCTTCATTGCTTTATTCCTTTCAATTTCCATCATCTTCTCCACTTGTATTCCCTCGATCATTACACATAATAGATGCATTGGTTACTAGCCCTCCTGTAAATTTTGCAATATAACCACTGTAGACACTATAACTTTAGGCAGCCTAGGTTAGAATTACTTGAAGATAAAGTATTGGTATATTTTTGGAAAAAATCATAAATCTCAAAACCTTGATCTTAATTCCAACTTTTTAAAAGTTTTATGGTTTTCTAAACTTGATTTTTCCAAAATTCTTTGAGAAGAACTTTAAAAACCTTTATTTAGGCCTCTAAAAATGATAGATGGATGTCTATCATAAAGGGATGATCGTCTATAGCTATGCCTCTTTCAATCCTAGTTAGATCAAAGGAATTTTATAAATTTTGAGGAATCATGTAAGGGATAGCCATCAAATGCCAATCTATGGGTTATTTCTAGATTTCATATATTTTTCATTTTTTAAAATCTTTGATAATTATGAGATTTTGAAGATTTGATCAGTCCTAAATTTTAGGGGATTGAATCTTCCACTTATAGAAAGTTAGAGTTAGAGTTGATCTCTAACTCTTTTCCAACTATTTAAATAAAAATTAGGGTTTTCGAAGGAGAAAGAAGGATCCTGATGTTTTGGACAGAGGGGAGTAAGCTTTTGAGGGAGAGAAAATAATTCTCTGCTCTTTAAACAAAAACTTTGTAATCACTGATACTAAAAATACACAAATCTTTTCTTTATTTTCAAACATTGAAATTGAGGATTGGATTCGAAATTATCGTTCTTTTAGAGTTACAAAATCAATGATTCTCTCAAAATACCCTTTTTTTCTTTAAACCATATAATGATTATGTGGATATAACTATTATTTTTGTGTTGTAACTCATGATTTTATGTTATTTGATGTATTTATTTGTATTCTTAATGCCATAATGTTTTTAAATTACTTATTTGTGAGTTATAAAGGCATGTTAGAGTTTGTATTATGCATGGTCTTCATTGATGTTTTGTAGAGTTATTTAATTTATTTCATGTATTTTGCATGATTGCTATGTTTTAATTTGATTTAATACACGTTTTTATTGTTATTTTCATTGTTGGGCATGATTCAGGGTCTTAAAATTGCTTATTTAGAGTTTAAGATTTATTTTCCTTTATTTAGAAGTTGATTTTGCTTTTCATGTCTGTTTTTTAAGTGACAGATGAGAAGAAGGCATCAAAGATTGTTGCCTGTCAATGCAACATATGGTACCTTTCTCTTATCCCATCCCTCTCTTTTTTTGTGGCATCTGTCTTCGCTTTGGTGACATCTATGGCTTTATTTTCTTGATTTTTATCATATTTTAATTTTTTATGCTAATTTAGGTCAGCTTGAATGCTTATATTCATTTATTCATTCCTGCGAACATGATTTGCATATTGTACTCTTTTATTTATTTGTTCTAACATATCTTCTACGACTATTTTAATTAATTAGCTTATTTTATGTTTGATTTATTTTTAAAATGCTAATTAATTTACTTTCTTTATATATTTGTGTGAGCTATTATTTTCATAAATTTATGAATTTTTTTTTGGAGAATAGTTTGCCTTGTAAGTTAACTTTCAATTAGTTCCTCGTTTATTCCCATACTCTTTTAATACATTTAATTTATATTTTACTCTATTTTGGTTTGTTATGCTTTATTTCTTATGTTATTATTTAATTTTAACATTTTGATAATTTTTAGATGTATTTCTTTTTGGGATGTAATAATTTAGCAAAAAGGGAATTTTTGGTATGATAATCCATAAGTCATTAAATGTTTTATATTTAAATTAACATGTGTTTTCATTAATAAGACCAATGTCCAATTTCTATCCCAAAACTATATAATAAAAGAAAATTCTTGTTTTCATCAAATTTGGGATCACTAATCCCATATTTTCTTAAAATTTCTAAAGACACTTCATGTCCCATTTGTAAAATATGTACGTGGGAACAAATATTTTAAAAATTAATGAATAGCTCAATTTATGTATGATATTTTTTATTTTCTCTTTGGATGATTTGCCTCTATAATAGTGGGTTTCCTTTATTTTACTCACTTTATTTATAGCTTTAATTATTTGATTGGCATGTTAATTTAAATTTAATCATGGTGCATCATGTGAGAAGGGAGATAATGGATTAATAACCAAAAATTAATTATAAAATAGCACCTAACTAAGATGCTAAGTAAAAGTGATGTCCCAAAACCAATCTATGTTTAGCCATAATAAAGGCTGAAATTCATTTTCCAACATTTTGTTTGGTGGTGACTCCATGATAGCTACCTCTTTGAACCCATATTAGATTCCTTCATAGTTTTACCATTAACAATAATTTAGACCTGACCACTTTTATTGCAAAGTGGCAAGTTTCTCAGTTATAGTGAGCGTTACCCGATCTTGGGCTTTAAAAGCAGGTCTATGAAAACCTAATCAGACACTAAGCAGGCTTCAACGTGCATCATAGTGGTGACTCCATTGGGGAATAAAGAGACCTTGCTCCTAAAAGCATTTTGGTTAAGTTATTCATAATTGGGTTTTTTCTTGTTAATCCTATTTCCTTTCAAAATTGCATTTTGGTTAAGTTATTCATAATTGTTTTTTTTTTCTTGTTAATCTTATCTCCTTTCAAAATTGCATCTTTTGCATATATGCTAAAGCCTTAGAATTAAGTTAGGTTTTGGCCCTGGTGTTATCCTGAAGTATGCCCTATATTCACTTAATGTGGAAAGGTGTTAAAAAGACCAACTAGCCAAAGCTTGGTGCCAAATGGTATATGAAATTGTGACCCATTGGTTGTTATACTTCTGATGAGCTAGACCTATTCGTAGGGACCATGCTTGGATAGCCCTAAAGTTTCAATCACCTTACTACAACCCATGTAATGATAATAAATACTTCCCTTAAGTTATATAACCATAATAATTCATGGTTGTTATATGGCCCGTTATGTATTAACCAAACTCAAACAAAATTTGAGGGTACCAGTCAAAGGCTATTATGCCCTAGCATGCCTAACTTGATTTGTATGAGCAACTTAAAATACTAAATGGCCAAAACCCATATGCCTACACTTTCGATTAAGAGAGGTTATGATGTTGCCTTTTCATCACGTACCATACACGTCCATTAGCTTCCCTATTTACCTAGGCTAAGCCTACCTAGGATAGGGATCATAAGACCTCCTGTGTGGGAGTAATAAGGTTGGAAGGCTTTGTCTTTCTAACATGTAGTTATGATTGAAGACTAACAAATGCATTTATTATATTCATACACCATGTATATATCATACTCATGCATTATCACCATGCATAATCCCTGGTGCTTGACTTTTACAACCATCATATATTCATTTAGGTGGTCTAGAGGGTCAGATGGTTTCCTTATTTGCAAATAAATACTTGAGATACCTAGATTGAGATCTTAGTGAAGTTTATAGTTAGGGTCTGAGTTCATTTTAGAGTTTGATTCAACCAAGCTTTTAAGAAGTAGTCAAAAGACTACAAGATGATAGAAGATCTTGGATTGAGAATATTTGCTTTAAGGCATAGACTAGCCTCTATTTTGTTTCCCTTTAATTCAATAAGACATATTAGATATAGGGTTAGATAGGAGATTTCAAGAACTTGAAAAGAATTTATAGGTTAAAATTGTAGGCTTGTTGGACTAAAAATTGGTAAAACTCAAGAAAACTTTGTTGGCTAAAATTTGGGGTTTGCTTACACTATCAGCTAAATCTCAAGGTGTGACCTCGCCAATCCTAGTAACAAAAGTTAAAGAGGCATTTGTAATGATTAATGTTAAAGTTGCAGAAGAGCACCTAACCAAGAAAATAAACATTCAAGGTAATGATCGAGTTATAAAAGTTCCAGTGTCGAGAATAATTTAGTATCATTACACCATCATAAACAAACCATTGTCTTGGCACCTTACTTATCTTAATAAGCAAGGGAAGTTACAACTACTTTTACCTAAACTATCCTTGAGTAGACAAGTATTGTGCTTATCATTAGCACATAGGACATCTAACTGATAAATGTTATACTTTAAGAGAATACATCCAAGTCATAATTGATTCTGAGCAAGAGATTGATGAGGAATTGTTACTTAATAGGGAAAATGTCATCAAAATATGATGTATTAATTGTCAAGAATGGGATAAGATAAGATCCAACAGGGACAGTTATAAGGATATGGTTAAAGCATTAACTCCTAAAATAGCTTTTGCCAATTACTATATATAAGCCATTATCTTGGTATCTCATTTACCTTATGGAAGGAGCAAGTGCCAAAAACAAAAAAAAACATCAAAAGTGTCTATTTCTATAATAAGTTGAGGTGCTCAAAAGATAGGGGAGTATCAACCATTGAAGTAGCTCAAAGGTAGTACTCTAATTTGGGAAAAAAAATAACTTGGATATTTGCATGATTGGTTAAGGAAGGGAAGCTGCAATCTCTACCGTATAAATCACCTAAAAACTTCAGTTTGCCGTATCACAAATCAAATTTATTTTACATTTTCCACCAGCACATTGGCCATTTGATTAATGACTATCGAGTCCTGAGGTACTAGATCCAGGATCTTATTAACAGTAAGCAAATCTTCGATCATAAAAAGAGGTAAAAGGGTCTAATATCTCTTGACTAGTTGTTCTGTATGGGTCATAATAGCTATGCTAGGGATTAAAAGTAGTGGCATTTTTATAGACCTTGTTTTTTCTTTCTAAACCTTTTAATTTGAATGATGCTATTTTTTTAATTATATTAATAAGATGAACAATTTTGTTTACTGAAATGATATTTTTTTATTACAATATACATAATCATGATCATTCATATTTGACATCAATTCAACTAATACATGCTCATTTAATCTTAGAATGAAAGAAAACCTTAAAGAAATCTTGTTAGCATCCGATATAACTCATGAAGAAAGGAAAAATTTGAGAGAATTAAGAAAAAAAATGAAAGAGTATGTACCTGGACCTATGATGACCTACCAAAGGTTGGTAAAAAGATAGCTATTCACATAGGGTATAACCCAGTCTAGCAAAAGCCTTAGTAGTAGTGGGTAAAGACCATAAAGGTATTTAAATGTTCATCTTTAGTGGTCTATGAAGTGAAGATTTAATGGTCAATAAAGAATGCTTATTGCCTTACGTCAACTATCTTAAGGAGTTAGTTTGAAAATTCTTTAGCCACTTTGGTATTGATGTGGGATGACCCAAAGGGGTAAGTATGAAATTTGCATTAATCTCCAACTCTAACAAACCACTCTTCGAAGTTGAGTAAGTAATGAAGATTAAGGTGGATGATGGGAAGCCTTCATATTATGATATCTAGAACCACTTAGAGAAATCAATGTTCCTAGAGGAGGCTTCTGAAAAGGATTAAAGGATGATCCGCAAGCTATCTACTTAATTCATTAGTGTATATAAAGTGATTTGTAATAGGTAGTTTGATAGTATTCGGTTGGAGTGCTTAAGTGAAAAGGGAATGTAGTGCTCACATGAATGGTTAGGTTAAAAAAAAAGAGAAAAGAAAAATAAAGGAGATAAAAATTATAAATAAAAAGGGAGGGAAGGCAATATGCCAGGGGCTTATAATTAACCACTTGAGGTTTGCAAAGGAATGTCTGTTATGCTAGCACTATGTGGATTTAAGACACTTACTAGTTTCTAAATTGTGTAATCTCACTTTACCATGGCCATTCACTACATGGGTTATAGACATCATGGGTATGATTTATACACCAGTATCAAATGGGTATAGGTTTATTATTATGGCCATCAACTACTTTTCCAAATGGATAGAAGCATAATCATTCAAGAGCTTAGGCGCTAAGGAAATGGACAAGTTTATTGAGAGGAATATAGTATACAGGTATGGAAAATAGTGTTTCATAATGGGACCTATTTCCATAAGGAAACCAAGCAAGTTCTCAATAAGTATGGAATTCAGTATCATAAGTCTTTGCCCTACTAACTCAGGCAAATAGAGTAGTAGAAATAGCAAACGAGAACATCAAAAGGATCTAGCTAAGATGGTTAGGATTTATAACGATTGGGCTAAGAAATTACCTTTTGCATTATAAGGGTATAGGTCTATAGCTAGAACATCAATAAGAGCCACTTTATTATCTTTGGTTAATGGGATAGAGGTTATGCTGCCTATGGAGATTAAGCATCAGTCTTTGAGGGTGGTTTTAGAAACTGAGTTGCAAGAGATAGAATGGGCCAAATAGAGGTTACTCCACCTTAACCTATTAGATAAGGATAAGATGTAAGCTTACTATCATAATCAAATCTACTAGAAAATGTTATCTTGTTTATTCATGAAGAAGGTTAGGAAGCATCCTTTAAAGAAAGGGGATCTATGTTCAAACATATGAGACCAAGAATTCCAAAAATCCAAGGCAATTTTAAACCTACTTGGGAAGGACCTTTTATGCTAAAAATATTATTGTCTAAAGGAACTGCTATTCTAACTAACGAGGATGTCAATGAGTTTAGAGAATTGGCTAACATTGACAGGCTGAAAAGATTCCATAGTTAATTACTTAAAATATAAAAAAAGAGCATAAAGGCCTCATGGGTCAAAAACCAAAAAAAAATGGTGGCTTTGCTAAAATTAGTGCCCCATCAGGGTAAAAATAAAAAAAATGGCATTCTAGGTAAAAATTATGAGCTAAGAGAAAATAATCAATTAAGAAAATTCGAGAGGGTTTATTGATGATAGGAGTTCTAATGCTCTTAAGTTTTCATTTTCGAGATTATATGACTTATTTTTTGAATTAATATTAAATGATGATCATGTGTATTGAAATCAAATAGAAATGTCATGTATATATGCAATGCTTTATTAATATGATCAAAAGGAATTGGTCCACTATGTTCCAAGTGAAGAAATTTAATAAAAACAAATACAAATGTCTTTATTGTATCTAACGCTCTACCTATCCTTAGTTACTATCAGTGAGCCTTAACCATTGTAATTTGTTGTTAACAACAGGGCTAGTGACCCACCTCTTGTACTCAATGGCAGTGGAAAAGTCACAATCTACAATCTTTGGTAAAATAGTCTTTATAAAAAGCTATGCCTAAAGCTGATGATAGTGGGACACAAAAAGACAAGGGGACCTGATGGTGTCCTCACACTCCTTACATTGGCGAGCATAATGGATAGTAATGCAAAAGTCACTTGATGTAATGCACATAATGGAATGCGTCTGGAAGGTCATTTTATAATCACAGAGGCAATAGATAGCCAATGACATCTGAAGTTGATATCATCATCAACTACAGTAGGCATCCAGAAACCTCCCTTAAAAAGTAAGTGAAAGTCATACAATCTCTATCTAAGAATATAGTAGATCAAAGGGCAAATGCTCAAAGTTTAAAGTAGAGGCTTTATCAACAACCTTAACTTTTCTTGTAGCCAAACCTATAAAAAAAGTCATTGGGGTGAGTTGGATTCATCTCAGGCAAAAATAAGGCTAGAAAATACGTGAAAATCCAAAAGGACACATTTTCCAAAAGAAAATATAGTGAAAAAACACATAAAGGGTGCACTACCTTTAAATAATGATGTGCTTAGAACAACAAAGGGTTAAGAGTAATGCAAGCGGTGGAGTTAGCATATATAGCATCCAGACCAAGGATTGTCTCTACCAAGACCAAGGGGACTAGAGTGAAACCTCTATGCACACCATCCACAATGTTGAATAACCCATAATCTCCTAACCAACCATCTATGGACAATACAAGACATCGAATAAAGTAGAAGAATAGTAGAATAACATCGGTTTGGAAGGTAGGCAGATTAGTAAATTATCTAACATCGATCAACCACTTAGTCAGAAGCAATTGTCCCAAAGAACTAATCTTTTGAACTGAGAAAGAAGGAAATCTAAAGCTCTTATCACCACTCTTTAGTAGTTAAGGATGCACTAAGGCAAATAAAGGAAACTACCGGGTGCAAATCTTACATTGAAAATCTCAGCAAACTCCTCTATTAGGGTGTATAACTCCTAATTAAGGAATCTAAAGATGTGGAACCTTAAGTCCCAAAGTCGAACAACAAAAAAAAATTAAGTTCTTATCTATCTTCACCCTTTTCAATAACCTTAAGCTAGAGTAAGGGGCCAAAATTGGGTTCTCCTACATTTTTAGGTCATCCAACAGTTTAAGTATTTTTCTTGCAGTCAGGCTCAATACAGTAAAATATTCAAGTATTCTAGGCATCAAAATAATTAAAAATAATTAAAATAACTACAAATGAAAATGAAGACAAAAGAAAAAAAAAAGAAAGAGAAATACCTGGAGGATAGACTGACTAGAAGAGAAGGAGTCAAAGGCACAAAGACTAAGGAGAATCAAGCTATTTACAGAGAAGGCAAGATAGACGGCCATCACTTAAGGAGCAACTCTTGTATGCCCAATACATTGCACATAAATCTTTGCATCTATCTTCTTTTTTATTTTACAAGAAATGTAAGAAACACATTAACCTTGTGAGGATTTCTAGAAATTAGAAAATTCAGGGAGTATTTAATTCATAGAGTATTTTCATCACAAAAATAAAGTCATTTATAATAAAAATAAATAATAATAATTAATTTGAATAGATAATGTGAGTATAATGGGAAATTTGAAGTGCAATAATTAAAAAATAATAAAAATCAAAGAAAATAAAAAGAAAAGAAAAATTAAAAGAGATAAAAATCAAATCAAAAATATATATATTGGAAAAAAAGTGATAGAAGAGATGTAAGTGGCACTCATCACTCGCTTGAAACAGATACCTACCCGTTTATTGCTAAAAATTTTTAAAAATAAAGCCTTTCATCTTCTTCGTTCACAAATAGCCATTAACATCAACTTTTAAAGTTCTTATCTCAATTTTTTTCTTCATTTTTTACCCATTACACAAGACATTTATGCCAAAATTCCTTAAGGGTTGATGCACACATCGAGGGAGTGTTTATTTCATGTTTCGTCCATTCTTTATATACCCATTTCATGGCAATAAGGTAGGCTTCCTCTTTCCCCCTTCTTTTTATTTGTTCTATTTATTTATTTCAATTAAATGCATAGCTTGATTAATTTTAGTGAATCATTTTCCTTGAACTGCTAGTTGAGAATTTTGTTCTTTAGGCTGTGAATCCATGAAAATAGGTAATGAGTATATCTTGCTTTGGTTAGTTTTAAGTTAATGTATAATGATATTCTTTGCCTTATCATTGTATTGTAAATATTATAGATCACTTTTCTATAATTTATGTGTATGATATTTGATGTCTTATAGTTTACTTTATTAGTTAAATTACATTATTCTTAGTTTAAATATCTTACGACATTAATTAAATTGTAAATTATTATGTTTGCTTAAATGAACTATTTGGTGGCCATTAAGGCCTGTGTTGTTGTTTTAAATGTTTTTTTGTGCAAGAAGCAAGCAAATTTCTAGACAAAATACTATCAAATTTTGGTTAAAATTCTTGTTAAAAAGTCATAATGCCTCGATTTTCATTAATATTTTCCAGGATGCCTATTAATGGGCCAAAGATGTCATAATCTATTACATGGCACTTAACATACATTTTGATGCAGGTTGGCTAGCACCAATTTAAGCCAACATGCTACTAAAATTTTACCAAGATCTATAAGGGTTTAATTTTTATTGTTATTTATGACACAAGTTATTTTGGGAAACCTAACACTTAATTTTTTCACAAGATCCCACATCATAAGGCACATGCTACACCAGCTTCATCCACTCCGAGATGGATGACTACATGAGAGGTCAACATATACAAAGCCTTTTCTAGAGTCTAGTACCATGCTTGTAGGTTCATGTCATGAAAATTCTTGCAGACCATGGATCTGATGGACGAGGTCGATGGATTACAAGTCGCTGCAAAATGGACGGTGTTCTTTGCTCCATCCTTTCCCATGTATCCCAACATCACACTCGAGCTTCTAGTGAATCTCTATTATAGAGGCTTCTAGAGACACAATATGATGGAGGGGTGGTTAGATTTAGAGTGTAAAGAATTCATTATAGCATCAGGTGATGCCACTTTATGCCATGGGACTTCCTATTAGACTAGATGTCCTAACCCCAAAGAGGGGTGTTATAAAGCAGCACTAGGTCACCATCATGCTTCTCAAGGCTATATCCAGAGCACCATGTTGGCCACATAGGCTTTTAGGTACATCCAGAAGGTCTTGTCCACCTCATGTATTGGTCATACTGGCAGTTTTAGGTTGGTGAATGCTATTGACATAGTTTGTCTTTAGGCCATGCATACTGGCAAAAGGATCGATATCACCCACGAGATTATTTCTATGCTACTCTAGGTTACCACATAGTTAACCTCAAGGATCTGCATCGAGGGAGTGTTGACCCGTCTGTTGCTGAACTTGGGAGCAGATGAGAGGACTTTTAGTCAGGCACTCTATGAGGATATTTTGTAGATTTATAGGCTACCCATGGCATAAGGATGCTTGACCTAATTCGATGGCAAGAGAGATAATATAGACTTTTGACAGTCCTCGAGAATAGAGAGTGATGCAGGTTGGATTCTATTATGCTAGAGCCATAAGGAAAGGGTAGAGACTAGGATCAACCACCTCAGGTACCACTGACACTGCTAGTCCAGCCTGATTATCCTTCTTAGAAGGATGAGCCAAAATAGCCCTAAGGTTTGGATATGGATATGGATAATGAAATTGATATGCAAATGGATCTGGATGAGCTACTTAGTGGATCATCTTCCCTCCAATACCTTCGCAATATCCCATTCAACCACGACCATCACCATCCAAGATATCCTGGAGATTTTCACCATATGGCCACCTAGGATCCTTCATTTCTAATGTACTGCCACCATCTTAGCGTACACAGACCTTTAAGGGCCTTACTTATGTAGAGTTAATCCAAAGGATAGATAGATTATATGCCACTATATAACCCTAATCAAGTAACACTAGCAGGATGTGGATAGGATCTTAGAGGCATTATTAGCTGTTAGAGATAGCTTTGATACCGTATTGCAGGGTATGAATGCCACAGTCACTAGGGTGAGTCAGCAGACAACCAAGATAGAGAGGGTTAGATAGAGGACCTTAGATGCTATAAGAAAGGCCAGGGAGGCACTAGACACTTATATCGATAGGATAAGAGATGACTTAAGGGCTTTTGCAAGCCAGTAGACTTCAACCATCAGAGACCTAGGCATAGGGGTCAGTAGGTTTGCTAAAATGATTGGATAGATTATAATAAGTACATATCGGGATTCAAGTTTAGGGCACCATCTATATCCTTAGAGTCTTCTTTGACAGCAATTCAACCATATCATCAGCTCGATCCACCATCATAATCTGAACCTTCATCTTCACACCCATCATCATGGTCAAGACCTTTAGCTTCTTAGCCATTGGTCGGTGATTAGCAAGTGCACTAAATTGATAAAGTACTATAAGGGAATATAGTTAAGACCCAGACTATCGAACCCAAGGGAAAAAGGGTTGTTACGCTATATATTTTTTTGTTGGACATAATTCATCTAAGATAATTCCCAAGATTTTGATGGAAGAGAGTGTCTTAAATCTAATTAAAAAAATAAATGAATAATAAAGCTAATTAAACAAAACATTAAAAAATTAATTAAAAATATTTCCAAGGTACTTTACTCCTCCCTATACCTAATGAATTAAATTAAACCATAAAGAAATCTATGTCTAAAATATAGACAACCCATCTAAACCTCTACTTTCCCATTCCGAAGCTAACAACTGTAACTGCCCATTTTTTCAATTTTGGAGCCAACCTGAATAGCTAGCATAAGTATGGGTCTTAAAACCTAGGTATAAATTAACTTCCTAATCCAGAGCAAACTAATCCATTATCTATCTATCCTTCAACTATTTTTGAAATTAACAATACATAAGGCATAAACCTAAAGCCTCCATTCCAGAATCATCCCTTGATTATCAACTTGTACAAAGCTAAAATAGAGCTTGCAAATACCTATTCCAATCAAGAATAATAACCATTCACCTAATGAAGTAAAAAGTTGAAATGCTCAATAAAATAGAGAAATGAATAAATCAAATGAAGAAACATGACATTTAGACATATATTTATCAAAATAAATTCAATCTATTACATAGATACGGGGATTCATAGATCACTTAGAAATGAAACTACAATCTAAACATTAATTAAATAGGAGAAGAAAGCAAAGAAGAAACCTAGAAGCCCATTACATCCAATGAAGTCCCAAGTTGAATCCAAGCTTCCTTTAATAACTCTCCAACAAAAATAAAAGCTAAAACTATTACTAATGCAAATAAATCTAAATCTAATTTAAGAAATTGAACTAAAAAAACATAATTTATGCATTCACAAAAGAAAAGAAATGAAAATGTTAAAAATGAGAGAAACAACCCTAGATCTAAAATAGCTACCTCCTCCCCCTTTTAGCCAAATAGTAACTCAGCTTTTATAGCATGTTCAGGTAGATATGGTGGAGACATTTTGGTCTCAGCTGTGTCCATTCGGCCAAAATAGTACTTTATCATTAGCACACAGCTAAGACATTTTGATCTCAACTATGCACACCCTTTTGGATTGAATAGCTTCAAACTTCACATTTGACAAGGCCGAGACAAATAGTCTCTCCTGAGTGCTATAATGAAACGGTGCAAATTAAGAATTCTATGAGGCACACGGCTGAGACAAATGGTCTTAACTAAGTGTAAGTCAATTTTTCTACACAAAAGTTAAAATTGCACCATTTAGGGTACCAAAATACCATAATTCTCAAAATAATCCAATTTGGCACAAAGGAAGAGATTTAAAACACTAAATATAGAAAATGCATAAAATGAGATACAAACACACAAAAATATACTGAAAATAATCACAAAATTTGGAGTTATCAAATACCACACACTTAGCTTTTGCTCGCCTTTGAGCAAATGAACAAACCACATTCCCGTATACCCAAACTCAAAGAAAGAAAACATAAATTCAAAAAAATTTAAACAACACTTTAGTAGAAGTCAATAAATGAAATCCTAAATCGAAGAGACTCAATTAGACCATACTAGCTAGTCTCCTTGTATGAGTGTGTGTTAGGCCAAAACAAATTAAAAGAACTTTTAAAACATTAATTCTAGCTAATCCAACAATTGAGAAAATAATTTATATGTAAAATTTTTCACATGTGGTTTCGCTCTTTAAACTCAAGAGATACAATAGGCCCCTCCCTTAGCACCGAAATCGAAAGACCATCTCTACACACATCTCTCAACAAGACAAGATCTTTATGACTTAAAAAGGTTATAATGTGGTTAATGTTTGGCTATCAAGTAAAGGATTAGATTACACAATTTGGAACCACCATTTATACCTTAGCTCACCATTTTTCTCCTAAAAGTAAGACTTTAACTCTACCCTTATTCACTTACCATCTTTGCCAAACTTTAGATATCAAAATGTTGAACATTTTTCAAGTAAAAAACACAAAGAAGAAGATTCTCCCTAAATTTCTTACTAATATTTTAGCTCCATTGATGTTTAAAGACCTTAGAATCCCTCTCCTCCACACATAGAGTACCCCACACTTAGGTGAAACAAAAAGTGCTAGCTTTCTTCTTTTTTTCCTTTTTTTATTTTTTTAAACTAGAGCAATAAATACATTCTAAAAATTTTCTTAATCTCACTTTGATATTGGTAATGTATCCTTAACTCGAGAATTTAACAAGTATAACCCTTTACTTACTAGCACTTTCCAAGAAAAACTTATCTCACCCATTTCTTGAATGGCCAGTTCAAAAAGGGTAAGATAAGGGCTTTTTAGGGTTAAGGAATTAAAATGCAGGTGTAATCAACAAACATAAAAATAGCATGTTTAAATAGGCTCAAAAGGGCTTGCAAGGGATATCATATAGCAAAGGTAGGTCAAAAGATCTTTTTTAGAATTGGATCAAGAAAAATATTACCTAAGTCATTTCTAATCTCATTTTTGAGTCATTTACTTTCTTCGAAGGGTGATGAGAAATGTTTTAGTGCTCTAGAATTCTTACTCAATCCCCTTTATGCACTGGTTTTTATTATTTTCAAAATTAGGCCTAAAATGCACATTTATTAGAAGATCTATTAGTATTGATCAAATTGAAACTAACCGATAAAGAAAAATCCATTCAATAACTAACCACTTTATTGCTATTCCAACCAATCTAATTCAAGCTTTCAATAAACTAACTATGGTGCAAAAGTATGTAAAAAGAACAACAAACAACACAACACAACTAAACTAAACTAAAATCAAAACACAACTAAAGATTAAACTAGAAATAACTAAATAATAACGTAAGCTATAAATTAAAACTAAAACAAGAATAAAATACAAAATCAATAAAAAATATAAAATTACTAGAAAATAAAAACAAAAATAGCTAAATAAGGTGGATTCAGGTTTATCATTCCAAAATTGATGCAAATGCACACAAAATAGAGTGGTAAAATTGAAAATGTAGATGAGAAGATGACAAATGGAATGGAATGCCTCAAGATGGATAGAAAGCATGGCACATGGTAGAGACAAATTAGTCTCTACCATATCAAGATTGTACGTTACATATGGCTAAGACAATTTGGTCTCTGTCGTGTGCCCCCTTTTAGAATTAAAAATGCACTTAGCATGTGGCTGAGGTGATTTGATTTCAGTTGTGTGTACCAAAATTTCTACAAATATTTTCAAGTTTTACAACCACTTTTATTCACATTAACACACTCATTTCTAATCTTATTCATGCAAAAATCAATGCTCAAATGAATCACCACACAATTAGGAAAAATAAAAGCAAAAACTAATAATTTAAAAGTAAAAGCAAACAAAAAAATATAGAGTAGGGTTAAAGAATTAATTTTTGTTTAATGAGTCCTAGCTTGACTCTTGTCACTATCTAGCAGCCAAGCTTATAACCCAAAGATTGGTCTTTTTGAAATTTGCTCCTCATATTGTCCCATCAGTTGGAGAAAATTGCTGAAGTTTATAAGGGTAGGCAATATAATATCTTCGATGAAGTACGACTCCACTTTGGGTTGTTCAAAAATGTAGTCCTCTGGCCCTTCTAGCCTTAATAAACTCTTTAAGTAGACTGAATTCAGTGCTTCCTCTTACGAGTTGAACCATTTTTACTTCTTTGGTAAAGAATTCTTCTTAAGAGATTGAAATTCATTCTCCCAAGCTAAAGGCCTTATCTTCAACAGTGATTGGTGCCTCCTCTAATTTATGCACCCCACATTTGATTTCTTTATTGTCTACTAGTTGTGCATGTGTGACACCCTAATCCAGAAAATATATAGATTCACCAGTATAGATATTAAACCTATAATAATCATATGAACAATAACACTTAAGGCCATTATAACAAATAAAGCTTCTTAGCCAAAATAAAACTCCAAAATAAGAGAAAATTTACCTATACACTCCTCAAGATAACTATAAAACTATAAGGGCGATCTGAACACTTCTGGGTCTTCTCTTCTGCTGGAGGACCGAGTTACCATAGCTATCTATCCGAAATAAAGCTTAACCTGATACCTACAAGGATAATAAAACACATGCTAAGCTATAAAGCTTAGTTGGGAATAAAACTCTATCGATAGCCTTATACGAAATCCATAACATCATAGGTAAGTACAAAAAATTTAAAAAGCGTGTACATTAACCACATTGATAACATATACTATGCTTATAGAACTTAAGGTTTTAAGTAAACTTATCCAACTCCTGACAACAATGTTTAATTTGTTAGTTAAAAGTCATTGCTTGATTTAGGAATTAGCAATATAACATATAAGTTAGGTTTATTTTACAATAATTTATAGCAAACATTATAGGTTATCCAAAATATATATGTTTATCACAATAATGATAGGTATAAGGTTTATAGTGATTTAAGACTTGATGTGCAGTCATCTATCCTCAAAATACCTTTTAACCCATTTTTCTAGATCCATATAATTCAGCTTTAGTTAACTATAATAATAATTCTCATGTTTTATAAATAATGTGCATAGATATCGAAAGTACCAGTTGTGTATGATAACCGTGAGAACTATATATAAGTTGTAGCTATTCATGGAAAAACTATTATGCACAAATCTTGCATGAACATCTTACATTTGCATGCCTAGAAAGCATTTTGAAAGCATAGTCAATAATCATGATTGTTTGAGTTGTAAGAAGAAAGAATTATAAAATCCATGAACGATAATAGTTTGACGTGAAAAGTAAGTTATGATGATGTTAGTGAATTAACTAGTCTAAGATGGATCAAGCTAAGTCAAGTAAATGCTCTAGATTAGCGTAATAGGGTATTCATTGTTAAGGTTGAGGTCTTTCTCAAATGATCAATATATTAGACTCATATGTTATTCTGTGTTATTGTAAAAGTTGTGTATATATATATATATGATAATATGACTTAGGGAAAGAGGTTATCTATAAATTTTTTTTCGCCACTAAGCTTTATAGCTTAGCATGGGCTCGTTTATCAGTTTAGGTTTCAAGATAAGCTCCAGTGGATCGATAGCTCCAGTAGCTCGACTAGCATTAAAGATAGGATTTGGAAGATTTTAGTCGTCCTTAAGGTTGTCAAGGGATTGAAGGCCACTTATGTTATGATTCTTTATTTATAAGTTTGATTTATTTATATTATGCCATGTAATTATGGCCTATTTAATTATTATTATTATTATTATTATTATTATTTTGCTTGATCTTTACTAGGTTTATTATGATGATTGATGATTATTTATGGTTAGTGGATTAGGGTGTTACATCAATATTCTGCCAACTCGATAACTTACATATACTAAAGTGTAAGCACTCAACACTTGAAATCCTCCTAGAGTTGCATACTAGTTTATACATGTGCATAAACATAACCCTTGACATGGCAATATAGACTCACATTACTCATGCCTACTTACTCACTAAGTCAGGCCACTTATCAGAGTATAGTCACATCAAATATAGGGTATTGAACTTTATTCAACTCATTTTTAATTCACAATGGCGTACCTTTATAGTTTACCGTAAGCAGCTACCATATATCATCACAGTTACTCACATCGATACACAATCATGTGAAATAATATCAAGGCATACATGATCAATACAATAGAATCAACAAGGTTAATCCCATTCTAAGATAACCCCTTATTAATGTTTTAATGCCTTAGTGTGCTTTTATAGTCTATTAGATCATAAATAACAAGTTATATATTCTAACATAATCATACATGTATAGATTTTCTTACATGTGTCTTCATTATAAAATTTTATACCTTGTGAGTATATATGAGAATATTCTATCCCAATCATCAATACAAAGACTTATATATGATTACAGTTTAGCCAAAATGGCTTAAACAATTCCATAACCAAGTTCTCTATGATTAAGTTACTTTAGAATTAAACGTTCACATAATAGACATTCCAAGTCCAATTAGATAGAATGTGATATATATATATATATATATAAGTAAATTTTTATTATGCAATTTTACTAAACCATTTAATAAGTGTATATGCATCAAACAATATAACAACATCCAATATTTATGAGTTGTGTTGATCCAACTTTAAGGGCTGTATGAAAAAAAAAATTGCACAAAGAGGAGACCCTGAGGTAACACTTAATAGAGCAAAGGGAAGCTCGATAAAGTAGGTAGGGAGCTCAGTGAAGTGGGCAAACCCACTCGAAAGAGTGGTGTCCCATTAAAGAACATTGTCAAACATAACCCAATTTCTGCAAATCGAAACCTTAACTCCTTTCAAGATATCAGTAAATAGTTTTCGATAATGCTCATTACATGATTAAACATTCTTCGCTTTTCCTATGATTTCAATATAATTCACTAAATCAACTCCATATATGGAGATTCCACTCCTCTAAAGGACCTTAAAGATATACTACTAACCCAGGACCCTAATCTCATGGATATAGTTAATGTATCTTCTTTCACAATAGGGACAACCACATACAATGTATAATCAAACCAACATCTCCAAACTCTTTTCAATAATTCATCCTATCACTGGGATAAAACCAAGTTAATAACTCAAGGAGGCGAAACTATAATTTCAGTAATTATGATGTTTGTTCTTCCTTAATTACTAGAATCCTTTGATACTACATATCCATTAGACTTAATTCATCCTTTTTAAAACCACTAAGACTCAACCCAAACACATGTAAGGTTTATTAATTTCTCATCTACAAAACCAACTCTAGATCTTTAACCTCATCAAGGGAGATACACACATACAAGAAGAGAAAAAAGTTCCCATAACAAACTCACATGAATAATGTAGTAAGCCTAGTCCCCATACCTAGTTTTAATGCTTCAAATCTTCCTTCAAAACTCTTGATCCATCTCTTAAATGTTGATTTCCTTCCCTTCCACAAGATAGATAACAAACATAATCTCTTTGGATCCCTAATTTAAGAAATTGAATCAAAGAAATAAGAAAATGAGGGTTGCAAGAGGGGAGGTAACATTACCCTTAAGAACAATAACTCTTTAACCTTAAGCTATGCACCTTATTCCATCCGAAACCAGAAAAGAGTGAGAAAGAGAGAGAAAGAGAAGAGGTTGCATCCCCCTTCTTTTCTCCTTAAGCCGATCTCTACCTTTTAAATAAAATAAGTTCTTTCTCCAAAAAGCTTTAAGCGAGAAGATAGTGGGGTAAATATCTCAAATTTACCTTTTCAAAATTATCCTTATACACTTTAAACTCCATTATTTCAATCTCTTACAATTTAACCCCAAGACTTTTAATTTGACTCAATTGCATTATTAACCCTAAATACTTATTATAACTATAGCCATTTAATACATATGCATAATTACCAAAATAACCCTTATAGGACTTAACTTTAATTAATGCAAATTAATCTTATTTCACATTATTTAACCATAATTCTAACTAGGGTTAAGGGCCTCACTGCATGACTCAATTTCTCTTCAGTATCATCATCATCTTCATTTTGCATTAAAATACTCAAGGACTCTAATTTGGATTCTAGGTTTTTAATTCCTAAATCTTGACTTCTCAATAGATGCTCTTGAGTTTTCAATAAGTTCTCTTAATTTTTTATCTTTTCCCCTGGAGAATTAATTATGGCCATCCATTCTTCTCTTTCAGCTCTAAATTGCTTTTCCATACTTGTAAGTAAGTCAAGAAAAACTTGAATTTTGTAGGCACTTGACTCTTACTATGTTCATTGTGAGCAAGGATCTTTAAAAGCTGGTGACGAGTAGATTGTTGAAGGTTGATATGAGTATTAAAATTCTTGTACTTCTCTCCACAACTTTTCCAATTACACTCTTAAAATAATCAATTCATCATCTTGGATAAAACCATGCATCCTTTAAAAATGCATCAGAATCTTCTTGCAAAGAATAACACCAAATTAAAAAATAAAGAAAAATAAAGATCTTAGACTGAGCTCAAATAGAGATATCAAACAAACAACACCTTTTAACCCTAACAATGATGCCAAAAACTTGATTGGTGGTCAGCAAGTGCATTGAATTGACAAGTAATATATGGGAATATAGTTAAAATCCCAAAATATCGAACTTAATGGACAATGGGATGTTAAGTGAGATATCTAAAGTTGAACGAAATTAATTCGAGATAAATTCCTAAGTTTTCGATGGAAGAGGTCATCTTACACCTAAGTAACAAAATAAACAAATGATAAAGTTGATTAAACTAAATATTAAAATATTAATTAAAAACATTGCGAAGATACTCTACTCCTTCCCATACCCATTGCATTGAATTAAACCATAAAGAAATTTATGACTTAAATATTGATAGCCCATCTAAACCTTTAATTTCCAATTTTAAAGCCAACTACTCTAACTACTCAATTTCCCATTCAGAAGCCAACCGAATAGCTAGCATAAGTATAGGTCCTAAGACCTATGTATGAATTAGCTTCCCATTCCAGATCTGATAAATCCATTACCCATCTATCCTTTAACGATACATATGCCATAAACCTAAGGCATTCATTCCAAAATCATCCCTTGATTCATAGCTCATACAAAGATAAAATAGAGCATACAAATACCAATTTAATTCAAGCATAATAACCATTCACCCAATGAAGTAAAAAAACTCAAATGCTCAATAAAACAAATAAATGAATAAACCTAATGAAGAATATAACATTTAGACACATATATCAAAATAAGTTCAATCCATTAAATATATATGGGGATTTATAAATCCCTTAGCAATAAAACTATAAATTAAACATTAATAAAATAAAAGAAGAAAGAAAAGAAGTAACCCAGAAGCCTATTGCAACTGATGAAGTCCCAAGTTAAAACAATTAATACAAATTTAAAGAAATACAAATCTAATGTAAAAACTTGTATTAAAATAAACCTAATATATGCATTTACAAAAGAAAATCCTATAAATGAAAGAAGAAAACCTTATATCTCAAATAGCTACCTCCTTCACATTTTATCCAAATAGAAACTCAATTTTTATAGCATCTATAGATGGAAACGACGGAGACACTTTGGTCTCAGCCATGTCCATTCGGCTAAAATAGTACTTCAGCATCAGCATATAGCTAAGATTCTTTGGTCTCAACCATGCATACCCTTCTGGACGGAGCAGCTTCAAACTTTGCATTACTCACTATAAAGTCCTAACTTTAACCATGGTAGGAAATACATGATTAATTATGGCATATAATTGATTAATGTTTAATTAAACAAGTGAATTTAGATTAGGGTCATAAAAAGGGGCAAAGTGGTAATTTTTACTTCAAGTTATCTATGTGAATTATAAGATTTAATATTATAATTGGTATAATTAAGAAGTAAAAGATACTTAGAGGGTGGAATTAAAAAGGGATAGTAATCTTGGGGTCAACATTAAAAGAAATACTAGGTAGGGCTGATTTATAAGAGAAAGAAATGAGAGGGGATAGCTCTATTACATGTAATTAAATGGAAAATCTAAAGGGAAGTTTTCCTCCTATTTTAAATCTAAGGTTCTTACATGAAAGAGATATAAAGTGCAAATTTTGAGGGGATTATTGGCTTGGTCGGCTAGAGGTAAAGAGGAAAATCCAAAATTTCATCTCCTTTTCTCTCAAAATGGGATTTATTGCATTCTTCATCTACTTTACATTTGTTATGATACACTTTAATGGAAGAAAAGGTTTGGTTAATGCATGAAAGTATTTTTTGTAGAAGAAGAAGAAGAGAATAAAAGGAATAAGGGAAAAGAGGAGTTGAAAGATTGAAGTGAAGGTGGATTTTGGCCAAGGTATGGAACTTGGTGTGATCATTAAAAGGTATGTGTGATTTTAAATGATTTTGATGAAATGAAAGTTAAATTGGGAAATGAGATGAAGATATTTGCATGTGTTTATAATAATTAGCTTAGTTGATAAATGAAAGTTAAGTTCTTTAACTAGAACAAAAGAATGTTGAATGTATGTAAGAGTAAAGTCTAGTAGATAATGGGTATTTAAAGGTCTATTCTCCTAATAGCTTAATTACAAACTTGATTATAGAATTCCTAAGATGTGAGAGACCCTAAAGTTTAGAAATATTGCCTAATTATAGTAGAGCATAATGCTCTATTTAAGTTAAGCTTTAAAATATAGTGTTTCACTTAAAGAATTTGTTATAAATTCCTTGATGACATCCTTGTACATCACAGTGCTTAAAATACTTTATAAATAAAGTAAATATGGAGAAAAGCAAATTAAGTCATACAAGATAAGTTTGCTAAACTTCTATTGTTGAAATGTGAGGCCGATGTATTAGTCATGTCTATTGTACCCACGACACTATTGAGCCCACAATGAAGTCCGCCATCTCTCTGTCTTAAATTCATCCCCTATTTCTTTTATATTCTTCCCACCTTTTCTATCGTGTCAATGATCCATGTCATGCTTGCAACTTACCCTTGTAAAGACTATTTTTCTTTATCCCTTCTCTTTAAAGTTAAACTAATAGAATATTAATTGAGGTAATAAAATCAATCATGATATAGATGACTATGTGGTTGAGATATTAAAAGAAAGGATAATGAAATATTAAGTTTTCCTCAATTAAGAAATAAGTTATATAAAAAGAGATAAGTTTATTGAATATATGATAATACCATAATGGAAAGCCATAGGCATGATTCGTTGATGAAGCATGTTATATGGAAATTACAAGAATAGGTATGTTATTATTTATCTATTTTAGATAGCATAAACATGCTTATATGTTATGATTGTATGTCATGCCTAAATGTCAATATGCTAAAATACATTATTGCATTGATATATGTTCAATTACAGATGCTTATATTGTTATATAGAGATTTATGTATCTTTTACATTATTATAAATACATATATGTGCAAATTTCAAAATAAAAGTATAAGCATGATAACTGAAATTTATTCGAACATAGTTATGCCTACAAATAGAATTCAATTGTGGTTAGATAGGTATGCCTAAAGGGATAAGTTACGATTCCTATAGTTTAACCCTATTTGGGTTATAAAGTATAGAGATGGTTCCATTTGGATCATAAATAGCCCTATTTAGGTTGTTAGCTAAGATTGTGTATCTTTTTATATGATTATAAACACATATATGTGCAAATTTCAAAATAAAAGTATAAGCATGATAACTGAAATTTATTCGAATATAGTTATGCCTACAAACAGTGTTCAATTGTGGTTAGCTAGGCATGCCTATAGGGATAAGTTACGATTCCTATAGTTTAACCTTATTTGGGACATAAAGTACAGAGATGGTCCCATTTATATCATAAATAGGCCTATTTAGGTTGTTAGCTAACCCCACTTGAGTTCACTTGATCGGTCTATAGTATAATTTATCCCCATTTAGGTCAAAAGATTCAATATCTTCAGATATCTAAAGTTTTGATACCTAAAGGTATCTATAGTTCCCGTTATCCCCTCTTGGAACTTAGGAAGGCAAATTATAATTATAGTGTTTGACTCAAAGCATAAATATTCAAAAGTTATTGATGAAATACAAGTTTAACTTTAATTACAGTAAATGGCATTACCTGTATGAATGCATAGAGTTTACCAAGCAATCATATGATTATGTATGCTAAGTTAATTGTTGAGTTTTGTTATTTTATTAATTATACTTTGTTATGATGCTAACAATATTATTATAATATCATGTTTGTAACATCTTTATCCCCTATATAGTTGTAAACACTATATCCTGTATCATTAAGCATGCTTGCTAGGTTTAATGCTCGAAATATTTTTTTTTTCAAACTTCAAACATAAATCCGACATATAAACTATACTATTAACAATTTACTGTATACTTAAGAGTATTTTTAAACAATACAATATTTACACCTATTAATCATCTGTACATAACATCCTTCTCAAAGTAAATAAGAATCTTGTAATCAAAATACATTCAACAGTAGACTGTACTTTCAATCTCTCTCTTGTGTTTGCCATCCCGCTGAAGATATCATACCAGGAAAAAAATTCCTTACTCACAACCTACATGAATGAAACACCCATGCTAAGCTATAAAGCTTAGTGGGGAACAAAAACATGTGGACGACCCCATTTAAAGGTCGTCAAAATGAAAACCCATATATACACATCTTAAAGCAAATAAAACAATCATTATAAACAATATTCACAATAATCTCCCAAAATTATGTTCTCTTTTGCTATACTTATAACCAATATCAATACTTATTGATATGTTCTTTGCTTATCAATTTATTACCTCTATCATTATTCATTCATTACTTTGAATCCTATACATGAAGCTTACTTTCTGGATTTCTATATGTTACTCTTGACCAATTATTTTGAATTACTAGTTGTCAAACATTGATGACTATATTATTCATGTATTAATATCAATTGCCAAACATTTTAATAACTATGTCATATTTCCATCACTTATTTACAAATATTTATATATATACTTCATCTATACTTTATGAGTTCCCACATTTTTATTTTAGTGATCACTTTGATATACTTAACTATCTTAGAAACATCATACTATATTCAGATAAATTTTATTCCTTATGCATATGTATATTATATTCCATGTATAAGATGCATTCTCATTCGTTTGAATACTTTTTACTTTTATTAAACTATTATATCTTTACCTTGTATATTTTTCAACTTTTTAAGCATTTTGATATTACCATTGCTTCATCAGTAATCACACTCAACACACTTTATATATATAAATTTATTTAACATGTAATCAATGGATTAGAAAATCTTGACAAATCTAACAACTTCATGTAGAAAACAATAAAAGGATTTGAAAAGCTTAACAGTTAACTTAACATGCTTGTATTGTATACTAACTGAGAATTCTTAATGCATTCCACTCATTTAAGCAATTTTGAACATTTGGAAACAACTATAAATAGCATACATACCATGTGTAACTTGGTAATCACTATTTATTTAAACTTACAAATCAGTACAAGCAAATCATGTCAAACATGTAATGAAGCAATATCCTTAACTCTTATATGATGCTTGCTTTATACTTTATACTTTAATATCTGTACTATACTTACAATTTAGCCTGCCTAAGTTCGAAAGGTGGATAATGAGATCGGTGGATACCTGAGGTTATCAAAACGGTGGATATCCGAAGATATCAAAACTATAGACCCAAACGGAGTCAATTGTATGGTGGATCGGTCAAATGGACCCAAACGATGTCAGCTAACAACCCAAATGAGGTTTTGCAAGATCTAATAGGTTCAACTGTACTTTAGACCTAAAAAGGTCAACGGTGATAGCTGCAATATCCCAATAGGCACTTATCTATCCACAATTGAACTCTAATTACAGGCAATATTGTATTTAATTTTCTTTTCATATATCATGCTTGCACTCAACTAGTCAATTTCCACATTTATAACCATAAAATAGACATACTATTGCCATGACATAATTATGTATGCAAGGTTTCTATAATGCTTCACATACTTTATTATTCATCCTATCATCAGATTTCATATATTAACATGATCATACTATGACAATCATGTAATGTGCTGTACCTGTTCAAGTGCTTGTCATAAAACATGCTTTGTTATAAGAACTTTGTACTGTAGCACATCATTGGATGTGATCATGTAAAAAGATTCATAATCACAAGTGTGTGTATATATATATATACACACACACACACACACAAGTATTCATATAGGCATATAACAAGACAAATACTTACTATTAAGTATATGTCATCACATTATGTACTTTAACATGTTATCAATAAGGCACTATATGTGAACATGATCATACTAATGTATTTCTTTATTTCATAGTATAAGTGCATGTTGAAATACACATTTGATCTTCATAGGAGTACATACATATAAATAATTTTGCATATAACAAGCAAGTATTTAATTTCAATCACATATGCATATTTGATATAATTGTCAGCAATCTTTACTTAAATACATATGTGAACATATATATATGTATATATATTTAGGGACTTTTATCAATAATATAACACATGCTATATCCAATCCAATGTGTTATCATATAAACACATATTTAACATAACTATATTTAAAGCAAATATAGAAAAAATATTAAAATTCTGCCTACACAAATCTGCATAGGGGCAGCACTATAGATCCAAGTTAGATTCCCTTTTTGGTCCAGAAAATGTTATATTTAGGCCATGTGGCCTTCTAAAATTTCGTTCCCCTATATGTCTTGTTTCTAAAACATCAAAATTTGTCACAATATCACATCTATAATTCAAGATATTCACGAAACATCATTGGCTGTTCATAAATTAAAAAATAGTTATTATAACCATTTGTAAAATTTTTAGAATAAAATGGAGAGTGAATCAGCCAAACTTTCCTTCAAAATATTCCTTCTCCTAGGTGTCTAGTTTAGCCATAATTTTATATCATATCATTTTGACTCCCCTACTAAGATTTATGTCCAAAATACCACAATCTGTTCCTTAACAGTGCAACCAATTTTCACCAATTTTAAGCTAACATTAAAACTTCATACAAACATAATTAAACAAAGCTTCCTTCATAAAAACAATATTCATTTATAAGTCTATTTTGCATATGATTTGACCTCATAGCATTCTGAGCAATATATACAAAGATACATCATTTTTACTTCAACCTGTTCCAGAACCGAAATTAACAGCTTATAGAAAATTCAATTAATTATTTAGATGTCTTAAAGGGAATTTCAATGCTAGGTTCCTTCTACAATTTTGTAGGCATATATGTCATTTAACCTTAGAAACTAGAATGATCTTAATTTAAGTTTTCTTACTCAAATTATGCTGAAACTACAACCATTAGTTCATAATGCTTTATGTATTTTCTTTCTGGAATAATTTTAATACAAAACGCACATTTGTTCACTTTACTATGCATAAACTTCATGTATTATGTATATAAATACACTCTTAACTATTATACATATATAAATATGCACATTTATTATGCGTGTACTCTTCATCACTAAGCTTATGAAATAGGTTCATAAGAGCTATTCCCATACATGTCACTCATATGTCAAGATTTGATCTCATTCATGCATGATCATTTTTTTATTCATGTCTATACATTCCAATATACTTATGTTATCTCAAATAAGCAATACACATGCTTATATGATATTAATCATACATATGCTTTCTCTTAAATAAATAAATATTGTCGATATACCTGATCTTGTCATTCCCATAATCATGCTTCATCATTTAATCATACCTATTGCTTTACAATATGATATCATCACATACTCCATGTACTTATCTCTCTCTTATGTTCATTTATATAACAAAGATGCTATAAAACATTCAAGAAGGTATAAATAAGCTATACTATCATTTTGAGAAATTTTAGTAAATTTTATGTGAAAGAAGGGAGCCATGACAAACCTTCTGTACAGTGGCAGATTTCAAATTTTATTTTGTTACCAAAATTAAAAATATAAAACATCATTTTTAGGCTAAGTTATCTCAATAAAATTTGTTCCCTAGTGTTTCTATTTTCTATAACATTTAAAATCTTCTTAACATCATCTCTCTAACTCAAGTTATTGACAAATCACTCAGGACTACTCCAATGACCCGTCAACTTAAAAATGGCTACTATTTTGGGAATTTTTGAGGGCCTTAGAGGAAAATTTTCGTTATTGGTATTTCTATAACAATTGTAGGAAAATATGTTCCGGTTCTACACCAACTAGAATCATCAAATTCTGAGTTCAAAAACTCAACTTATGATCACAATGGTAACTGGAGGTCAATCTGAATTTTCTGGACAGCATTGCCTAACATTTTAATTCCTTTACATACAAAATCATTTGATGATCTACACATGCATGACCTGCCATTCTCAATATCTACCTCATCACTATAAACACAGGCAAGATTAAAATAATTTCCATACCTTATATTTGAAAAATATCACATATATGCAAATTAATTTCAAAGTTTAAATCCCATACCTCTATGAAACATCTACCCTTCTTACTAGATCAAAATGCCTTTGCCCCATCCTGCTTCTTCTTCTTCCATTATTTTGATACATTAATATTCTTGATTAAAAAACATGCATGAATTCCTCTTCAAGAACACTTAGCTAGACTTTAAGAGATCAAAGAAAATGAGGAAGAGAGAAACCAAATTCTGAAATTCTCATGGAAAATCCAGCCCTCTCCACTCAAAATAAGATATATATAGTAATATGTAAAATTTCCTACTTAGTCCTTTAACTTTTTTCATGTCCAATATTTAACCTTCACCTTTTTGCATGCTTGAAATTGACCCCTCTATTAATTTTTTTTTGAAATCAACCTTTCAATTATTCTTTTATTGACATTTGCCCCTAAAAATACCATAATTACAAATTACCCCAAAATAATACTTTATACTCCAATTACACCCTTGAATATTATTAAACCAATATAAATTAATTAATTATGACCTTATAAAATTCACACCATATAATTTACACATTTATCACATAATTAATTATAGCTTAATAACATTTTTGCCCCAATCAATATCTTAACTCTTAATAATTCATCCAATAATACTCAATTAGACTTTAATAACATGTTATTGCCCTTGAATTCTACTAGGGCCTATTTTGGGTCCTTATAAATCTCTCCCCCTTAAGGAATTTCGTCCTCAAAATTCATACCTGTATCCTTTGCTCAAATGTATCACTATCAATTCTTAGACTTTGATGTCTAACATTATAACTTTTATTTCATACTATCTCTACCAACTTCCCTTGATGCTTACTTAAACTTAATTTGATTCTCTTATAACTCTATCTCCATATAAGAGCAACCTTATCATATAGTTACATCCTTACCATGCGTAATGTATATCCTGTCAGTTTCCTTTTTTGTTGGGGCTTGTACATGTAACATGATGCTTGATGCTATGCTATACGTAAATGATGCTTTAATGTATGCAATAAGATGCAAATGAATATTCTCATGTGCTGTATATGTTTTTACCCTATCCCATGTGTAATGTTTCGTCAATTGCCTTTACTTAATAAGAAAACACTGAAATATATATATAGAGCATTTTAATGAATCCTCAAATTATAATCTCAATAGCCTCAACTATAGATCGTCTCATCAATTTAACATAGCTCCATCTTATGTTTCAAAATAAAATAATCACTACTTATCCCTCGAACATACCTATTTCATAATCCCATATACCTTTCACATGCACATATTTTGTACTATTCAATCCGAGATGAAAATCCCAAGAAAATACTATCATACATATAGTCCAATTCTAGAACTCCAATCATATACATTTACCCACATATATAACTATCCTTATATCTTGTTTATCAGATTATATCGAATCATCACACTTCAGTCTAACAATATCAAGACCAGGATTTCTGCATTGGCCAACACTCCAAAGCTTCTTATGATAAAAACTCTAATCACTTATAGCCTAAAAACGGCTAAACCAAAGCTTTGATACCACTAATTGTAACACCTTTATCCCCTACATAGTTGTAAACACTATATCCTGCATCATTAAGCATGCTTGCCAGGTTTAATGATCGAAATATTTTTTTTCAAACTTCAAACATAAATCCGACATATAAACTATACTATTAACACTTTACTGTATACTTAAGAGTATTTTTAAACAATACAATATTTACATCTATTAATCATCTGTACATCACATCCTTGTCAAAGTAAATAAGAATCTTGTAATCAAAATGCATTCAACAATAGACTGTACTTTCAATCTTTCTCTTGTGTTGGCCATCCCGCTGCAGATATCATCCCAGGGAAAAAAATCCTTACTTGCAACCTACACGGATGAAACACTTATGCTAAGCTATAAAGCTTAATGGGGAATAAAAACATATGGAAGACCCCATTTAAAGGTCGTCAAAATGAAAACCCATATATACACATCTTAAAGCAAATAAACCAATCATTATAAACAATATTCACAATAATCTACCATAATTATATTCTCTTTGGCTATACTTATAACCAATATCAATACTTATTGACATTTCCTTTGCTTATCAATTTATTACCTCTATCATTATTCATTCATTGCTTTGAATCCTATACATCAAGCTTACTTTCTAGATTTCTATATTTTACTCTTGACAAATTATTTTGAATTACTAGTTGTCAAACATTGATGACTATATTATTCATGTATTAATATTAATTGCCAAACATTTTAATAACTATGTCATATTTCTATCACTTATTTACAAATATTTATATATATACTTCATCTATACTTTATGAGTTCCCACATTTTGATTTTTGTGATCACTTTGATATACTTAACTATCTAAGAAACATGGTACTGTATTCAGATAAATTATAATCCTTAAGTATATGTAAAATATATTCCATGTATAAGATGCATTCCCATTCGTTTGAATACTTTATATTTTTATTAAACTATTATATCTTTACATTGTATATTTTTCAACTTTTATAGCATTTCGATATTACCATTGCTTCATCAGTAATCACACTCAGCACACTTTATACATATACATTTATTTAACATGTAATCAATGGATTAGAAAATCTTGACAAATCTAACAACTTCACGTAGTAAACAATAAAAGCATTTGAAAAGCTTAATAGTTAACTTAGGATACTTATATTGTATACTAACTGAGAATTCTTCATGCATTCCACTCATTTAAGCAATTTCAAACATTTGGAAACATCTATAAATAGCATACATACCATGTGTTACTTGGTAACCTATATTTATTTGAACTTACAAAGCAATACAAGCAAATCATGTCAGACATGTAATGAAGCAATATTCTTAACTCTTATATGATGCTTGCTTTGTACTTTATACATTAATGCCTGTACTGTACTTATAGTTTAGCCTACCTAAGTTCGAAAGGTGGATAACGAGATCGGTGGATACCCGAGGGTATCAAAATGGTGGATATCCGAAGATATCAAAACTATAGACCCAAATGGGGTCAACTGTACGGTGGACCGGTCAAATGGACCCAAACGGGATCAGCTAACAACCCAAATAAGGCTGTGCAATATCCCTATAGGCACATATCATTCCACAATTGAATTGTAATTGCAGGCAATACTGTATTTAAATTTTTTTTTCATATATCATGCTTGCACTAAACTAGACAATTTCCACATGTATAACCATAAAATAGACATAATATTGCCAAGGAATAATTATGTATGCAAAGTTTCTATAATGCTTCACATACTTTATTAATCATGCTATCATTAGATTTCATATATTAACATGATCATACTATGACAATCATGTAATTTGTCGTACCTATTCAAGTGCTCATCATAAAACATGCCTTGTTATAAGAACTTTGCACTATAGCACATCATATGGATGTGATCATGTAAAAAGATTCATAATCACAAGTGTGTGTGTGTGTGTGAGTGTGTGTATATATATATAAATATATATACACACACACACACACACATGTATTCATATAGGCATATAACAAGACAAATACTTACTATTAAGTATATGTCATCACATTATGTACTTTAACATGTTATCAATAAGGCACTATATGTGAACATGATCATATTAATGTATTTCTTTATTTCATAGTATAAGTGCATGTTGAAATACATATTTACTTATCATAGGAGTACATACATATAAATAAGTTTGCATATAACAAGCAAGTATTTAATTTAAATCACATATGCATATTTGATATAATTGTCAGCAATCTTTACTTAAATACATATGTGAACATGTATATATATATATATTTAGGGACTTTTATCAATAATCATAACACATGCTATATCCAATCCAATGTGTTATCATATAAACACATATTTAACATAACTATATTTAAAGAAAATATAGAAAAAAAATTAAAATTCTACCTACACAAATCTGCATGGAGGCAGCATTCTGGATCCAAATTAGGTGCCATTTTTGGTCCAGTAAATGTTATTTTTAGGCCATGTGGCCTTCTACAATTTCGTTCCCCTATATGTCCATTTTCTAGAACATAAAAATTGGTCAAAATATCACATCTATATTTCAATATATTAAAAAAATACCATTGGTTGTTCATAAATTCAAAAGCAGTTATTATAACCAATTGTAAAATTTTTAGAATACAATGGGGAATGAATCAGCCTAACTTTCATTCAACAAAGTCGTTCTCCTAGGTGTCTAGTTTACCCAAAATTTTATATCTTAGCATTTTGACTCCCCTACTAAGATTTATGTCCAAAATACCACAATCTATTTCTTAACATTACAACCAGTTTTCACGAATTTCAAGCTAACATTAAAACTTCATACAAACATAATTAAACAAAGATTCCATCATAAAAAAAATATTCATTTATAAGTCTATTTTTCATAAGATTTTACCTCATAGCATTCTGAGCAATATACACAAAGATACATCATTATTACTTCAACCTGTTCTAGAACCGAAATTAACATCTTATAGAAAATTCAATTAATTATTTGGTTGTCTTAAAGGCAATTTCAATGCTAGGATCCTTCTACAATTTTGTAGGCATATATGTCATGTAACCTTAGAAATTAGAATGATCTCAATTTAAGTTTTTTGACTCAAATTATGCTGAAACTACAACCATTAGTTCATAATGCTTTATGTATTTTCTTTTTGGAATAATATTAATACAAAATGCACATTTGTTCACTTTACTATGCATAAAGTTTATGTATTATGTATTTATATACATTCTTAACTATTATACATATATCAGTATGCACATTTATTATGCTTGTACTCTTCATTACTAAGCTTATGAAATAGGTTCATAAGAGCTATTCCCATACATGTCACTCATATGTCAAGATTTGATCTCATTCTTGCATGATCAGTTTTTTTATTCATGTCTATACATTCAAATATACTTATGTTATCTCAAATAAGCAATACACATGCTTATATGATATTAATCATACATATGTTTTCTCTTAAATAAATAAATATTGTTGACATACCTGATCTTGTCATTACCATAAACATGCTTCATCATTTAATCATACCTATTGCTTTACAATATGATATCATCACATACTCCATGTACTTATCTCTCTCTTATGTTCATTTATATAACAAAGATTATATAAAACATTCAAGAAGGTATAAATAAGCTATACTATCATTTTGAGACATTTTAGTAAATTTTATTTGCAACAAGGGAGCCATGACAAACATTATGTACAGTGGAAGATTTCAAATTTCATTTTGTTACCAAAATTAAAAATATAAAGCATCATTTTTAGGCCAAGTGATCTAAATAAAACTTATTCCTCTGTGTTTCTTTTTTCCATAACATTTAAAATCATCTTAATATCATCTCTCTAACTCAATTTATTGACAAATCACTCAGGACTACTTTAATGACCCATCAACTAAAAAAGGGCTATTATTTTTTTGCATTTTTGAGGGCCTTAGAGGAAAAATTTCGTGAAGGGTATTTCTATAACATTTATAGGAAATGATGTACCGGTTCTATACCAACTAGAATCATCAAATTTGGAATTCAAAAATGCAACTTATGATCAAAATTGTCACTGAAGGTCAATCCGAATTTTCTGGATAGCACTGCCTGACATTTTAATTCCTTTACATGCAAAATCATTTGATGATCTACACATGCATGACCTGCAATTCTCAATATCTACCTCATCACTATAAACACATGCAAGATTAAAATAATTCCCATACCTTTTAGTTGAAAAATATCACATATATGCAAATTAATTTCAAAGTTCAAATCCCGTACCTTTATCAAACATCTACTCTTCTTACTAGATCAAAATGCCTTTGCCCTTTCCTTCTTATTCTTTTTCCCTTATTTTGATTCATTAATATTCTTGATTAAGCAACATGCAAGAATTCCTCTTCAAGAACACTTAGCTAAACTGCAAGAAATCAAAGAAAATAAGGAAAAGAGAAACCAAATTCTAGAATTCTCATGGAAAATCCAGCCCTCTCCACTCAAAATAACATATATATAGTGACATGTAAAATTTTCTTCTTAGTCCTTTAACTTTTTGCATGTCCAACATTTAACCTTCACCTTTTTGCATGCTTGAAATTGACCCCTCTATTAAATCCTTCTCTTAAATCAACCTTTCAATTATTCTTTTATTCACATTTGCCCCTAAAAATACCATAATTACAAATTTATCCCAAAATAATACTTTATACTCCAATTACACCCTTGAATATTATTAAACTAATATAAATAAATTAATTATGACCTTATAAAATTCATACCATATAATTTACACATTTATCACATAATTAATTATAGCTTAATAACATTTTTGCCGCAATCAATATCTTAACTCTTAATAATTCATCCAATAATACTCAACTAGACTTTAATAACATGTAATTGCCCTTGAATTCAACTAGGGCCTATTTTGGGTCCTTACAATATTGAACCTATTTTAAAGTTATACATGTTAAGTGTGTTTGTCGATCACTGTTATGAGTAGTCATCCATCATGATTTGTTTCCCACTTAGCTTTATAGCTTAGCATAGGTTATTTTATTCGTGTAGGTTCAAGAGATAAAGCTTTTGCTTAGGGATGTTCTCTGCATCAGGAAAGGCCAACGTAAGTCTGATAAAAAGTTTGATGTAGAGACTTTTGGTTGATATTTTGTATGGAATTTTGTTATGAGTAATATATATATATAATAATGTATGTATTATGAAAGGTTTTGATTTGTAATAGGCTCACTATGTAATTAATCAGTATATGCATGCATGTAGGATATAAAACAACTCATACCTAATATGATATGCATGATACTATTTATAGTGATGACTTTGAAAATAATAATAGTTATACCTAATATGGATATGATATATGGCATGTGATGAGTACTAGAAACATGATAATTGTAAGGAACCAAAATAGGCCCTAGTAGAATTCAAGGGCAATTATATGTTATTAAAGTCTAATTAAGCATTATTGGACGAATTATTAAGAGTTAAGATATTGATTAGGGAAAAAATGTTATTAGGTTATAAATAATTATGTAATAAATGTGTAAATTATATGGTATGAATTTTATAAGGGCATAATTAAATTATTATGTTGGTATAATAATATTCAAGGTTGTAATTGAAGTATGAAGTATTAGTTAAGGGGTTAATTTTTGATATAATTAAATATTGGGCCAATTGTAATAATAGAATAGTAAATTGAGATGCAATTAAAAGAAGATAGAAAGGTTGGGATTAATGTGGAAGAAAAGGTTTAAGTGGGGGTTAATGTATAACATGCAATTAATTGGATGATTAAAAGAGGAATTGTGAGGGACCAAGCTGATGTCACATTCCACTTAAACTCACATGCAAGACAAGTATAAAAGGGGCATTTGGAGATAGTGATGCCAAGCAAAAGGGAGAGCAAATTTTTGCATTCTCTCTTCCTCTTTCTCAAAAACTCTAGTGATCTCTCTACACTCTCTCTCACTTTAAAAGTTATAAATCTTCCTTTTCTTTCTCCTATAAATCTGGCCACCAAACTTGAATAAATCCACCTTATTTTCAGTTGCATGCATGGATGAAAGGTAAAACTAAAGAAGATTACAAGGGTAGAAGGGATTTAGAAGATTGGAGAAGAAAGAAGAGAAAGAAATAGGAGGATTTTGAAGAAGATTTGAGTTGCATGTTTAGGTTTGGGAACCTACTCTTTATGAATGTGTTTTACTTAAGTGAAATACATGATTACAATATGATATGCATGCATTATGATATAGTGTTATAGCTACAAAAGAGGAGAGTTTAGAGATTTAGCTCTTGCACGTGTTATTGAAAAAAAATTAAAAAAAATAAATTGTTAAAAACTTGTTTTGAGATTAATTTAAATTGATGTTAATATAGAAAGGTTATAATACAATGTATGAAATTATATTTGATGAGTAACTTGAAATAAAACATCAATCTTTGATGTTTAAAATGACATGCATGTAAGTTTTAAAATTATAGGTTTGGGTTTACTAGACCTAGTTGTATTCTTTTAGTAATATCTTGAGTTTGAGAATAGATAATTAGATGATTCAAATTTGGTTTTAAATTAAACTTCTAGACAAAGATTTCATAAGAAGAAATCACATTTTAATTCTGTTTCTAAATGAGTCATAACCGAGCTTGAAAATCAAATAAGTGTGAAATCTCATATTCATTACTAGTCTACAATATTTGGATCATATCTTTCCATTTAGAACTGATACTGAGATGAGGTTAATTCCTACAAAAAATATACTTCAAAACCTACAATTTATATGCAGAAAGAAAAGCCTAATAATGCCTATAAAATTGCCTAATCTTTACTTGAAAATTTGAATTCTGTGTTGCCTACTCTAATGAACAATCTTTAGTAAATTCCATTTATCTTTAGTTCTAAAAATTATATTGGAAAGATTATTGATGTTTTAGAAACTAAAAATATAAGGAAACAAAGTTGTAGAAGACTATTTTTGCTGAAAAGGTCGTTTGGGAGGTCTAAAATAATTTGCAATATGCTTTAGAAAACTTATCTGCAGAATTTTCCTATGGTATTTCTGGGAGGCACGGATGAGAGGATGAGACCATTTTGTCTCAACTTTGTGCACCTTTTGATCTTAGTTACAGCCATTAGACTCGGCTGGGACCAATTGGTCCCAACTGTGGGCCCTTCCTTTTATAGTTATACATGATTTTTAGCCTCATCAAACATTAACACTTACCCTAACTTTTGGAAAAACATCTAAAGCATGTAATTAAACTTAAAATATGGCATTAATATGTTAGTTTAGAACATTTTAAAATAGAAATATGAGATTAATATATTGACTTATAGAAACGAAGTTGTAAAGATATATTGTTACCATATAGATGAACCCTCATTGAAATAGATGAATATATGGAAGTATGAAGATATTAAATTATCTTTGATCCTATATGTATCATAATATGATGGTGATATGATGTGTTGCCTAAAGATAGCATGTTCAGGTATAAGTTCATGATGAGAGGTATGTTAAATTACTGGCACTCCAATTTATACATGAGTGCATGAATGCATGTTTATACAGTGGAGAATTGTGTACTATAATATGAACATATGCATGTACAAGGTGTATGATATAAGTACAAGCATGATATTTTAAATGAACATAAAAAACTATATTGCCTGCTACTAGAGTTCAACTGTGGATAGATAGGTGCCTATAAGGATGTTGCAGCTGCCACCATTGATCTTTTTAGTTCTAAAGTATAGTTGATCCTATTGGATCATGCACAGCCCCATTTGGATTTTTAGTTGACCCAGTTTGGGTCCATTTGATCGGTCCACCGTACTGTTGACCCCGTTTGGGTTTATAGTTTTGATAACTTCAGATATCCGCCATTTTGATACCCTCGGGTATCCACCGATCCCGTTATCCACCCTTCAAACTTAGGCAGGCTAAACTATAAGTATAATATAGACATTAAAGTATAAAGAACAAAGCAAGCATCATATAAGAGTTAAAGATATTGCTTGACTACATGTCTGACATGATTTGCTTGTATTGTTTCATAAGTATAAATAAATAGAGGTTACCAAGTAACACATGATATGTATGTTATTTATAGTTGGTTCCAAATGTTTGAAATTGCTTAAATGAGTTGAATGCATGAAGAATTCTCAGTCAGTATGCAATTCAAGCATGCTAAGTTAACTGTTAAGCTTTTCAAAAGATTTTATTGTTTACTACGTGAAGTTTTTAGATTTGTCAAGATTTTCTAATCCATTGATTACATGTTAAATAACTGTATATATATAAAGTGTGTTGAGTGTGATTATTGATGAAGAAATGGTAATATAAAAATGCTTTAAAAGTTGAAAAATATACAAGGTAAAGATATAATAGTTTAATGAACATAGTAAGTATTCAAACGAATGAGAATGCATCTTTTACATGGAATATATTATACATATGTATAAGGAATATAATTTATTTGAATACAGTACCATGTTTCTAAGATAGTTAAGTATATCAAAGTGATCACTAAAATCAAAATTTAGGTACTCATAAAGTATAGATGAAGTATATATAAATATTTGTAAATAAGTAATAGAAATATGGCATAGTTATTAAAATATTTGGCAATTGATATTAATACATGAATAATATAGTCATCAATGTTTGACAACTAATGATTCAAAGTAATTGGTCAAGAGTAACATATAGAAAACCAGAAAGTAAACTTGATGTATAGAATTCAAAGTAACGAATAAATAATGATAAAAGTAATAAATTGATAAGCAAAGGAAATATCAATAGGTATTGATATTGGTTATAAGTATAGCAAAAGAGAATATAATTATGGGAGATTATTGTGAATATTGTCTATAATGATTGGTTTATTTGCTTTAAGATGTTGATATATGGGTTTTCATCTTGACGACCTTTAAAAGGGGTCATCCACATATTTTTGTTCCCCACTAAGCTTAATAGCTTAGCACGGGTGTTTCATCTGTGTAGGTTCCAAGTAAGGATTTTTCTTGGAATGATATCTGTAGCGGAATGGCCAACATAAGAGAGAGATTGAAAGTATAGTCTACTGTCGAATGCATTTTGATTACAAGATTCTTATTTACTTTGACAAGGATGTGATGGATAGATGATTAATAGATGTAAATATTGTATTGTTTAAAATACTCTTAAGTATGCAGTAAAGTTTTAATAGTATAACACTCTTATGTATTAAATTTAAATATATGTTCTCTATATAGTTTGTTTATATTTAAGTTGCACTGTTAAACTTACATAATGAGAAAGATAAAGTGATATGTAGTGGTTAAAGGATAAAGGTGCTACAATAATATATATGGTAATCATTATTAGGCTGAAATGATAGAGCAATGTATGTTTAATGAACATAATTGACATTAGTAATCCGACTATTAAAATAAGTGTGTTACAATTTTAAATCAGAGCCCAATGTTTGGCCTTTTTTGGGCATTAGGAGTCTAGGATTCTATTATATGTTATAGTGTGGTGGTGACCTAATGCAGAAGTCCCTATTTTTCTTATAGAGAATATATGGAGGATTCTAAGGATGTTATCGAGGAATCAGTCGAAAGTAACTTACCTGTTAGAACTGATCCTTCTAATCCTAGATCAGCATCGTCTCATCAAAATGAGATTACTACAACCATTCCTAGAGTAACACTATTGAAAATTTCACAGGATATAACCTAAATTCTTTAAAGGATGACCATACCTGAACATCCAATATCTAAAATTATGAAACATGGTGCAAAGAAATTCTTGGGTACTAATTTGGAATAGTTTGAAGAAGCTGAACAATTGTTGTAAAAGTTAGAAAGAATCTTTGATGAGATTGATTGTCTCGCTAATCATAAGGTGTCTTGTGCTATATTCTTACTCTAATAAGTAGCCTATGATTGGAGAAAATTGGTATTAAAAAAAACTCAATTACCGGATCCACTCATATGGGGATTTTTCTAAGCAGAGTTTAGAAAGAAGTATGTTACTAAGGCATATAAAGAAGAAAAATAGAAGCAGTTTTAAGTTTGAAGCAGTGGGCTATATCTGTGGTTGAATATGAGAAATAGTTCAGTCATCTGAGTAAATATGTTCTTGACTCGATGCTGATAAAACTTTCAAATGTAGATAGTTTTAAAATGGCTTGAATGATTAAATCATGGAAAAATTGATTGTACCTACCTCCTTACAACTAGTGGATTTTCATTAACTTTTTATAATAGTTATATGAGTTGAGAACATTGATCTGGCTAAAAGACAAAGAGAGTAGAAAAGAAGTGAGGCTATAGGTGGAGCTTCCACCAGAAAGAAAGTTTAAGGGGCGCAAGGGGATCAACCAGTTGTGTCTGCTTTTAATTCTACTAATAAGAGTAGAGGACAAAGATCATCTATAATTTTTAAATTTGGCAAAGAAATACCAATAAAATAGAGTAGGGGTCAGCCACTAAAATGTCCTCACTATTTAAGGTAGCATTGAGGTACTTGTTGGAAATTATCAAGCGTAAGTTTTAGATGTGGTGGCACCGACCAGTTTGTGATGAATTATCCTTCAAATAGAGAGCAAGGATCTAATCAACAACTAAGTAAGGGAGCTTTTAATGAACCTTTATCTGGTAGAGGCCAAGGTAGAGCACATAAAGGATTCAAATCTAGGAATGTGTCTAAAATAGTTAATTGGCCTATAGCTTTAATTTTTCCTAGTCAGGATTATGCAATGAAAGCTTATAAGGATCAAGAGGCTCTAAAAGTAATAGCTAATATTTTCTCTCTCTTTGATTCTATTGTCCATGCACTTATTGATCTCCTGGTTTCACTCATTCTTATGTTTGTATTGGGGATATGAATGATGTCAATCGTATATGAATTGGATTATTATATTTGTGTAACTAACTCTTTGGGGCACAACATGTGCATTAATAAAGTTTATAAGGAATATCCCATTATGATTTAGGGATGGAATTTTTGGCTAATCTCATTAAATTGCCATTTTAAGAATTGATGTTATATGGGTATAGATTGGTTGACAAAACATGAAGCGATGGTTAATTATGGGGCCAAGGCGGTAATGTTAAAAGATGTTAATAGAAAATAAGTGGTAGTATAAGGCATTCGAACTAAACCTTGAGTGAATGTAATATCAACTATGTAAGCCAGGAGATTCCTTAGGAAAGGTTGTGAGGGACTTTTATCCTTGGTATTCAATTCAAGAAGAGAGAAAGTAAAGCTTCAGGACATGTTAGAATTTAACGGTTACATGCATTGCATACATGAGCGGAATTTTAAACTTTTTTAACCATTAGATCTTATCTTTCCATGAATACACAACATAACTATATGAGAATAAGAAAAATCACCTTTGATTTTTGTTGAACAGTTGATTTTACTTCGCACCGGGTTGTCGCAAACCACAGTGTCCAAAATCGAACACCTCCAATGAGTAATCCACACTAGAGAAGGATAAATTAAACCAATAAATTGGTATCAAACTAGGGCTGGTCGAAATTCCAAGAAGCTAGCTTGGAGGTGGCGCAAAAGAGAGAGAGAGCATAAGAGAAAAGGTCTTTCTTTTCTGTTTAATCACTTAACCCTAATTCCTCATGAGTTGGCCTTTTATAGTTAGGTTAAAATTACAACTCCTCAAAGAGATTGGGCTCTTTAAAATTGCTGGAGAATTATTAATTGGGCCTCTGGAATTAATTATAATCATTTGGGCTTAATTAAATCCAATTTAAACCTTTTCATAAAAGACTACGCACAAAACCCACAAACTAGGCCCTTTGTACAACTAATTGGATTTAAATACCCAAATGGATTCCAAATTAAACCAAATTAAATGAGTGAGTTCCAAAACACTTATGTAACATATATAAATTAATTTGGTGCAAGAAAAAGACCTCTAAGGCCATCTGTATGGAGTTGGCGTGTGGCCTTCTACAGAAGGGCTTCCACACCAGCTCTATTCCTCTGGCCCCTTTATAACTTCTCCAATGGACTTATTAATTATTATATTAGTCCTATAACACTTATAGTAGTCCTATAACACTTATAAGACAATAATAATTAATCATGAAATACATTATTTCAATTAGGTCCAATTTACACAACATTTCTCAAAAGTTTCGCGGACAATTTTACTTGATCATAATTAATTAAAATCTTTAATTAATTAGTATCTTATTTACTTCTCTACCCTCATAATAATATCAAATATTATTATCCTTGTCATTTTACCATTTTATCCTTTTCTATATATGTGTGTGACCTATTGGGTTCCTGTCCATGTTGGCAGTATAATATGTAATTGTGAGTTCTATTCAAAACTCACATGATTTAAACTCCTTTAAATCATTTTATCAATCCCTATTGATATTTTGATACATCATTATACAAGTCATTATTGGCCTCTAGCTAGGCATCATGACTACCCAAATGTCAGGAAAGTCATGTGGTTTGACTATACACTTCCATAGAAACAGTTACCGTGCAATTACTCCTTTCACCACTCTTATCTCAATTAGATTTTGAGTATGGATTTCTATCAACCCATATAAATCTAATTATGTATGTTCTATTAATTTAACCATTGTTCCCAAAATGCCCTCCATGGATCTCTATCCATCTTGGCATTTTACTCTGGCCAGAGATTCTCTAAACAAGGTAATTATAGAATCATGCGAGATAACTTCCCTTATTAAATCTGGGATGCTGAATCCTTTGTCAATTACTCAACTATCTTCAAGTAGGTTATGATATACCAAATCTCCTAACTATGTTCACTCCCAATTGGAAGTAATCAATTATGGAGTCAAAATATACCACTTGCTACTTAAGATAACTTTGGTGATCTCAAGTCTAAGGATACTTGCACAACCTCCATTAAGAGATTCCTCACTGACATGGATTTAATATCCATGTGAGGATTCTCTTTGCAAGTCTCCAATGAACTTGTTCTTCTAATAAGCATCCATATGTTAGCTTTGATTATCTTTCATAATCACAGTTATGAGAACCACTGCTTGAACCATTCAAGAAGCATAACATGTGCTAGTCTATCCAAATTAACAATGTCCTATCTTGTTAATTCTATGACTAGGGATATTTAGATATTAACACATTTGCATGCAATAGACATCTCACATCATGAACACCTTCATGATTGCCTTTGTACTGTGTTTATAATATCTAGGACTTCATTTATTAATTTAAGATTTACAAACTCATGTATTTAAACATAGCATTAATAAATGAATGATGCCTTTTATTAAGAATATAAATTTTATACATATGAAAAACATCCCTATTACATGGGCTCTAGGGCATACTCTCTAACAATCTCCCACTTGCACTAGAGCCAATCACTCATATGTCTTAGATCCATGCTATTTATATGGTGATCATGCTTAATCGGGGAAAGTGCTTTAGTGAGGGGATCCGCCACATTGTCATCTATGGGAATCCTTTCTATTTTTACATCATTTCTAGCTACTATTTCCCTTACGAGATGGTAGAGTCTGAGAACATGCTTGGATCGCTAATGAGACCGTGGTTCCTTGGCTTGCACAATGGCTCCATTGTTGTCACAATATAAAGGAATCGGATCAACAATGCTAGGCACCACTCCTAGTTCAGTTATGAATTTTTTGATCTAGACTGCTTCTTTGGCTGCTTCTGAAGCAGCAATGTACTCAGCTTCCATCGTGGAATCAGTAGTTTTTTTTTGTTTGGAACTTTTCCAACTAACTGCTCCTCCTCCCATTATGAACACATAACCAGATTGTGATTTACAATCATCTTTGTCAGATTTGAAGCTGGCATCTGTATACCCATTTACTTCCAAACTGCCTTCTCCATATACCAAGAATATATCCTTAGTCCTTCTCAAGTACTTAAGGATATTCTTGATAGCTGCCCAGTGTTCCTCTCCAAAATTGGATTGGAATCTGCTTGTGACACTCAAAGCAAATGCTACATCTGGACGTGTACATAACATAGCATACATGATAGAACCAATTGCAAATGCATATGGTATTCTATTCATTCTCTCTCTATCCTCTAGTGTCTGCAGACACATAGACTTAGAAAGGTGTTTCCCATGCAACATGGGTATAAACTCTTTCTTAGAGAGATCCATATTGAACCTCTTCAATACTTTATCTATATATGTACTCTGAGAAAGACCTAGCAACCTATTGGATCTATCTCTATAGATCCTTATTCCCAGAATATAGGATGCTTCTCCAAGGTCTTTCATGGAGAATTACTTGGATAACCATATTTTAACAGATTGGAGAAGAGAAATGTCTTTTCCTATGATCAATATGTCATCTACATATAGAACTAGGAAGACAATTGCACTCCTACTGACCCTTTTATACACACAAGGTTCATCTTCATTATGTGAGAAACCAAACTCTTTGATTGTCTCATTGAATCGAATGTTCCAGCTCCTAGAGGCTTGCTTCAATCCATAAATGGATCTTTGAATCTTGCATACATTTTCGCCATTTCCTGATGTGAACCCTTCTGGTTGTGTCATATAAACATCCTTAGTAAGATTTCCATTAAGGAAAGCTGTCTTCACATCCATTTTCCAAACTCATAATCATAATGAGCCGCAATGGCTAAAAGTATTCTTATAGACTTAAGCATCGCTACAGGAGAAAAAGTTTCGTCATAGTCAATACCTTCTTTTTGATGATAACCTTTTGCTACTAAGCGAGCTTTATAGGTAACTATATTACCTTCCATGTCGGTCTTCTTTTTTGAAGACCCATTTGCACCTTATGGGTTTTATCCCTTCAGGTGGTTGAGTTAAAGTCCATACTTTGTTCTCATACATGGAGTCCATTTCAGACTGCATAGCCTTAAGCCATAAATCACATTCTGAACAATTCAAAACTTCTTGATAGCTTGTAGGCTCATTGTGCTGTACTACAGTTATGCCTCTATCCGAATCAATGTGAAATCCATATCACACAGGGATAGAACGCATCCTAGTAGATCTTCTAGGATTTTGTGTATAATCAGGTTCAACTGCAATCTCATCATTATGAAATTCAGTTTCGGGTTCAATCGGTTGATCATCTTCTATTTGTGGGTCTTGAACTTCACCAAGTTCAATTTTACTCCCACTGTCCTCACGTAGGAGAAATTCTCTTTCCAAGAAGATAGCATGCCTTGAAACAAACACCTTTTTTTCTAAGGGATGATAGAAATAATATCCAAACGTTTCTTTTGGATATCCCATAAATAAACATTTGTCAGACTTAATATCCAGTTTGTCTGACATTTTCCTCTTCATATAAGTAGGACAACCCCGTACTTTCATATGAGAAAGCGTGGGTTTCTTGTTATTCCACATCTCATATGGAGTAACATCAACCGATTTACTAGGAACTCTGTTTAACACATAAACAATAGTTTCTAGTGCATATCCCCAAAAGGACTTCGGCAAGTCCGCTCGGCTCATCATTGATCGAACCATATCTAATAGTGTTCGATTTCACCTTTCAGATACACCATTGTGTTGTGGTGTGTAACACCCTTACTGAACAGTCTAACTGAAACAAGTGGTAAGTTGGGAAATTTTTTTTTTCCAAGGACCAGTTGTCAGATACTGGTCATTGCCCCTTTGAAGAGCAATGTACTGAGTGACCATTCCAAAATCAGCAAGATTTTTCTTTTGAATCTTAATTATCCCATCGGCTCAGGCTTGACCAAAAGAAATACTTATAAATTAGGTATGCCGATAAAGCTATAATCGTCCAAGTGACTGAATACCAAATAAAAATCCGGCAATATAACGGCTAAAAACTTATCTAACCCACCTGCAAATCAGACAATTCCTCAGCCCTTCAGGGGCACAACATTACAAAAATAATTTTATCATGCATCTTATACATCCATTCTCATTATTATTCACAAGTCCTAAGATGATTCAATATTACATATTGAACTCTTAAACCACTATAACACTCCAAAGTAAAGAACAATATACATTAAAATCATCTCGCTACAACTGTAAATCCTGATGGAGATCTGCCCACACTAAATCCTTTCTTCTGATGGTTGAGCCATAGTAGCTGCTTAACCCAAAACAAGCTTATCCTATTACCTACACGGATAACAAAACCCGTGCTAAGCTATAAAGCTTAGTAGGGAACAACAAATATGTTATAGAAGAAATTTCCTATAAGGATCAACAATTACTGCCTAAGCCCTAAGATATACCACAAATACGTATAGCGATTGAAATAAATGATATTCTCTTATATATATATATATATTGTGCTGATAGTATGCAAATTTTGGATAATTCTCACAACCTTACCAGTTACCCTGTTAACAACCATTTCTTCTTTATTTACATAGCTATTACCAATACACATGTTAGTTTCACTTTTATTTCCTTATAAATCAATATTAAATCGTTCCATCACACATATAAGTGAATTATCACATATCAATTTCTCAAAGTCAAGCAAAACATATAATCATACCTAAAAGCATAGCCATGCACAACTCTTAGTGTATATCTTATAAATCCAGTTATAACTAATCTTCCAAAAACACATCAATGTCCATATACCTATATAAATGTAGTAATTAAACCACCATCCAGAGAGGCACCATATTCAAGAAAAACATCAGAAAGCAATCAAGAAATAACTTGAAATACTCAATAAAGGTTAATTTATCACATGGCCTTCATTTACCAAAAAGATAAAATGCTGAGAAACATCTTCACAGAGTTAAAACCTACTTGAAATTTCATATGCATACCATTGTAAATTCCAAATACAAATGAGATACAAGATATGCACTGGTAGTTTAGATTTCTTGTACTATATTGAAATTAGCCTGCCTAAGTTCTAAAAGTGGATAACGGGATCAGAGGATATCCGAAGATATCAAACAGAGGATCCCCATGGGATCAAACAATGGTCCAATAAGGATAATCAGAAGTCCACAAAGGACTAAGACCCAAACAGGGTCAACAGAAGCAGCTGCAATATCCCTATAGGCGCCTATTCAATCCACAACTGAACTATGACTGCAGGCTAACAGGTACATAACTTCCTTTCCAAAAGCTTTAAATATCATTTAGGCATAACATGGCCTGTCAACCAATATCGATGTATATGTATACACATAATAAAATCAAATCTCCAGAAACATTTAACCAACTCTAAATCTTGCCAATACAAGGTTAAAATATCGAATCAAGCACAAAATGCATTAAAATTACTACTTTATAGAAATAAAAGCTTTACATATTACAAACATGAATTATACCTTTACGAACTTTAATTATGCCAATCACCCAACATAACCTTTAAGCATGTTATACTTGCATCAAATAATCACATAGTTATGCAAGATAATTCATAGAGAGATAAAACCTAAAAGAGCCTAAATATCATATAAAGGATGTACCATCTCTAGTGCACAATACATACATGCACAAATCATATAATACTTATATAGTCTCTTATAACTAATTACATAAAAAGAAATACAATCTGGTATAGTATTGCATACGATTCTTCAGCAAGATTTCCACGAATGAACACATGTCACTGTAGTTATATACATTAGTACAATAATTGATGGCACCACAAGTGCATAACCATGCTATTACACATATGAAAACATCAGTATACCTCATTTCATAATAACCAAAATCAAACTTCATTTATTAATTATGCCCATTATTGTATAAAATGAGGTTATCTTATATCCTATATACTTTTCTTTCTTAATAATAAGTTATTCTAAAAACATGCATTATGATTTAAAAACAGGTTGAGTATATATCATACAGTCATACTTACTCAAGCACTATAATATGATATTTGTCAAAATACACATGAATAACTTATTAAACACGTATAACTTACTCGTGTATGTGATATCACATCAAGCATACCATTATTGCATGAGAGCGTACCTTTGTGATACATCAAAGCTATTTTCCACGCCCCTTTATACTTGCTTATATCATCTTCCATTCGTACTCAATTAATACATTTATCAAGTCAATGCAATTGTCATCATACTATATCTCATAATATCATTTCTCAATATTAGGTATAAGCTACTTGAACATCTAGGCATACGTCATAATCATACATGCATATATATATATATATATATATATATATATATATATATATATATATATATATATATATATATATATATATATATATATATATATATATATATATATATATATATATATATATATATATATACCATTTTTCAATTTCATGCCCCTTTTGGATAAGTTTAAAACATGCAATACTGCAATTATTTATACCCATACAATTACATGCAACTTTAGCCACAACTGAACTCTCGATCAAAGATAAGGAAACCAGAATTTCCCCAATTCAATCTGCACACTCAAGGTATGATCTTTTAGCTAACATTACTAATTTCCAGCATTACTTTCTATTACTATTAATGACAGTTCCCTTGAATAACTATTTAAAACTTCAACTATAATCTAATTGGAGCTGAAATTCCAAGAATCGATCAAAATAGCATTACAAATTTCAAGGGTACAATTACATTTTATTTATATTTCAATAAGTTACATCCTCAATTTCCTTAAATGTAATTGAAACTTCTATCTTATTAATCAATACCATTTATTGCTCTTTAGTTAGACTATAAACACTTAAAAACAATTAAATCTCAAATTCTATCATATTTGCTTTGACTCCATCATTACTCAATTCAACCCAAGAACTTTGCATGCAAGATTAAACACCCTATCACTACTTTATTTTCAATAAACTTATGTAAATCCCATATCATAAATTTTACTTGAAATTATAATAAAATTACATCTTAAATTCACTATCAAATAAGAGTTTCAAAATCTATCAATGACTCTTACATGCTATTAATATTTATTAATATCGACCCCTTTTTACCCTAAGTTCAATCATATCCAATAACAAAACTAAATCAATAACTCAATTAGACAATGTACAACTTCTTCAATTGAGTTATTCGTTCCTTTTTTGTCTCCAACATTTCTTTTCCTTACGCTAACAATCCGTAAGCCTTGAAATCATCCCATAACAATTTCATAATAACCATTCAATTAACTTAAACTCCTGAATTCTATCAATTTACACACACAGAAGCAAACATTTATACTAAACATACAATATATGTCTCATTAAAATTCAAGATTTATTTAACTAAATTGAGGGAGTAATTTCAGTATCCCATACCGTAATTGAAGCCCAGAATGCCCTCTCTCTATTCTGCCTCGTCGGAGACTCGCTGGAGCTCCACCGGAGCTGCCCACCTGCTGCCAGAGCCGCTAGGACCCCTCCGGTGGCCTTCACGTGCCCCAAGGCATCGTGATTTGGTCGGAAAGCCGCCTGGAACCGTCGGCTACCACAAGCTCCGTTCTCCACTTCGCCGGCGAGTGGGGATGATCGGAGGCCACCGAAAGCTCCGCCTCACCCCTGGGAGAATTCTGGTGGTCTCCGTGACACCACCTGTTGCCCCTGGTCACCGGAAAGAAGAGGAATCCGATCCAGTCAAAGAGGAGAAAGGACCGGATCGGAGAAGGAAACGACGACGCTGTCAAGGAAGAAACGGCAATGGGGCGGTAGCTGGTGGCCAAGGTAGTGGCAGCCGCGCCAATCGCCGGCGAGAGCGCCATTGATCGGCGGCAGCGCCTCTCCTTCGCCCTCTCCCTCTCTTCCCGATCTCCTCCCCCTTCCTCTTCTTCTTTCTTTTTTTTTTCTTCTTCTAATTTTTCCTTTTTACCACACACACAACCTTCTTTCTTATTTTTACCCCACTATTTCTTTTTTTTCCTCTTTAAATTTCAACCACTCCTTTCTTTATTTTAATTTTCACCTTTTTAAAGTTATTATCATTATTATTACTAATTTTTAACAATATTAACTTATTTTGAAATCTTTATAATTGATCCTTGCAACTTAGTATCAAAACCAATTATAATCAAATTCGAATTTTTGGGGCGTTACATGGTGTATATGGTGGAGTCCATTGAGATAAAATCCCATTATCTCTAAGATAATCCTGAAACTCTTGGCTTAAGTATTCTCCACCTCGATCTGATCTAAGTGTTTTAATACTTTTGCTAAGTTGTTTCTCTACTTCATTTCTGAATTCTTTAAACTTTTCAAATGCTTCTAATTTATATTTCATTAGATAGATATATCCAAACCTGGAATAATCATCTATGAAGGTAATAAAGTAGGAGTAACCTCCTATAGTATGTGTAGTCATTGGACCACATACATCTGAATGTATTAAGTCAAAAACATTTTTAGCTCGTTCTCCTTTACCAATAAAGGGAGCTTTTGTCATTTTTCCCAATAAACAAGATTCGCATGTATCAAATGATTCATAATCAAATGATCCCAAATCACCCGACTTGTGCAATTTGGTCATGCGTTTTTCATTTATATGGCTAAACGACAATGCCATAAGTATGAGGTATTTAGATTTTCATTTTTCATTCTCTTGGTATCCACATTATGTACTTCTTTAATTAAATCAAGAACAAATATACCATTCTCAATGATAGCTTTTGCATAAAACATATTGTTCTTAAAAATGTAACAACATTTGTCCTTTAAAGAAATATCATAATCGTTCATCAAACAACTGAAAGAAATAATACTTTTGGGCAAAGCTGGAACATAATAACAATTATTTAATTCTAGTACTAATCCACTAGGAAGAGGCAAATAGTAAGTCCCCACAACTGTTGTAGAGATATTCTGTCCAGTAGCTGACTGCAAACATATCTCTGCCTTTCCAACTCTTCTAAAGCTTCTAAGCCATGTAGATCATTACATAAGTGAGATCCACATCTGGTATCTAATACCCAAGATTGTTTTGAAGCAATAGAATAAGTATTAATTTCAATCATATGAATACCTGAAGTAGAAGCATCAGCTTGCTTCTTCTCCTTGAGAGAATCTAGATAGGCCTTGCAGTTACGCTTCTAATGACCATCCTTTCCACAATGGAAGCAAGTTCCTTTGGGATTCTCTTTCTTGGCAACCTTCTTCTTGGATATCCCACCATTATTTGGCTGTGCCTTGGTTATCTTCTTCTTCTTCTGCTTCTTGCCTATAGCAGAAGTGACAACCATGACACTTTTTGGATCCTTCTTAAATGATCCATCAGCTGTCTTGAGCATATTGATTAACTTAGGAATGGTTACTTGGATCTTGTTCATGTTGAAGTTAAGCACAAAAGGTTCATAACTTGGAGCCAACGAGTACAAGATTAAATCTATGTATTGATCATTATCCATAACATAGCCAAGTCTACTCAAATGTTCAATATACCCATACATCTTCATTGCATGAGTAGCAACTAAAGTATCTTCCACCATTTTGCAGCTAAATAGAGCTCGAGCAATCTCATATTGCTCAGTTCTAGGTTGAGAATAATATAGCTCCTCTAGATGCAAAATGATGGTTCTAGCATCCATCATCTCATATTGCTTCTGAAGCTCCAAGGACATAGCACCCAGCATCAAACATGCTGCTGCTTCACTATCCTCCATGTATTTTCGATAATTGCCTTTGATCTCATCAATGACATCATCTGATGGAAGTGGTGGTGGATCTTTATCCAAGACATAGTGGATCTTTTCAGCTCTGAGAACAATTCTCACTTGCCTGATCCAGTCAGAATAGCTGCTGCCAACCAGCTTGTTATCCAAGATTGATCGTATATTAATGTTTGATGTGGTCATGATGATGACCTAGATGTGAAAAAGAAAAGATATGAGAGTATGTTCATATATATGTATACATTAATAAGGTCTTTAATTAATCCATTTACTCCCACTATTTTATTGCGAATTAATAGCCCTCACTATTTAATTTGACCTTGACTGTGGTTAACAAGCCAAACTCCATACCGTTGAAAGGTAGGTATCTATATACCAATTGTGTCTCTACACAACTATTGGATCATTAGGTTATCAACTCTTGATGCATGCATATCGTATATGCATTCCCTAATCTTGCCTCTAGAACCATTAGCCTTGACTGTGGTCAACAAGCTAATGGGCTAGCTAAGATGACCCATTTAATTAGATTTGAACATATTTGATATAATGTGAGCTTGACTGTGGTCAACAACCCACACTATAAAGAACTCTGGTTCTCCTCAAATTAATGGAAGGTTTATATACATTAGTATTTGTTTGAGGGTTTTAGTTAATTAAGTCTCATCATACATGGTTGGCATACATTGGTATGCATCCTATATCTATCACATAAATATAAGCATACAAATATGGTATAGTTATGGACTTCACTATATTGATTTCCCTGAGCCAAAAGGGAAATCAAAAGGTCCCACCTAGGTAGTATGCATGATTCAAACAAGAAAATAATTACATTATCTTCAAGCTTGTTGGATCTCCATCCGGCCCATCTTGCTCCTTGATAGTGGTCTCCATCTCTATTTCTAATTCTAATCTAAGTAATCTAATTACATATTACAATTTGAAATGAAATACAAACCAAAAACAAGTGGTCGGGACATGAAAGTCCTTATTGGGCCAAAACATGCATAATACTCAATCACATTGGGCTTTATCCATAACTATCCATCATGCCAATCATATATCCTTATATGCCTTTCTAATGCATAAAGAAATGGATTACTAACTTTCTTTCAACCTTTGAAACAATATTTTGAGTTATTTTGATAATGTGATCAAATTAGGAAACTTTTTCCATTTTGGAAACTTTCATTTTAGGAAACCTTTTTGCATGCATGAGTTCTTGCCTTAATAATCAATCCAATTGATTATTAATTAATTATAAATTGATTATTTAATTAATTAATCATATTAAATAATTAAAAGAATTAATTTTGGGCTTAAAAACAAGTGTAGGCCGAAACCCACAAAAGAAAACCCTAAATGTGTTCACACACAAACTAGTTTTGTGTCTTTTGGACCATTTGGGCCTTTTGAAATGACTCAGGCCCACTCCAGCCCTTAAAACCCATTAATAAAATTAATTAATGTTTATAATATTTAATTTAAATTAGCTTCTTGGGCCCACCAAGTCATTTACTAATTTAAACCAAGTCCATAAACATAATTAAGCCCATTAAGTGGTTTTAATGAATTAAAATTAATCAAATTAATTTAAGGCCCATTTTAATTAATCCAATTAATTAAAAACACTTAAATATATCATATATATCAGATTTAGAAGATTACAAATCGTTCTAACCAAGAACACATTAAGAACATATGACGAACACAAATTTATCGAACTTTTCGACTAAACTAGTTTTCATGCAAAACTTGTTCGATTTTAATTTCGTTCGATCTTACGGCTTAATATCACATATTAAACACATAAAATATCATCTAAATGATGTTTTAATGGATCCATAAGAAATCAAATTAGAACAGCCCCTTAAAATTCCATGGGTTTTATGCAAAACCCTAATGGGTTTCACGCAAAACCCTAGGCACAATTTTTCAAAAGTTTCGTTTTTGTTTCCAAAAAATTTATTTGATCACAATCACATCCAGAAATCAATATTTCTCATTCATGAACAAATAAATATGATATTTTAAAATTCATGAAATAGATAACTCAAAATAAAACAAAACTTATTCCGCAGAAAAATATAGAATTGTATATCCATGGCAAAACCGTGGCTCTGATACCATATTGGAGTTTAACGGTTACATGCATCGCATACATAAGAGGAATTTTAAAATTTTTTAACCATTATATCTGATCTTGCCATGAATACACAATATAACTATATGAGAATAAGAAAAATCACCTTTGCTTTTTGTTGAACAGTTGATTTTACTTCGTATCGGGTTGTCGCAAACCACAGTGTCCAAAATCAAACACCTCCAATGAGTAATCCACACTAAAGAAGGATAAATTGAACCAAAAAATTGGTATCAAACTAGGGCTGGCCGAAATTCCAAGAAGCTAGCTTGGAGGTGGCGCAAAAGAGAGAGAGAGGATAAGAGAAAAGGTATTTCTTTTCTGTTTAATCACTTAACCCTAATTCCTCATTAGTTGGCCTTTTATAGTTAGGTTAAAATTCTAACTCCTTAATGATATTGGGCTCTTTAAAATTGCTGGAGAATTATTAATTGGGCCTTTGTAATTAATTATAATCATTTGGGCTTAATTAAATCCAATTTAAACCTTTTCATAAAAGACTATGCACAAAACCCACAAACTAGGCCCTTTGTGCAACTAATTTGATTTAAATACCCAAATGGATTCTAAATCCAACCAAACTAAATATGGGAGTTCCACAACACTTATGTAACATATATAAATTAATTTGGTGCAAGAAAAAGACCTCTAAGACCTTCTGTATGGAGTTGGCGTGTGGCCCTCTACAGAAGGGTTTCCAAAACAGCTCCATTCCTCTGGCACCTTTATAACTTCCCCAATGGACTTATTAAGTATTATATTAGTCCTATAAAACTTATAGTAGTCCTATAACACTTATAATGCAATAATAATTAATCATGAAATGCATTATTTCAATTAGGTCCAATTTACAGAACATTTCTCAAAAGTTTCGCGGACAATTTTACTTGATCATAATTAATTAAAATCTTTAATTAATTAGTATCTTATTTACTTCTCTACCCTCATAATAATATCAAATATTATTATCCTTGTCATTTTACCATTTTATCCTTTTCTCTATATGTGTGTGACCTATTGGGTTCTTGTCCATGTTAGCAGTATAATATGTAATTATGGATTTTATTCAAAACTCACATGATTTAAACTCCTTTAAATCATTTTATCAATCCCTATTGATATTTTGATACATCATTATACAAGTCATAATTGGCCTCTAGCTAGGCATCATGACTACCCAAATGCCAGGAAAGTCATGTGGTTTGACTATACCCTTCCATTGAAACAGTTACCGTGCAATTACTCCTTTCACCACTCTTATCTCAATTAGATTATGAGTATGGATTTTTGTCAACTCATATAAATCTAATTATGTATGTTCTATTAATTTAATCATTGTTCCTAAAATGCCCTCCATGGATCTCTATCCATCTTGGCATTTTACTCTGGCCAGAGATTCTCTGAACAAGGTAATTATAGAATCATGGGAGATAACTTCCCTTATTAAATCTGGGATGGTGAATCCTTTGTCAATCACTCAACTATCTTCAAGTAGGTCATGATATACCCAATATCCTAACTATGTTCACTCCCAATTAGAAGTAATCAATTATGGAGTCAAAGTATACCACTTGCTACTTAAGATAACTTTGGTGATCTCAAGTCTAAGGATACTTGCACAACCGCTATGAAGAGATTCCTCACTAACATAGATTTAATATCCATGTAAGGTTTCTCTTTGCAGGTCTCCAATGAACTTGTTCTTCTAACAAGCATCCACATGTTAGCTTTGATTATCTTTCATAATCACAGTTATGAGAACCACTGCTTGAACCATTTAAGAAGCATAACATGTGCTAGTCTGTCCGAATTAACAATGTCCTATCTTGTTAATTCTATGACTAGGGATGTTTAGATATTAACACATTTGCATGAAATAGACATCTCACATCATGAACACCTTCGTGATTGCCTTTACACTGTGTTTATAATATGTAGGACTTTATTTATTAATTTAAGATTTACAAACTCATGTATTTAAACATAGCATTAATAAATGAATGATGCCTTTTATTAAGAATATAAATTTTATACATATGAAAAACATCCCTATTACATGGGCTCTAAGGCATACTCTCTAACAGGACATACCTATGGTAAACGTGATTCTTTATGTATTTTGGAAAGACTTGTAAAGTCTTCCACCTGAGAGGGATGTTGAGTTATCTATAGAAATTCTACCTAGCACAACTCTTATTTTTAATGCACCAAATATAATGGTTCCATTGGAATTGAAAGACTTAAATGTTTAGTTATAAGATTTACTTGATAAAGGCCTTATTAGGCCTAATGTATCATCTTGGGGTACTTGTTTATCAAGAAGAAAGATGGATATATAAGAATGTGTATAGACTACAAACAATTGGATAAAGTGATAGTGAAGAATAAGTATTTCTTACTTAGAATTGAAGACTTAATTAATTAATTAAAAGGTGCTGGAATGTTTTTTAATATTGATTTATAATCGGGGTACTACTAACTTCGAGTAAAGGATGTGGATGTTACCAAAACTGCATTTAGAACCCAATACTAGTATTATGAATTTCTAGTAATGCCATTTGGGTTAACAAATACACCAACTTCTTTTATGGATCTTATAAATAGGGTATTTAAACCCTACTTAGATCAATTTGTTATGGTATTCATCGATGATATATTGGTCTATTCGAGAAATAAAGCAGAGTTTGCTGAACATTTGAGAATTGTATTATAGACATCAAGAGAGCATTAGTTGTTCACCAAATTGAGCAAGTGTGATTTTTGGCTTAAGGAAGTTTCTTTTCTTAGGCACATAGTGTCTTCTGAAGGCATTAGAGTTGATCCTGTTAGTGTAAGCCCTAGCCCCAATGCATTGTAACGAAACACTTGAAATTAATAAAATGAGGCATTTATTTTATCTATTGTATTCCTGTGCATATCAATTGATAGAACTATCCAAGAATGTTGTTTCAGTTTAAGTTATCATGTGTGAGGCACATGGTTGTAAGACCTTGAAACAAATGAGACTTCATTCTAAATACCCCTAGTCAGTCATTGTTATGGGAATAACAAATGAATTAAGACTAGTATGCTCTCTCTGATAAGTTGAGTTCTGTCTTACGGATCATAAGGACAAGAGTGTCAATCAGAGATCATAGATACATGTTTAGAACACGGTATCTGGATTAGATCCACTCATGAGAACACTACATGGTACAAGTCATAAGTGTTTCTCATATGCAAGTTTTGTATTGGAGTTCTTAGACCTGAAATCTCTATGAAACTCTTTATGAATTACTGTGTACTTTGACATACACCTAACGTGCTCGTAACAGAGTGACAAGTACGGGTATGATTGGGTATGCATTGATTCATGTTAGAGAGCATGAGAGAAGTGAAGGGATTACCCCTCTCGATATGAGAGAAAATATCATCGGCCACTTGATCAGTGAACTGAGAAGTGTATGGCCATACCGAGATGAAATAATGAGTAATCATTATTTATCTGAGAGTTCAGTGTCACTGGAATATCAAGAAAGGAATTAATATATATATAAGGATGACTGGTTCCATGCCTTATATTAATTCTGATATTTATGGGTAAGGGACTATGCAAAATTGCATTAGGTCACTAAATGCCATATGCATTTTCATTTAATTTGGAATGCTATAATATCTTGCTAGAGAATATATATAGCCTTTGAATTAATTTATTAATTCATTGCCAACATTAAATGGACCTATAGGATCGCACACAAAGCATTGGGCTTAAAATATTTAAATTGTGTATTGGGAATTAATTTGGACTTTTATTTAAAGTCAAATTAATGCATAAAATGGGTAAACAGATTTTTGCCTAAAACAGCTAGCTGTTTTAGGCAAATCTGTAAAAACAGTTTTTTTGCCTAAAACAGCTAGCTGTTTTAGGCAAAACTGTCAAGGTGCGATTTTGCCTAAAACAGCTAGCTGTTTTAGGCAAAACTGTTAAGCCACGATTTTGCCTAAAACAGCTAGCTGTTTTAGGCAAATATGTGAAACGAGTTTTTTGCCTAAAACAGCTAGCTGTTTTAGGCAAATATGTTGGTCACGAGAGAAATTTGTTGGCATGTGCTAGGTTTAATTTCAATTGATTAATTATCTATGTATAATTAAGTTAATTGAGTATTAAATCCTAATTTGTATTTAATCAAAATATAATACTTGAGAGGAAATTAAAGTAGCCAAAATTCAAACTAAAATACTAGTTGAATTCGGCAACTTATTTTACCTTAAATAAGTAAGTTTGTTTTGATTAAATGACTAATGCCATTTGAATTTAAATTCTAATGGAATTTAAATTAGGATATATCTCTTAATTAGGAAGTGATGGAGGCTGAAATTAACACTTAATTTACGGCACTCACACTTGACCTAAATTAGTGATATATATTAATGAATTAAATGAATAACATGTATGCCGTTTTTGCTATTTTTCTCTCTTGGCCGAAATACTCAAGGGGAAAGAAATCTTTCTTGTTCTCTTGTGTTCTCGGGCTGAAACAGTAACCTAAAGGAAGAACAAGATCAGATCTTGTGGCTTCAAATCATTCCCATTGCCGAATACACAATCATAGAGCTAGCACTCTTGATTTTAAGCCATCTTTGCAAGTGTGTGTGTGAGAATAGAGGGAGTGGCGTAAAGGCTGTTCCTTGGCATTGGTGGTGAAGATCTAAGGTGGACATATCCTTCTTGGTTGCTGGTCATCATCAAAATCAAGTTTTAAAGGCATCTAAAGTTGTAAGTTTAAAACTCTAAAATTGCATGTTTCGATTCTTGTCATGGAATTGTATGGCATGTATGATAAAAATTTTTGTTTTTCCGCTGTGCCATCATCACATTCATACCATGTCATATTCCATCAGTGGTATCAGAGCCTAAACATGCTTATTTTAGTGCTTTAGATGCATGAAAAAATTAATTAAAAATCGTCATTATGAAAACATGCAAATATGAAATTTTCTGTTTTGAGTTTTTTGCATTGTTTTGGTGTAAAAACGATTTTAATTGATTAGATAGGTATTATAATTAATATGACATGTTAATATACTATCCTAAGATGTTATTAGGACTGGTAATGGTCGGATTTAATTATTTATACCTGATGGCACATGTTAATTATGAAACTAGGTGCTAGTTGGCATGTAAATTGCTAGTTTAACAACTAGTTTTCAAAATTAAATGTAAAAACGTTTTTGGGATGTTTGTAAGTGATTTTTAAAGATTAAATAACAGGTCTGGACATGTTTTAAATTTGGTTTTAATTCTGGTCCATGACAATTTAATTGATTATTTTTAAAATCACTTAAAACTATGTCTAGTTTGTGTTTGTTACATGTTTAATCAACATTGTTTGTTTTGTTTTGATTAAAATGGTAAAAACACATTTAGATTAAAATGGTACAAAATATTAAATCAATGTTTATGGACTTATTTAGATTATTAAATGACTCATAAAATTGATTTGAATATTTGTGCATTTTATGGCATTACATAAGCATTAAACAACTAGTTTTTGTTGTTTGTTTGTTTTTGCATGAATGCCGTGTACTATATATGTGTTCTTCATGATTTTATTTTTAATTCATGTTAGCACATATTATATGCATTTTTAATGTTTATGGGCTGTATGACATAAAATTAAAAATGCCAAAATTGGAAATTATACTAGAGTTGATTTATAGCACAAATCTAACTAGTTAGTGTTTTGGGCTTTTAAGAGAACTTATTCAATAAAAGGATTTAGTCCATTGGGCTTTGGCCCAGTCCCGTCATGGGGTTTTCTCTTAAAGGTTCAAGTACACAATTTCCATTAATGGGCTTGGCTAAATTAATTAAAATTGGACTTTGTTTTATCCATGAATGCTATGTATATTTATTTGCTAATTTGGTGTGATGAATGGATATGCATGGTGCATTCATGGGCCCTAGGTTTTTGTAATTAAATATGGCCTGCGAGCCATTATATTTTATTGTAAAAGTTTCATTTATTTCTTAGAATAGAATATACTTGAAGACTTTGTAAATCAAGAGAAGCCCAACTCGAAGATTCTTATGTAATAGTATAGAATCTTAGTTGTAGGTTTTTGGGGCCATGTTTGTCACGCTTTACTTTATGCAATTATATATATATGCATGCTATGTATGGATGACAAAGCGTATGCCATGTAAGCCGTAATAAAATGAATCCCTAAAATAGTAAGTCACAAAGTTGCCTTCCTAATTCGAAACATGTCAAGGCATCGATCATCGGTCACGTAGACTAGGAGTCCTAGATGCGCCCGATTATCTTTGTGAGGCATGGGTTGTGAATGTAGGTTGGACTTAACATGGAAAGGGATGCCCGGACCTAGGCAACTAATAAATGGGTTGTGCTATAACATCTTAAGATGTTAGCCCATTTGATCCAAGAGTCATGTACGAGACATGATTGGAGTTTTCCTACCTAAGTAACTTAACTTGTTAGGTGTACAAGCTCAGCTTGACTAATAAGTTGTTGTGAAAAGTGGATCTTGGCCCACATTAAATCACTAACGCGAATTATTTAAAGGGATATTAATTCGGTTTGTGGGATCATTAATAAGACCTCATTTAATCTTGCTAAATTTTATTGTAGATTGAAAATGGCATCTTCAAACAACAATTTCTCATTGCGATAGGTCCTTGAAAAGGACAAATTGAATGGCACCAATTTCATAGACTGGTCTCGAAACTTAAGAATAGTTCTTAAGCAAGAGAAGAAGTCGTATGTTTTGGATGCACCCTTACCTGAGGAACCTGCTAGGAACGCTTCTGTGGTTCAAAAGGAAACTTTTGAGACCAAGAAAAGTGACTCTAATGATGTGACCTGTTTGATGCTAGCCACTATGGTGCCTGAATTGCAAAAGCAATTTATGGACCAAGAGGCCTATGCAATCATGGTGCACCTCAAGGAGATGTTCCAAGAGCAAGCTCGTCACGAGAGGTTCGTGACAACAAAGGCTTTAATTTCTTGCAAGATGGCTGAGGGTACTCCTGTTAGTACCCATGTACTCAAGATGAAAGGGTATCTTGATACTCTTGAGAAGCTTGAGGTACTAGTGCCAAAGGAATTGGCCACTGATTTGATCTTAGGATCTTTGCCTGCTGCTTATGATCCATTTGTGATGAATTATAACATGCATGCAATGAACAAGTCAGTCACTGAGCTTCATGGGATGCTTAAGAATGCTGAAGAAAACATTCGAAAGACCAATCCCGTACTAATGGTTCAAAAGGGAATTAAGAAGGGACCTGCTAAGGGAAAGGGAAAGGGAAAGGGAAAACCCAAGTCAGTTGGGAGTGCACCTCAGGCCCAATCCAAGCCCAAGGCGTCAAAACTCAAAGAGAGTGAGAGCACTTGCTTCCATTGCAACAAGATAGGGCATTGGAGGAAGAATTGCGCTCTCTTCAAGGAAGAACAAAAGAAGAATGGAGCCAAGGCGTCCAGTTCTGGTATTTTTGTTGTTGAAATTAACCTTTCTATTTCTACCACTTGGGTATTGGATACCGGTTGTGGTTCTCACATTTGTTCAAATGTGCAGGGGCTAAGAAATAGGCGGTTACTTGGGAAGAATGAAGTGGACCTCCGTGTGGGGAATGGAGCACGAGTTGCTGCCATGGAGATAGGCGACTATCACCTCACTTTACCTTCCGGACTTTGTATTGTTTTGAATAATTGTTATTATGTGCCTGCTATGAGCAGAAACATTATTTCAGTTTCATGTTTGGATAATGATGAATTTGATTTTGTTATTAAAAATTGCAATGCTCATATTCGTCGCCAAGGCATTTCTTATGGCAATGCCATGTTGCAAAATGGCCTTTATATCCTTGATTTACAAAACAAAGAGTCCATATACAACATTAATACAAAGAGGGTTAAATCAATCGAAATAAACCCTACTTACTTCTGGCATTGTCGTTTAGGACATGCAAACGAAAAACGCATTTCAAGACTCCATAAAACTGGAGTGCTTGGGTCATTCGACTTAGAGTCTTATGACACATGCGAGCCATGTTTGCATGGAAAAATGACAAAGAGTCCTTTTAATAAAAAAGGTGAGAGGACTAATGGCTTATTGGAACTAATACATACCGATGTATGTGGACCTTTAAGTACACATGCTAGAGGTGGTTTTAGCTACTTCGTGACATTCACAGATGACTTCAGTAGATATGGCTATGTCTATCTAATGAAGTATAAGTCTGAAACTTTTGAGAAATTCAAAGAGTTTAAGAATGAAGTAGAAAACCAACTTGGCAAAAATATAAAAGCCATTCGATCAGACCGAGGTGGCGAATACTTAAGCCAAGAGTTTGACAGTCATCTAAAGGAGTGTGGTATTATTACACAGCTCACTCCTCCTGGAACACCTCAATGGAATGGTGTGTCCGAAAGGAGAAATCGAACTCTGTTGGACATGGTTCGATCTATGATGAGTCAAGCTAATCTTCCTATCTCTTTTTGGGGTTATGCATTAGAAACTGTTGCGTTTCTATTGAACCATACTCCAACTAAAGCAGTTGAGAAGACACCATACAAGGTATGGACTGGGAAAGAACCCAATATGTCTTTTCTCAAGATTTGGGGCTGTGACGCACATGTTAAAAAATTAACATCTGACAAACTAGAGTCCAAATCGACTGTCTGCTTGTTTGTGGGTTATCCCAAAGAAACAAAGGGATACTACTTTTACTCACAAGTCGAGAACAAAGTATTTGTTGCTCGCAAGGCTGTTTTCTTGGAAAAAGAGTTCTTTCTCAAGAAAGACAGTGGGAGTAAAGTAGAACTTGGAGAAATTCAAGTGCCACAAGCTTCTATAGAGGATGAGTTGGAAATGGGATCAAGTTCACAACCAGTTGTGGAACAAGAACCCATTACACAAGTACCTAGAAGGTCTGGTAGGGTACGTCAGGAGATTGAGAGATACGGATTTCTAATCACTGACAGTGACACTATTGAGTTAGTAGATCGTGAGGATCCTACTACCTACCGAGAAGCTATTGAAAGCCCAGACTCGAAAAATTGGCTTGAAGCCATGAAATCTGAGATGCAATCAATGTACGATAACCAGGTTTGGACCTTGGTTGATCCACCGGAAGGTGCTAAGGTAATTGAATGCAAGTGGCTATTCAAACTCAAAGCTGATAAGACCTACAAAGGTAGACTAGTAGCAAAAGGTTTTCGACAAACTCATGGTGTAGACTATGACGAGACCTTTTCGCCTGTAGTCATGCTCAAATCCATTAGGATCTTGCTTGCCATAGCTGCATATCATGATTATGAGATATGGCAAATGGATGTCAAAACTCTTTCCTCAACGGAAATTTACTTGAGGATGTGTATATGATACAGCCTGAAGGTTTTGTCAATCCCAAGCATCCTAAAAAGGTTTGCAAGCTTCAAAAATCCATTTATGGATTAAAGCAAGCATCCCGAAGTTGGAATCTTGGTTTTGATGAGGCAGTCAAAGAATTCGACTTCATCAAGAACGAAGATGAGCCTTGTGTGTACAAGAAGGTTAGTGGGAGCATAGTAGTATTTCTAGTCCTATATGTGGACGACATCCTTCTCATTGGGAATGACATTCCAACATTGCAAAAGGTTAAGCAATGGTTGGGAAAATGTTTCTTAATGAAAGACTTAGGTGAAGCCGAGACAATACTTGGTATTCGAATCTATAGAGATAGATCGAATCGGCTTTTGGGACTAAGTCAGGAAAAGTACATAGACAAAGTACTAAAGCGTTTTAGTATGGGAGACTCAAAGAAAGGGTACATACCTTTGGCTTTGGGAGTTCCTTTGACTAAAGAACAGTGCCCTAAAACCAAAGAGGAAAGGGACAACATGAGTAGAATCCCATATGCATCTGCTATTGGATCTATCATGTACGCTATGTTATGTACTAGATTGGATGTTGCTCATGCACTGAGTATAACCAGTAGGTTTCAGCAAGACCCTGGTGAAAAGCACTGGTCTGCTGTAAAAGGGATTCTGAAGTACCTGCGAAGGACTAAGGATCACTTCTTAGTGTATGGTGGTCAAGAAGAGCTCGTCATACAAGGTTATGCCGATGCTGCTTTTCAGACCAGCACTCAGGATTCTAGATCGCAATCTGGGTTTGTTTTTGTTTTGAACGGTGGTGCTGTCAGCTGGAGAAGCTCAAAGCAAGAAACCGTTGCCGACTCAACTACAGAATCTGAGTATATTGCAGCAAGTGAGGCTGCAAAAGAGGCTGTTTGGATTAAAAATTTCATTACTAGATTAGGAGTGGTCCCAAGCATCCTAGATCCATTAGAAATTTTCTGTGACAACAACGGGGCCATCGCACAGGCAAAGGAGCCCCGGTCACACCAGAAATCCAAACACATACTCAGGAGGTACCACTTGATCAGAGAAATCATTGATCGTGGGGACGTCAAGGTTAGCAAGATAGCAAGTGAAGACAATGTAGTAGATCCTTTGACGAAACAGTTACGTCCAAATCTGCACGAAGCTCATTTGAGAGCGTTCGGTCTTAGGGCTATGCCCAATTGGGACTAGTGCTAGTGGGAGATTGTTAGTGTAAGCCCTAGCCCCAATGCATTGTAACGAAACACTTGAAATTAATAAAATGAGGCATTTATTTTATCTATTGTATTCCTGTGCATATCAATTGATAGAACTATCCAAGAATGTTGTTTCAGTTTAAGTTATCATGTGTGAGGCACATGGTTGTAAGACCTTGAAACAAATGAGACTTCATTCTAAATATCCCTAGTCAGTCATTGTTATGGGAATAACAAATGAATTAAGACTAGTATGCTCTCTCTGATAAGTTGAGTTCTGTCTTACGGATCATAAGGACAAGAGTGTCAATCAGAGATCATAGATACATGTTTAGAACACGGTATCTGGATTAGATCCACTCATGAGAACACTACATGGTACAAGTCATAAGTGTTTCTCATATGCAAGTTTTGTATTGGAGTTCTTAGACCTGAAATCTCTATGAAACTCTTTATGAATTACTGTGTACTTTGACATACACCTAACGTGCTCGTAACAGAGTGACAAGTACGGGTATGATTGGGTATGCATTGATTCATGTTAGAGAGCATGAGAGAAGTGAAGGGATTACCCCTCTCGATATGAGAGAAAATATCATCGGCCACTTGATCAGTGAACTGAGAAGTGTATGGCCATACCGAGATGAAATAATGAGTAATCATTATTTATCTGAGAGTTCAGTGTCACTGGAATATCAAGAAAGGAATTAATATATATATAAGGATGACTGGTTCCATGCCTTATATTAATTCTGATATTTATGGGTAAGGGACTATGCAAAATTGCATTAGGTCACTAAATGCCATATGCATTTTCATTTAATTTGGAATGCTATAATATCTTGCTAGAGAATATATATAGCCTTTGAATTAATTTATTAATTCATTGCCAACATTAAATGGACCTATAGGATCGCACACAAAGCATTGGGCTTAAAATATTTAAATTGTGTATTGGGAATTAATTTGAACTTTTATTTAAAGTCAAATTAATGCATAAAATGGGTAAACAGATTTTTGCCTAAAACAGCTAGCTGTTTTAGGCAAAACTGTCAAGGTGCGATTTTGCCTAAAACAGCTAGCTGTTTTAGGCAAAACTGTTAAGCCACGATTTTGCCTAAAACAGCTAGCTGTTTTAGGCAAATATGTGAAACGAGTTTTTTGCCTAAAACAGCTAGCTGTTTTAGGCAAATATGTTGGTCACGAGAGAAATTTGTTGGCATGTGCTAGGTTTAATTTCAATTGATTAATTATCTATGTATAATTAAGTTAATTGAGTATTAAATCCTAATTTGTATTTAATCAAAATATAATACTTGAGAGGAAATTAAAGTAGCCAAAATTCAAACTAAAATACTAGTTGAATTCGGCAACTTATTTTACCTTAAATAAGTAAGTTTGTTTTGATTAAATGACTAATGCCATTTGAATTTAAATTCTAATGGAATTTAAATTAGGATATATCTCTTAATTAGGAAGTGATGGAGGCTGAAATTAACACTTAATTTACGGCACTCACACTTGACCTAAATTAGTGATATATATTAATGAATTAAATGAATAACATGTATGCCGTTTTTGCTATTTTTCTCTCTTGGCCGAAATACTCAAGGGGAAAGAAATCTTTCTTGTTCTCTTGTGTTCTCGGGCTGAAACAGTAACCTAAAGGAAGAACAAGATCAGATCTTGTGGCTTCAAATCATTCCCATTGCCGAATACACAATCATAGAGCTAGCACTCTTGATTTTAAGCCATCTTTGCAAGTGTGTGTGTGAGAATAGAGGGAGTGGCGTAAAGGCTGTTCCTTGGCATTGGTGGTGAAGATCTAAGGTGGACATATCCTTCTTGGTTGCTGGTCATCATCAAAATCAAGTTTTAAAGGCATCTAAAGTTGTAAGTTTAAAACTCTAAAATTGCATGTTTCGATTCTTGTCATGGAATTGTATGGCATGTATGATAAAAATTTTTGTTTTTCCGCTGTGCCATCATCACATTCATACCATGTCATATTCCATCAGATCCAGCTAAAGTTGAGGCTATTGTGAATTGCAGACTGCCTTAAAATTTTCCTGAAGCGAAAAGTTTCTTGGATTTGGAAGGTTATTATCATCATTTTATGAAAGGGCTTTCGGTCATTGCTTTTTCACTCACTAAGCTATTGAGAAAAAACATCAATTTTAAGTGGACTGATCATTATCAAGATACTTTTGATCAATTAAAGAAAATGTTAATAGAATCTTCGATTTTGACATAGCCAATTTCGAGAAAATAGTATACCATATACAGTGATGCTTCTAGAGTTGGCTTGGGTTGTGTGCTTATGTAAAATGGTAAAGTGGTAGCCGATACTTCTAGACAACTAAAATCATATGAACAAAGCTACCCTACTTATGATTTAGAGTTGGCAGTAGTAGTGTTTACTCTAAAGATTTGATGGTATTACTTATATAGAGAAACATATAGAATTTATACAGATTATAAGATTCTCAAATATTTGTTCACCCAGAAGGAACTCAACTTAAGAAAGCACTGATGCTTAGAGTTATTTAAGGATTATGACTATATAGTGGACTACCACTCGGGTAAAGCTAATGCTGTAGTCGATGCCTTAAGTTGTAAGATAATGGTAGCTATGACATTATAGCAGTATGAATGGAAATTTACATCAGGTGGTGCTTTGATAGCTCAGTTGAAGGTGAGGCCTAATGTGAGGCAGGTAGTGATGGATGCTCAAAAACTTGATGAGAAGTTATGGCATATTATGCAATCATTGCATGGAGTGAGTCCATCTGAGTATATAGTAAGGTAAGATAGGAATGTGTATTTCTAGAATAAGTTATATGTTCCAGATGACAAAGAGTTGAAAAGAACATTGTTGCGTGAAGCTCATAACACAATGTTCACTATATATCCTAGCCGGAATAAAATGTATCAAGATCTAAAACAACTCTATTGGTGGCCTAGTATGAAGAAAGATATAGTAGATTATGTTTCAAAGTGTTTAACTTGCCAATAAGTCAAAGCGGAGCATCAATTGCCCTTAGGATTGTTAAATTCCATTCTAATTCTATGATAGAAATGGAAAGATATTACTATGGATTTTGTTATAGGATTGCCTTCCACTCAGAAGAAGCATGATGTTGTATGGATAATAGTTGATAAGCAGACTAAATTGGCTCATTTCATATTGATCCAAACATATTATTCTATGGATAAATTAGCAAAAATTTATGTAAATGAGATTGTTTGATTACATGGTATTCCAGTGTCGATAATTTTGGATAGAGATACAAGGTTTACATTTAGATTCTAGCAAAGCCTACAACAAACCTTGGGAACATAGCTTAAATACAATATAACTTTTCACCTTTAAACTGATGAATAATCTGAAAGGGTCATTCAAATTTCAGAGGATATGTTCTAGATTTTTTAGAAAGTTAGGACATATATCTGTCGTTAATGGAGTTTGCTTACAATAACAGTTATTAGAGGAGTATAGATATGGCAACATATGAGGCTTTGTATGGTAGGAAACATAGAACTCTAGTTTGTTAGACTGGGTAATATGAATGTAGAATTCTTGGTCCTAACATTATTAAAGAAAAGGAGGAAAAAGAATAGGTTATTAAATAGAGCTTAAAAGTAGCTAGTGATAGGCAAAAATCCCATTTGAATTTGAAGAGAAAAGACATTTAATATCAAGTGGGTGATAAAGTGTTCTTGAAAGTGTCTCCTTAGAGAAAAGTACTGAGATTTGGATAGAAAGGTAAATTGAGCCTAAGGTATATTGATCCATATGAAATTTTTTAAAGAGTTAGACCAGTGGCATATAGATTGGCTCTTCCTCTGGAATTAGCAAAATTACATGATTTATTCCATATGTCTATGCTTTGTAGACATTGTTCAGATAAATCCCATGTGTAACCAGTACAAAATATTCAGATTTAGCTAGATTTCTCATATGATTAGGAACCAGAAGATATTTTGGCTAAAAAAGTTAGATAGTTAAGGAACAAGCATATTCCTCTTGTCAAAGTGCTTTGACAACATTATAAGGTATAAGAAGTGACTTGGAAACTAGAGGTTGTCATGAAAAAGCAATATCCCCAACTATTTAAAAAAGGTATGAATTTTGGAGATGAAATTATTTAAGGGGGAGAGAATTGTGAGGCCATAAATTTGACCCTAGTAGGAAATGCATGATTAATTATGTCATATAATTTATTAACATTTAATTAAATAAGTGAATTTAGATTAGGGTCATAAGAAGGGGCAAAGTGGTCATTTTTACTTCAAGTTATGTATGTGAATTAAAAGACATAATATTATAATTGGTATAATTAAAAAGGAAAAGATAGTTGAAGGGTGGAATTAAAAGGAGATAGTAATCTCGGGGTCAATATTGAAATAAAGACTAGGTGGGCCTAATTTATAGGAGAAAGAAATGAAAGGGGATAGTTTTATTACATGTAATTAGATGGATGAGCTAAAGGGAACTTTTCCTCCTATTTTAAATATGAGAGTCTTACATGAAGGAAAGAGGAATTGCAAATTTTAAGGGGATTGTTAGCTTGGTCATCTAGAGGTAGAGAGGAAAAATCCAAAATTTCATCTCTCCTTCTTTCACTCTAAAATTTTTAATCTTTTCTCGCTAAATCTTAAGAAAATATATTTTGAAATGTTAATGATTAAGAGGTTTTAAGTTGAGAGTTACAAAGTTAATGAGATCTATTTCATTATTCATCTTCTTAATCTACTTAACATTCATTGTATTACACGTCAATGGAAGAAAATGTTTGGTTAATATATGAAAGGATTTTTCTATACAATAAGAAGAGAATAAGAGGAACAAGGAAAAAGGTGATTAAAGATTAAAGTGAAAATAGATTTCGGTCGAGGTATGAGATTTGGTGTGATCATTGAAAGGCATGTGTGATTTTGAATGATTTTGATGAAATTAAAATTAAATTAGGAAATGAGATGAAGATCTTTGCATGTATTCATAATAATTGGCTTAGTTTATAAAAGAAAGTTAATGTCTTTAACTAAAACATAATAATGTTGAATGTATGCAAGAGTAAAGTTAGTAGATAATGGGTTTTTAAAGATCTATTCTACAAATAGCTTAATTACAAACTTGATTATAGAATTCATAAGATGTGAGAGACCTAAAAGTTTAAAAATCTTTGCCTAATTACAGTAGAGCAAAATGCTCTATTTAAGTTGAACTTAAAAATATAGAGTTTGACTTAACGAATTTATTATGAATTATTTGATGAAATTTTTGTACATCATAGTGCTTAAAACACTTTATAAATAAAGTAAATGTGTAGAAAAGTAAATCTAGTCATACAAGATGAATTTGTTGAACTTCTATAGTTGAAATGTGAGGCTGAAGTATTAGTCGTGTCTGTCATGCCTGCAGCACTATTGCACCCGCGATAGAGCTCGCCATCTCTCTCTTGAATTCTTTACCTCTTTTTTGTGTTCTTCCAGCCTTTTATATTGCATTTACGATCCATATCATGCTCATGTATTACCTTTGCAAAGACTATTCTTCTTTCTTCCTTCTCTTTAAAGTTAAACAAATGGAATATTAATTGAGGTAATAAAATCAATCATGATATAGATGACTATGTGGTTGAGACATTAAAAGAAAGGATAATGAAATATTGAGTTTTCATCAATGAAAAAATAAGTTATATAAAAAGAGATAAGTTTATTAAATATATGATAATACCATATCGAAAAGAATTAAAGTAGGAGGAAAAGTTTATTGAATATATGATATGTTGGAAATTATCGATTACATGCATCACATGCATAAGCAAAATTTAAAATTTTTTAACCAATAGATCTGATCTTGCCATGAATTTACAATATAAATATTAATGAGAATAAGAAAAATCACCTTTGATTTTTGTTGAACAGTTGATTTTACTTCTCACCGGGTTATCGCAAACTACAGTGTCTAAAATTGAACACCTCTAATTAGTAATCTACACTAGAGAAGAATTGAATGAACCAAAAATGATGGAACACAAGGGCTGGCCGAATTCCCCTTGATGCTAGCAAGGGAGTGGCGGCTATGGTTTTTCAAAGAGAGAGAATTTCTTTTATCTTAATGTTCACTTAACCCTAAAATCCCTATCACTTGGATTTTTATATTTAGGTTAAGAATTCAACTTCATAATGGGATTGGGCTCTTTAAAATTGCTGGAGAAATATTAAATGGGCTTCTGAAATCATTAATAATTTATTTGGGCTCAATTAAATCCAATTTAAGTCCATTCATAACGGACTATGCACAAAACCCATAAAGTAGGCCCCTTATGCATACATTAGGATTTAATCACCCAAATCAATTCCAAATCCATCAAAATTAAATATGTAGGCTTCATAACACTTATTAAATATATTTACTTTATTTTGGTCCAAGAATTAGGATTCTAAGGCCTTCTACATGGGTTTGGTGTGTAACCCTTCCTTTGGAGGGTTTCTACGCCAAAACCAATTATCTAGGTCTCTTTGAATTCCTCCAATGGATCTATTAACTATTATATCAGCCCTATAACACTTATTGTCCAATAATAATTAATTATGAAATACAATATTTCAATTAGGTCCATTTTACAGAATATTTCTAAAAAGTTCTACGAATAATTCTACTTGATCATAATTAATTAAACACTTTAATTAATTATTCACTTATTCATTTCTCTTCTCCCATAATAATATCAAATATTATTATCCTTGTCATTTTACCATTTTATCATTTACTCTATATGTGTATGACCTATTGGGTTTCTATCCATATTGGTAGTATAATATGTAATTATGAGTTGTATTCAAAACTCACATGATTTAAACTTCTTTAAATCATTTTATCAATCCCTATTGATATTTATGATACACTATTATACAAATCCTGAGCAACCTCTAGCTAGGCATCATGAATATCCAAATGTCAAGAAAGTCAAGTGGTTTGACCATACCCTTCCATAAAAACAGTTACCGTGCAATTATTCCTTTCACCACTCTTATCTCAATTAGATTCTGAGTATGGATTTCCGTCAACTCATATAAATCTAATTATGTATATTTTATTAATTTAACCATTGTTCCCAAAATTTCCTTCATTGATCCCTATCCATCTTGGCATATTACTTTGGCGAGAGATTCTCTGAACAAGGCAATTATAAAATCATGCGAGATAACTTCCCTCAAAAAATCTAGGATGGTGAATCCTTTGTCAATAACTCAATTATCTTCAAGTTGGTCATGATATACCCAACCTCCTAACTATGTTCACCCCTAGTTGGAAGTAATCAGTTATAGAGTCAAAGTATATCACTTGCTACTTAAGATAACCTTGGTGATCTCAAGTCTAAGGATACTTGTACAACAGCTATGAAGAGATTCCTCACTGACATAGATTTAATATCCATGTGAGGATTCTCTTTGAAGATCTCCAACGAACTTGTTCTTCTAATAAGCATCCACATGTTAGCTTTGACCATCTTTCATAATCATAGTTATGAGAACCATTGCCTGAACTATTCAAGAAGCATAACATGTGCTAGTCTATCTGAATTAACAATGTCCTATCTTCTTAATTCTATGACTAGGGATATTTAAATATTATCACATTTGCATGCAATCGACATCTAACATCAAGAACACTTTCATGATTGCCTTTGCACTATGTTTATAATATCTAGGACTTTATTTATTAATTTAAGATTTACAAACTCATGTATTTAAACATAGCATTAATAAATGAATGATGCCTTTTATTATGAATATGAGTTCATACATATGAAATACATCCCTATTACATGGGCTCTAGGGCATACTCTCTAACAATCTCCCACTTGCACTAGAGCCAATCACTCATATGTCTTAGACCCATGTTATTTATATAGTGATCATGCTTAATCTAGGAAAGTGCTTTAGTGAGGGGATCCGCCACATTATCATCAGTGGGGACCTTTCTATTTTCAAATCATTTCTTGCTAATATTTTCCTTATGAGATGGTAGCGTCTGAGAACATACTTGGATAGCTGATGAGACCGTGGTTACTTTGCTTGTGTAATGGCTTCATTGTTGTCACAATATAAAGGAATCAGATAATCAATGCTAGGCACCACTCCTAGTTCAGATATGAAATTTTTGATCCAAACTGCTTCTTTGGCTGCTTCTAAAGCAACAATGTACTCAGCTTCTGTCCTGAAATCAGTAGTTGTTTCTTGTTTGGAACTTTTCCAACTAACTGCCCCTCCTCCAATTATGAACACAAAATTAAACTGTGATTTACAATCATTTTTGCCAGATTGGAAGCTGGCATCCATATACCCATTTAGTTCCAAACTACCCTTCCCATATACCAAGAATATATCTTTAGTCCTTCTCAAGTACTTAAGGATATTCTTGACAGCTGCCCAGTGTTCCTTTCCAAAATTAGATTGAAATATGCTTATGACACTCAAAGCAAATGCTACATCTGGATGTGTACATAACATAGCATATATGATAGAATCAATTGCAGATGCATATGGTATTCTATTTATGCTCTCTTTATCCTCTAGTATATGCGGACACATAGACTTAGAAAGGTATTTCCAGTGCACCATGGGTATAAACCCTTTCTTAGAGAGATCCATATTGAACCTCTTCAATACTTTATCTATATATGTACTTTGAGAAAGACCTAGCAACCTATTAGATCTATCTCTATAGATCTTTATTCCCAGAATATAGGATGCTTCTCCAAGGTCTTTTATGGAGAATTGCTTAGATAACCATATTTTAACAAATTAGAGAAGAGAAATGTCATTTCCCATGATTAATATGTCATCCACATATAGAACTAGGAAGACAATTGCACTCCCAATAACCCTTTTATATGCATGAGGTTCATCTTAATTCTGTGAGAAACCAAACTCTTTGATTGTCTCATTGAATCATATGTTGCAGCTCCTAGAGGCATGCTTCAATCCGTAAATGGATCTTTGAAGCTTGCATACCTTTTTGCCATCTCCTGATGTGAGCCTTTCTCGTGGTGTCATATACACATCTTCAATCATATTTCCATTTAGGAAAGCTGTCTTCACATCCATTTGCCATATCTCATAATCATAATGAGCTACAATGGCTAAAAGTATTCTTGTAGACTTAAGCATCGCTACAGGAGAAAAGGTTTCATCATAGTCAATACCTTCTTTTTGATGATAGCCTTTTGCTACTAAGCGAGCTTTATAGGTAACGATATTACCTTTCATGTCGGTCTTCTTTTTGATGACCCATTTGTATCCTATGGGTTTTATCCCGTCAGGTGGTTGAGTTAAAGTCCATACTTTGTTCTCATACATGGAGTCCATTTTAGACTTCATGGCTTTAAGCCATAAATCACGTTCTGAACTGTTCAAAACTTCTTGATAGCTTGTAGGCTCATTGTCCTCTACTATAGTTATGCCTCTATCTGAAACAATGTGAAATCCATATCTCACAGAGATAGAACGCATCCTAGTGGATCTTCTAGGATTTTGTGTATAATTAGGTTCAACTATAATCTCATCATTATGAAATTCAGTCTCAGGTTCAATCGGTTGATCTACTTCTACTTGTGGGTCTTGAACTTCACCAAGTTCAATTTTACTCCCACTGTCATCTCGTAGGAGAAATTCTCTTTCTAAGAACATAGCATGCCTTGAAACAAACACCTTTTGTTCTAAGGGATGATAGAAATAATATCCAAATGTTTATTTTGGATATCCCACAAATAAACATTTGTCAGACTTGACATCTAGTTTGTCTGACATTGTCCTCTTCACATAAGCAAGACAACCCCATACTTTCATATGAGAAAGTGTGGGTTTCTTTTTATTCCATATCTCATATGGAGTAACATCAACCGATTTACTAGGAACTCTGCTTAACACATAAACAGCAATTTTTAGTGCATATCCCCAAAAGAACTTAGGCAAGTCTGCTCAGCTCATCATGGATCGAACCATTTCTAATAGTGTTCAATTTCTCCTTTTAGATACACCATTATGTTGTGGTGTATATGGTGGAGTCCATTGAGATAAAATCCCATTATCTCTAAGATAATCTTGAAATTCTTGACTTATGTACTCTCGACCTCGATCTAATTTAAGTGTTTTAATACTCTTACCAAGTTGCTTCTCTACTTCATTTCTAAATTCTTTGAACTTTTCAAATGCTTCTGATTATATTTCATTATATAAATATATCCAAACATGGAATAATCATCTATGCAAGTAATGAAGTAGGAGTAACCTACTCTAGCATGTGTAGTCATTAGACCACATACATTTGAATGTATTAAGTCCAAAACCATTTTAGGCCATTCTTATTTACCAATAAAAGAAGCTTTTGTCATTTTTCCTAATAAACAAGATTCACATATATCAAATGATTCATAATCAAATGACCCTAAATAACCTGATTTGTGTAATTTGATCATGCATTTCTCATTTATATAGCCTAAACGACAATGCCATAAATATGAGATATTTAGATTATCTTGTTTCATTCTCTTGGTATCCATATTATGCACTTATTTAATTAAATCAAGAACAAATATACCATTCTCAATGATAGCTTTAGCATAAAACTTATTGTTCTTAAAAATGTAACAACATTTGTTTTTTAAAGAAATGTCATAATCATTCAATAAACAACTAAAAGAAATAATACTTTTGGATAAAGCTGGAACATAATAATAATTATTTAATTCCAGTATTAATCCACTTGGAAGAGGCAAATGATAAGTCCCCACAATTGTTGAAGACATATTGTGTCCAGTAGCTGACTATAGACATATTTCTACCTTTCCAACTCTTCTACTGTTTTTAAGACCCTATAGATCATTACACAAATGAGATCCACATCCGGTATCAAATACCCGAGATTTTTTTGAAGCAAGAAAATAAGTATTAATTTCAATCATATGAATACCTAAAGTAGAAGCATCAGTTTGCTTATTCTCTTTGAGAGAATCTAGATAGGCCTTGCAGTTACGCTTCCAATGACCATCTTTTCCACAATAAAAGCAAGTTCCTTTGAGATTCTCTTTCTTGGCAACCTTTTTCTTGGAAACCCCACCATTCTTTGGCTACGCCTTAGTCATCTTTTTCTTCTTCTACTTCTTGCCTTTAGCAGAAGTGACAACCATGACACTTTTTGAATCCTTCATCAAGGATCCATCAGCTGTTTTGAGCATATTGATTAACTCAAGAATGGTTACTTGGATCTTGTTTTAAAGTTAAGCATGAAAGGTACATAACTTGGAGCCAACGAGTACAAGATTAAATCTATGTATAGATCATTATCCATTACATAGCCAAGTCTACTCAAATGCTTAATATACCCATACATCTTTAATGTATGAGTAGCAGTCAAGGTGCCTTCCACCATTTTGTAGCTAAATAGAGCTTGAGCTCCTCTAGATGCAAAATGATGATTCTAGCATCCATCATCTCATGTTGCTTCTGAAGCTCTGAAGATATAACACCCAGCATCAGACATGTCGCTGCTTCACTATCCTTCATGTATTTTCTATAAGTGTCCTTGATCTCATCAATGGCATCATCTGATGGAAGTAGTGGTGGATATTTTTCCAAGGCATAATGGATCTTTTCAGCTCTGAGAACAATTCTCACTTGTCTGATCCAGTCAGAATAGTTGCTGCCAACCAGCTTGTTATCCAAGATTGATCGTATGTTAATGTTCGATGTGCTCATGATGATGAACTAGATGTGAAAAGAAAAATATGAGAGTGTCTACATACAAATGTATGCATTAATTAGGTCTTTAATTAATCTATTTACCCCCACTATTTTATTGCGAACTAATAGCCCTCACTATATAATCTGAGAAAACCTTATGGCTTTCTTAGTGGGCCAATATCCAATCCTTGATATGTAATTTGACCTAGACTATGGTCAATAAGTCAAACTCCATACCCTTGAAAGGTAGGTATATCTATACAAATTGTGTCTCTACACAACTATTGGATCATTAGGTTATCAACTCTTGATACATGCATATCATATATGCATTCCCTAATCTTGCCTCTAGAACCATTAGCCTTGACTGTGGTCAACAAGCTAATGGGCTAGCTAAGATGACCCATTTAATTAGATTCGAACTTATTCGATATATTATGAGCTTGGCTGTAGTCAACAACCCATACTATAAAGAACTCTGGTTCTCCTCCAATTAATGGAAGGCTTATATACCTTAGTATTTATTTGAGGGATTTTAGTTAATTAAGTATTATCATACATGGTTGGCATACATTGGTATGCATCCTATATCTATAACATAAATATAAGCATAAAAATATGGTATAGTTATGGACTTTACTACATTGATTTTCTCGAGCTAAAAGGGAAATCAAAAGGCCATACGTAGGTAATATGCATATTCAAATAAGTAAAAATAATTACGTTATCTTCAATCTTGTTGGATCTCCATCCGGCCCATCTTGCTCCTTAATAGTGGTCTCCATCTCTATCTCTAATTCTAATCTAAGTAATCTAATTACATATTACAAATTGAAAAAGAAATAAAAACCAAAAACAAGTGGCCGGGATATAAAAGTCTTCATTGGGCCGAAACATACATTATGCTCAATCACATTGGGCCTTGTCCATAACTATCCATCATGCCAATCATACACCTTTATATGAATTTCTAATGCATAAAGTAAAACCATATAATGGACTACAAACTATGCTTCAACTCCTAAAACTTACTTTTGAGTTATTTTAATAATGTGATCAAATTAGGAAACTTTTTCCATTTTGGAAACTTTCATTTTAGGAAACATTTTTGCATGCATGTGTTCTTTCCTTAATTATCAATCCAATTGATTATTAATTGATTATTTAATTAATTAATCATATTAAATAATTAAAAATTAATTTTGGGCTTAAAACAAAGGTTAGGCCGAAACCCATAAATTTAAACCCTAAAGTGTGTTCACACACAAACTAGTTTTGTGTCTATTGGACCATTTGGGCCTTTTGGAATGAACCAAGCCCACTCCAGCCCTTAAAAACCATTAATAAACTTAATTATAGTTTATAATATTTAATTTAAATCAGCTCCTTGGGCCCACCAAGTCATTCACTAATTTAAACCAAGTCTGTAAACATAATTAAGCCTATTAAGAGGTTTAAATGAATTAAAATTAATCCAATTAATTCAAGACCCATTTTAATTAATCCAATTAATTAAAAACACATTAATATATCAAATATATTAGATTTATAAGATTAAAAATCATTTTAAACAAGAACCTACCAAGAACACACGAAGGACACCAATTTATCGAACTTTTCAACTAAACTAGTTTTCATGCAAAACTTGTTCGATTTTAATTTTGTTTGATCCTATGGCTTAATATCATCAAAAAAATTTTAGAATGGATCAATAAAAATTTAATTTAGAGCAGCCCCTAAAACTTTTATCGAAAAATAGAAACCCTACACGCCAAAATCAATGATTCTTTTCTCAAAAGAATCAATTTTATTTTTCATTTTATATATTTGATCACATGCATCCAGAAATCAATATTTCTCATTCATGAACAATCAAATCTGATATTCTAAAGTTCATGAAATAAATAACTCAAAAATCAAAACTATTCTGTAAAAAAATATAGAATTGTAGATTCATGGTAAAACTAAGGCTCTGATACCATGTTGGAAATTATTGGTTACATACATCACATGCATAAGTTGAATTTAAAATTTTTTAACCAATAAATCTCATCTTACCATGAATTTACAATATAAATATTAATTAGAATAAGAAAAATCACCTTTGATTTTTGTTGAACAATTGATTTTCCCTCTCACCGGGTTGTTACAAACCATAGTGTTTAAAATTGAACATCTCCAATTAGTAATCCACACTAGAGAAGGATTGAATGAACCAAGAATGATGAAACACAAGGTGTAGCCGAATTCCCCTTGATGCTAGAAAGGGAGTGGCGGCTAGGGATTTTCAAAGAGAGAGAATTTCTTTTCTCTTATTAATGTTCACTTAACCCTAAAATCCCAATCACTTGGATTTTTATAGTTAAGTTAAAAATCCAACTTCATAATAGGATTGGGCTCTTTAAAATTGCCGGAGAAATATTAAATGAGCTTCTGGAATTATTAATAATTTATTTAGGCTCAATTAAATTCAATTTAAGTCCATTCATAAAGGACTGTGTACAAAACCCATAAACTAGGCCCTTTATGCATACACTTGAATTTAACAACCCAAATGAATTCTAAATTCATCAAAATTAAATATGTAGGCTTTATAATACTTATGAAATATATTTAATTTATTTTGGTCCAAGAATTAGGTTTTTAAGGCCTTCTACATGGGTTTGGCATGTAACCCTTCCATTAGAGGGTTTCTGTTCCAAAACCAATTCTCTAGGCCTCTTTTAATTCCTCCAATGGATCTATTAACTATTATATCATCCCTATAACACTTATAGTCAAATAATAATTAATTATGAAATACAATATTTCAATTAGGTCCATTGTACATAATATTTCTATAAAGTTCTGCGAACAATTCCACTTGATCATAATTAATTAAACTCTTTAATTAATTATTCTCTTATTCATTTCTCTTCTCCCATAATAATATCAAATATTATTATCCTTGTCATGTTACCAATTTATCCTTTACTCTGTATGTGTGTGACCTATTGGTTTCATATCCATATTGGCCGTATAATATGTAATTATAAGTTCTATTCAAAACTCATATGATTTAAACTTCTTTAAATCATTTTATCAATCCCTGTTGATAATTATGATACACTATTATACAAATCATGAGCAGCCACTAGCTAGGCATCATGACTACCCAAATGTCAGGAAAGCCAAGTGGTTTGACTATACCCTTCCATAGAAACAGTTACCGTGCAATTACTCCTTTCACCACTCCTATCTCAATTAGATTATGAGTATAGATTTCTATCAACTCATATAAATATAATTATGTATGTTCTATTAATGTAACCATTGTTTCCAAAATGCCCTTCATGGATCCCTATCTATAACATCCATAACATACTTAACACTATTTCGAAACCCTGCATGCTGGAAATTTTTTTTTTCAACCTATTTTGCCATCTTATTACCTATAATTAATTATCTTAATTCATTATTCACCGATGACCTGTAACTGTCTCATTTACTATGCACTTAATAAAATTTTTGCAATATAACGGCTATAAATTCGAGTAGCCCCCTAAAAAACAAACAATATCCATAGCCTCTCTGAGGCACAACAATCACAAATAATAATTATCATTATGAATCCATCTCAAACACATCCAAAAATATAAATATCTACTATCACAACCCATGTTTAACATTTACATATCCAAAGGCAAAATTCATACACATATATACATGCCAAAAGATTCATAATTCTAGTACATCAGAAGAAATCCTTGAGAGAATATTCTTGGTCCTGCTCCTGAGTACCTGCGCACAGTCAAAACTATGCACTGAGTACTTAACATGCCCAGTGGTGACTAACAACCTAAATATTTTCTATACTTATCTTAAAAATAATACAGTTATGCGAAAAATTCTCTATAAAGATTCGTCAAGTCAAAGATTCAAATAACATTTTTCCCTTTTAATTAACATTATTATTTCTTATCAATTTACATATTTAATTCAAACTTTTACTTTATTTCAATTTAGCCCTTCTTTCTTATTAATTCTACAAATCTAGCCTTTTATACTTCTTTTTAACATTTAAACTATTAATTAAGGTATTTAACCTTAATTTTACACTTAATTAAAAATTTTTATGCAAAACTTCATTTTAGTCCTTGTTGACTATAAAACTTCCTTTTAGTACATTTTAACAATTAACTGACTGTATTATCCTTAATTAAGCAATTCTCAATTAATTTACTTAACTTTTACTCTTTTGGGAAAAATTACGATTTTGCCCCTAAACTTTCTTTTTCTTTCAAAATAGTCCTTTTCCACTTTTAATTAACATCTTTTACTTCTTTTTCATATTTTCTCATATTATTTTCATTATGCCCCTAGTTTTGGACCCGACAGAAAACTCTAAACCGGATACACGGGACGTGGACCCCGCAGGGCCACAATAGAGACAGAGAAATGACCCCCAAAGGGCCAATTCTCATAAAACAGAGAACAGAGACAGAGAAGCCATGGTAATCAAAGATCCAATCCATAGCTAGCAAGTCACCATGACTTGCACCGCGGTACAGAGGTGTCCCTATGGCCAGCCAATTATATCCTGACCTAGTTTTTACTGCCTGGTTATTTCTAAGGGCATTACTGTATATACTTTTTACTTATACATATTACACAATTTACTCCAAAAATACCTTAATTTTGCATATAAACTTCTTAAAATTTTATATGCATACTTTTCATTTTTATTTCAATTATTTCAGCATTCTATGGAATTATATCCCTATAATTCTCATTTTTTCATATTAAGTCCATAAATTCCTTAAAAATTTGTTTACACACTATTTCACATCTACTACTCAAATTTACCCAAATTATACATAATATCTCTATAATTCATCAATCTCATTACATACATACACCATTAATCAAATTTAAAAATTTCTAATAAATTCCATAATTCATATAAAAATTCATGGAAGCTAAATATAACATGTATAATTAATTTAGATTACTAATTATTAATTTCATGCAAAAATCACTATTTTTACCTTAGGGAAATTTTTGGCCACCAATTAAATTCAACCTTAAAAATTTTATTTCTTTATTCCAATCATTTATATAGCATCAAATAGGTTCTAATTTCATTTTCCCCGCCTTAAGTTCAAACTTTAAATAATTTAGCAATTTTTTTCTTTATAACTTAAAGATAATTAATTCAAATAAATAGGAAATACTTAGATTTATTAGTCACATACCAAATTGACTTGTTCTAGGATGCCTAAGCTTCATTCCCCTTGCCTTTGTCCCTTGGATTAATGTTTTCTCCTTCCAAACCTAATACAACCAGCCATAAAACCTTAGATTTCATCATCTTCTTATTCTCAACTGCAAAATCCAAGCTCATATTCATTATCTAGACCTTAAAATCTATGGAAAAACATCAAAGAATTAATTTAAAACACTAAAATTCATAACCTCCAACTTACCCTATTTTTTTTGCCCACTTGATTTTTAGCCTTCCTTTGCTCAATTCACTTAATTAAGGTAATTAGGGTAAACTAGAGAGATGAAGCTTTAATTTTTATGTTGGGAACTAAGAGTGATTTGAAGTGAAATAAGAACAAATCAAAGGAAGAAGAAAAAGATGGTGTTTCGGCCAACCAAGGAGGAAGAGAAGAGACCCACTAAATCTAGAATTTTTTATAGATTTCTTCTCTTATATACTCCTTGAGTGGTCCTAATTGTTGGCCTAATTTATGGGCTTGGCCCAATTATCCTTTTAAGTCGATTTTAGACTATTAAAGGCCCAAGCCAAAATTTCTATCTTCCTCACTTCAAATCACTTCAAAAATGATTCCATAAACTTTATCACATGAAAAATAGCTAGTACACAAATTTTTGGCTCAATCGAAGTCCGTTATCGGTCCGATTCAAACTTATCGATCCGATTTGACAACTGCCGGTGTCACCGAAAAATTCCATTTTCATCACAAAAATATTCTACACAAAAATTCATGTAGGCATATAAAATCTGTCAATTTTTGGAGTTCGTTTACTATTTTTAATTATTTACGCAAAATCAAGTCATCTTCCCTATTGGGAAAATTGACTCGTTACCTTTTTCATATTTTTAACCTTTAATTTCACTTCAAATTTCAACCCCGGACTCCCCATGACCAATACTTTCCGATGGTATAAAAAAATATTTTTGACTTTTGGGTGTCCTTTCGGGTTCGGAAAGCACTATTCACCATCGGAAAGTACTGTTCACGGCTGACCCGGTGTTGAGGTCATTACATTTCTCCCCTACATAAAATAAATTTCGTCCTCGAAATTTACCTGAACTGAAGAGTAAGGGATACTGTTGTCTCATGGTCATCTCAGGTTCCCATGTAGCTTCTTCTACATTGTGGTGATGCCACAAGACCTTCACGAATGGTATCTGTTTGTTCCTGAGTTGCCGGATTTCTCTAGCCAAAATTTTCACTGGTCTTTCTTCGTAGCTCATATTAGCCTGAACTTGTATTTCTTATGGTGCTATCACATGGCTCGGATCAGACCTGTATCTTCAAAGCATCGACACATGGAAGACATCATGTATCTTCTCCAAAGCAGATGGCAATTTCAACCTGTAGGCCATGGGACCCACTCTTTGAAGTATCTCGTAGGGACCTATAAACCTAGGGCTCAACTTGCCCTTCTTGCCAAACCTCAGAACTTTCTTCCATGGAGATACTTTCAGAAAAACTTTATCTCCGACCTGAAACTCAATATCCTTTCTCTTTAGATTTGCATAAGATTTATGACGGTCCATTGCTTCTTTAAAGTGGCTTTTGATAAATTTGAACTTTCTCTTCTGAATCACAGATTAAATCTGAGCCCAAAAGCTTCTTTTCATTTAGTTTTGTCAAGCATATTGGAGTCCTACACTTCCTGCCATATAATGCTTCAAAAGGTGCCATTTTTAAACTAGACTTGTAACTATTGTTATATGCAAATTCATCCAAGGGCAAGTGCTTTCTCCAATTGGTGCCAAAATCAAGAACACAACATCGAAGCATATCCTCTAATATCTGAATCACCCGCTCGGACTGGCCATCAGTTTGAGGGTGAAAAGCTATGCTGAGGTGAAGTCTAGTATCTAGAGCATCCTGAAAACTCTTCCAGAAATGAGATGTAAACCTGGGATCCCTGTCAGAAATAATGGATATAGGCACTCCATGCAACCTAACCACTTTACTAATGTAAATCTTTGCCAGCCTAGTCAAGGAATAGTCCATCCGCACTGGCAAGAAATGAGCGGATTTATTGAGTCGGTCAACAATTACCTAGATGGCATTATGCTTTCTCTGAGTCACAGGTAGGCCAGTCACAAAATCCATAGTCACCTGATCCCATTTCCATTCCGGAATAACAAGTGGTTGAAGAAGTCAAGAAGGAACCTGGTGCTCTGCTTTCACTTGCTGACATGTTAGGCATTTTCCTATGAATTCAGTCACATCACGCTTCATACCTGTCCACCAATAGTAGACTTTCAAATCTTGATACATCTTGTTACTCCCAGGATGCATAACATAGCTACTATGGTGTGCTTCAGTCTGGATCTCTTTCTTCAAATATTCTTGAGTTGGCACACAAAGTCTTCCTTTATAACAAAGGCTTCCATCATCAGACAATGAATAATCACTTTCACTACTGTGCTAAAGCTTGTCTACAATAGTCATCAACTGGTCATCTTCCTTTTCAGCTGCTTTCACTTTATGCGCAAAGTCTGGTTTAACTCGAAGCTCAGCTATTATAGCTCCATCAGGTGCCAAGCTTAAACTAGTGTTCATTGCCCGAAGAGCTGTAAAGATCACTAATAATTATTTACACTTATCAATGCCTTATGTAAGTTCATAACAAAGCACTAACATTACCTGACATAAATTTTCTGCTGAGCGCATCAGCCACCACATTTGCTTTCCCTAGATGGTAGTCGATATAGCAATCATAGTCTTTAATCAACTCCAACCAGCGTTTTTGTCTCAGATTGAGTTCTTTTTGGGTAAGCAGATATTTCAAACTCTTGTGATCTGAATAAATATAGCATTTTTCTCCATACAAGTAATGCCTCCATATCTTTAATGCGAAAACAATGGCTGCTAACTCTAAATCATGAGTAGGATAGTTTTTCTCATGAATCTTGAGTTGCCGAGAGGCATAAGCTATCACCTTGCCCTCCTGCATCAGGACACAGCCCAAACCATTCCTGAAAGCATCACTGTAAATCACAAAATCCTTGTCTGATTCAGGTTGAGTAAGGATTGGAGCTTCTATCAATAAAGTCTTTAACTTCTCAAAGCATTCCTGACATTGATCAGTCCAAACAAATTTAACATTTTTCTGTAGTAATCGAGTCAAAGGAACTGCAATGGTGGAGAAGCCCTTAATGAACCTCCTATAATACCCAGCCAAACCACAAAAACTCCGGACTTCAGTTACATTCTTAGGTGGTTTCCACTGTAGAATTGCCTCAATCTTTAAAGGATCTACTTTGATGCCCTCTGCAAAAATTACATGGCCCAAGAAAGATACCTCATTCAGCCAAAAAGCACATTTACTGAATTTAGCATACAACTGTTTCTCTCTCAGAGTCTATAGCACAATCCTCAAGTGTTTATCATGATCGTCCGGCGTCTTTGTACACACCAGGATGTCATCTATGAAGACCACTACAAACTGATCCAAGTAGGGGTGAAAGACTCTGTTCATCAAGTCCATAAAGGTTGCGGGTGCAATTGTAAGTCCAAATGGCGTGACCAAGAACTCAAAGTGGCCATACCTGGTCCTTAAAGCAGTCTTGGGCACATCCACTTCTTTAATCCCTATCTGGTAATAACGCGATCTCAGGTCGATTTTGGAGAAAACACCTGCTCCCCTAAGCTGGTCAAACAAGTCTTCAATGCGAGGGAGAGGGTACTTGTTCTTTACAGTCACTTTATTCAGTTGTCAATAATCAATGCAAAGTCGGAGAGTCCCATCCTTTTTCTTTACAAATAGGACAGGTACTCCCCAAGGAGAAGTACTAGATCTGATAAACCCCTTGTCAAGCAACTCCTGAAGCTAAATCTTTAATTCCTTTAACTCTGCAGGTGCCATTCTATAAGGAGCAATGGAAATAGGAGTAGTACCAGGAGCAACGTCAATAGAAAATTCTACCTCTCTGTCAGGTGGTAAGCTTGGAAGCTCATCAGGGAATACATCCTGGAACTCCCTAACAGTAGGTACATCTGATACCTTTAAACTGTCTTTCTTTGCCTCAACTGCATAACACAAATATACTTCACAGCCTTTTCTGATCAACCTTTTTGCTGCAGTAGCAGAAATCACATCAGATAAAAAGTCAGACCTCACACCTACAATCATGATGTCATCACCATTCTGAAGTTGTAAGGTGACTCTCTTCCTTCTGCAATCAACAGTCTCTTAATGGACGGATAGCCAATCCATCCCAAGAATCAAATCAAATTCGTGGAAGGGCAACTCGATAAGATTTGCCAAGAATGTATATCCCTGGACATCGATAAGACACTGCTTATAAATCTTATTCACTACCACACTATGTCCCAGAGGATTACTCACCAAGATGTCCTGGTCCAAGTAGGCCTCTTTCATCCCTTTTCTCTGTGCCAATTCTGTGCTAATGTATGAGTGTGTGGAACCAGGATCAATCAGAGCATAAACTGAATCAGATAGCAAAATAAACTTACCCACAATCACATCGGGAGCATCCTCCTCTTCTCAGGACCTGACAGGATAAGTTTGTCCTTCTGATTGCCTCTGTCCTTGGGATCACTGACCAACTGGTTCGAAACCTGAAGTATTAGGGGCTGCTCCCCTACCACGACCTCGTGGAGCTGATGACCCAGTACTAGATACTGGTGAGGTGGCTAGAGTAGTTTACTGCAAAGGACAGTCTTTAATACGGTGCTCTCGAGACCTACACCGAAAACAGGCTCCAGTCAACAATCTGCACTCCTCTGAATGTGTCTTCCCACAATGGTCACATAACACTAGTGTCTCCCTACCACTGCCTCTGGGTGCACTAGAAGCTGTAGTGGCTGTAGATTTGCCACGAGAGGCACTACCCTAACCTCTGCCTGCTAGTGGAAGACCCTGAGACGACTGCTGTCCCTTTCGCTTTTTACTCTATCCCGACTTGCCACTGCTTTGTCCCTCCTTTCTTTTCTACTGAAATCGAGATTTTCTTTCTGCTTGCTCTGCTTGAGTGGTTTCCAATTTGATAGCCACATCTATCATAGATCTCAAATCTGGATATTTTTTGGCCTCGATAATCTGCCTCAACTCAGTATGCAGACCCCTCTCAAACCGCTGACATAATCTTTCTTCTGTAGCCAAGCCTTCATCAAAATAAGCGCTCAGGCGCTCAAACTCCCTGTCATACTCAGCCACTGTACGGTTTCCCTGCATCAGCCTCCAGAAAGCATCTTGCATAGTTATCTTATGCTCAGACCCAATATACTTTTTCTCGAACTGATCGATGAAAAATTTCTAGTTCAATCGGTCTACCGACGAGTGTTTTCTGACTGAGTCCCACCAAATAAATGCTGGACCCTGAAGTAAAGCAATAATACCTTCCAGCTTCTCCTCTTCAAAACTGTGAGTGATTTCAAATAACCTCTTTATTTTAAAAAGCCACACCTCTGTAGCTGCTGGCGTCAAAGGGTCCTCGCCTGTAAAATCCTTAGCTCCTAACCTTTTTAACTGCTCCAGTATAAGCCTTCTTCTAGGTGGAGCAGGCTGCTGAACTTGTATTATTGATGGTGGTGCCTGAGCCTGTGTAGCCTGGAGGCACTGCTGGATATAATCTGACATTAAGTTAAGGAAGTCCAGCTGAGGAGGAAGAGGTGGAGGAGGCGCTACAGGTGGAGGTATCGGCTTTGGTGGAACCTCCTACTGCCCCATATTACTAGAGGCCTCACTCCTATTATCTCCAGGCTCGCGACTCGGCTCTCCAGACATCTCTTAATTATAAAATAGAAGGGAGCAAGAATACATTAATTCCCAAAATAACTTCTCAAAATAGCAATTGACATGTATATAACTTATTAAAATCAAACATTGCACCCACTCCGATCTTAGAACCGCCTAAACCTTGCTCTGATACAACAAAATGTAACACCCATAACATACTTAACATTGTTCCGGAACCCCGCATGCCAAAAATTTTTTTTTTCAACCTATTTTGCCATCATATTACCTATAATTAATTATCTTAATTCATTATTCGCTGATGACCTGTAACTGTCCCATTTACTATGCACTTAATAAAATTTTGGCAATATAACGGCTATAAATTCGACTAACCCCCTGAAAAACAGATAATATCCATAGCCTCTCTGAGGCACAACAATCACAAATAATAATTATCATCATGAATCCATCTCAAACACATCCAAAAATATAAATATCTACTATCACAACCCATGTTTAACATTTACATATCCAGAGGCAAAATTCATACACATATATACATGCCAAAAAATTCATAATTCTAGTACATCAGAAGAAATCCTTGAGAGAATATTCTTGCTCCCGCTTCTGAGTACATGCTCATAGTCAAAACTATGCGCTGAGCACTTAACATGCCCAGTGGTGACTAACAATATAAATATTTTCTATACTTATCTTAAAAATAATGTAGTTATGCAAAAAAATTCTCTATATAGATTCGTCAAGTCAAAGATTCAAATAACATTTTTCCCTTTTAATTAACATTATTATTTCTTATCAATTTACATATTTAATTCAAACTTTTACTTTATTTCAATTTAGCCCTTCTTTCTTATTAATTCTACGAATCTTGCTTTTTATACTTCTTTTTAACATTTAAACTATTAATTAAGGTATTTAACCTTAATTTTATGCTTAATTAAACATTTTTATGCAAAACTTCATTTTAGTCCTTGTTGACTATAAAACTTCCTTTTAGTACATTTTAACTATTAACTGACTGTATTATCCTTAATTAAGCAATTCTCAATTAATTTACTTAACTATTACTCTTTTGGGGAAAATTAAGATTTTGCCCCTAAACTTTCTTTTTCTTTCAAAATAGTCCTTTTCAACTTTTAATTAACATCTTTTACTTCTTTTTCATATTTTGTCATATTATTTTCATTATGCCCCTAGTTTCGGACCCGACAGAAAACTTTAAATCGGATACACGGGACGTAGACCCCGCAGGGCCACAATAGAGGCAGAGAAATGACCCCCAAAGGGCCAATTCTCATAAAACAGAGAAAAGAGACAGAGAAGCCATGGTGATCAAAGATCCAATCCATAGCTAGCAAGTTGCCATGACTTGCACCGCTGTATAGAGGTGTCGCTATGGCCAGCCAATTATATCCTCAGCTAGTTTTTACTGCCTAGTTATTTCTAAGGGCATTACTGTATATACTTTTTACTTATACATATTATACAATTTACTCCAAAAATACCTTAATTTTGCATATAAACTTCTTAAAATTTTATATGCATACTTTTCATTTTTATTTCAATTATTTTCAGCATTCTATTGAATTATATCCCTATAATTCAATATTTTTCATTAAATATGTTCAATGTTATAATTCTCATTTATTCATATTAAGTCCATAAATTCCTTAAAAATTTATTTACACACTATTTAACATCTACTACTCAAATTTACCCAAATTATACATAATATCTCTATAATTCATCAATCTCATTACATACATACACCATTAATCAACTTTAAAAATTTCTAATAAATTCCATAATTCATATAAAAATTCATGGAAGCTAAATATAACATGTATAATTAATTTATACTAATTATTAATTTCATGCAAAAATCTTTATTTTTACCTTATGGAAATTTTCTGCCACCAATTAAATTCAACCTTAAAAATTTTATTTCTTTATTCCAATCATTTATATAGCATCAAATAGGTTCTAATTTCAATTTTCCCCACTTTAAGTTCAAACTTTAAACAATTTAGCAATTTTTTTCTTAATAAAATAAAGATAATTAATTCAAATAAATAGGAAATACTTAGATTTATTAGTCACATAACAAATTGACTTGTTCTAGGATGCCTAAGCTTCCTTCCCCTTGCCTTTGTCCCTTGGATTAATGTTTTCTCCTTCCAAACCTAATACAACTAGCCATAAAACCTTAGATTTCATCATCTTCTTGTTCTTAAATGCAAAATCCAAGCTCATATTCATTATCTAGACCTCAAAATCTATGGAAAAATATCAAAGAATTAATTTAAAATACTAAAATTGATAACCTCCAACTTACCCTATTTTCTTTGCCAACTTGATTTTTAGCCTTCCTTTGCTCAATTCACTTAATTAAGGTTATTAGGGTAAACTAGAGAGATGAAACTTTAATTTTTATGTTGGGAACTAAGAGTGATTTGAAGTGAAATAAGAACAAATCAAAGGAAGAAGAAAAAGATGCTGTTTCGGCCAACCAAGGAGGAAGAGAAGAGACACACTAAATCTGGAATTTTCTGCAGATTTCTTCTCATATATAGGCCTAATTGTGGGCCTAATTTATGGGCTTGGCCTAATTATCCTTTTAAGTCCATTTTAGACTATTAAAGGCCCAAACCAAAATCTCTATCTTCCTCACTTCAAATTAATTCAAAAATAATTCCATAAATTTTATCACATCAAAAATAGCTAGTACACAAATTTTTGGATTAATCGGAGTCCATTATCGATCCGATTCAAACTTATCGGTCCGATTCAATAACTACCGGTGTCACCGAAAAATTCCATTTTCATCACAAAAATATGATACACAAAAATTCATATAGGCATGTAAAATCTGGAAATTTTCGGAGTTCATTTACTATTTTTAATTATTTATGCAAAATCATGTTACCTTCCCTATCGGAGAAATTGACTTGCTACCTTTTTCGTATTTTTGACATTTGGAGGTCCATTTGACCTCAATTTCACTTCAAATTTCAACCCCGGACTCCCCATGACCAATACTTTTTGATTGTACAAAAAAAATTGACTTTCGGGTGTCTTTCAGGCCCGAAAAATACTATTTACCATCGAAAAGTACTGTTCACGGCTGACCCGGTGTTGAGGCCATTACACTATCCATCTTAGCATATTACTCTGGCCAGAGATTCTCTACATAAGATAATTATAGAATCATGCGAGATAACTTCCCTAAATAAATCTGGGATGGTGAATCCTTTGTCAACCACTCAACTATCTTCAAGTAGGTCATGATATACCCAACCTCCTAACTATGTTCACCCCCAATTGGAAGTAATCAGTTATAGAGTCAAAATATATCACTTGCTGCTTAAGATAACCTTGGTGATCTTAAGACTAAGGATACTTGCACAACCACTATGAAGAGATTCCTCACTGACATAGATTTAATATCCATGTGAGGATTCTCTTTGAAGGTCTCCAATTAACTTGTTCTTCTAACAAGCATCCACGTGTTAGCTTTGATCATCTTTCATAATCACAGTTATGAGAATCGCTGCTTGAACTGTTCAAGAAACATAACATGTGCTAGTCCGTCTAAATTAACAATGTCTTATCTTGTTAATTTTATGACTAGGGATATTTAGATACTATCAAATTTGCATGCAATAGACATCTCACATCATGAACACTTTCATGATTGCCTTTGCACTGTGTTTATAATATCTAGGACTTTATTTATTAATTTAAGATTTACAAACTCATGTATTTAAACATAGAATTAATAAATTAATGATGCCTTTTATTAAGAATATAAGTTCATACATATGAAATACATTCGTATTACATGGGCTCTGGGGCATACTCTCCAACATGATAATACCATATCAGAAAGAATTAAAATAGGAGTTTATTTAATTAATCAATATATACATGCACGTAGGATCTAGAGCAACTTATACCTAATATGATATGCATTATACTATATATAGTGATAAGTTTGGAAATAGTGATAGTTCTACCTAATATGGATATGATATATGGCATGTGATGAGTAACAAAAACATGATAATGTATATGATGATAATGTATATGATCATCGTTATAAGGAAAAAATTATAGAGCAATGTATGATTAATGAACATAGTTGACACTAGCAATCCGACTATTAGTATGAGGGTGTTAAAGACACGGCCGAGAAAATTGGTCTCTCCCGAGTGCTATAATGAATTGGTATGGATTGGAAATTATGCAGGGCACGCAGCCAAGAAAAATAGTCTCATCTGAGTACAAGTCAATTTTTCTACACAAAAATCAAAATTGAACCGTTTAGCACACCAAAACACTATAATTCTCAAAATAATCCAATTTCGCACAAAGGAAGAGATTTAACATATAAAATATAGAAAACGCATAAAATGAGATACATATAGACATAAAAACATACTGAAAATAAATACAAAATTTAGAGTTATCAACCATCATCTTAGAGATGATCATATTCACACCTATCGTCATCGCGGTCATCTACACCTTTGCCACCATCATTAGGGACATCATACCATAAGGCATCTGATCCACTGCAATAGTTTTTTGTATTAAGGGATTCTTAAAACTTTTTGGACGTTTTAGTGTATATAAGAATTATGACATGTATTTGTTTATGCTTTTTTTATGTTTCATTATCTTTATTATTATTTTCACTAATGATTAAGATGCATGATGAAAAATAAGAATGACAGGAGGGCGATGATAACTAAGAAATAGTTAAATGACAATAACAAAGTTCCAATAATGTAAATGAATAAAAAATGAAAGGATAAGTTAACCAAAATAGACACGATAAGATAATGATTCTTCCTAATTCAAAACATTAATGCCACATATTTTCTCATAGGAACCAATGCCCTTTCAAAAGGCACACATATTTCACACTCCAGATAGCCTATAGTAGTCATATTGTTTGCTTATAGAATCGAGAAACTTATTAATGATACACACATTAAACTAGATCAAAGGATAAAGTATTTGTGGATAGGTTATGGATAAGAGTCTGTGATGGTTCCTCTTCTTTAGTCAGAGCTCCAAAGCACCTATGAATCCATAAGAAGTCACCTGAACATGTTGAAATCAAAAGAGATGCATAGTAAAGAAAAGTGTGGATATTTTCTAACACTAGAAAGATTTAAGAGAGATGGTCAGAAACCAATCCTACCTCCTTTACACACTAATCAATATTTTTATAATTTTACAAGAATTATCCATTCTTATATCCTATATATGCATACCATATCAGAACATTCTATCTTCATCAAAACTCCAACTTAAAATTCTTCGACCTATCATTTCACCTGCCTAATTCCTCTGCTTTTATACCTGCACACAGTAACAACTATACGTTAAGCATATATATGCTTAGTGTTGGATACCCAACTAATACGTTTCACATACACATGCATACATGTATTTATTATCATTTTTTTCTTTTTTTATAAATCTATAATTAATTCATTATTCAAATTATTCTACATCTATTATTTTAATTTCTCCTTATTAATTTTCTTCCTTCCTTATTTATTCTAATAATTTCCTAACTATATTCATTATTTTTACATTTATTCCTTAAGAATTCAAATTTATTCCTTTAAGTTCAATTTCATAGGTAAAATTACTATTTTACCACAATTATTTACATTTCTTCATTTAATTACAAATTTTTTTGCCACTAGTTTCTTTATTTTATTACTAAATTACTATTTTTTCCTGTTTTTTTTCTTTTTTTATCATAAACACACCACTTTTATTCTTTATTAACAATTTTAACCTTATTTTCACTATTTAATTCAAAAATTATTTTTAATGCATAATGACATATTTACCCTTACTTTAACATTTGCACTAGGGATGAGCAAATAAATAAAAAATATGGTTAACCGCAAAATCGTACCAAAATCAAATTGATTTTTATGGTTAACAAAAATGATGGACTCGGTTACAATTTTTAATTTTTAAATTTTTTTTAAATGTTACGGCTTAGGTTTTTAAGTACCCATTAACTGTTAGTCCATGATTAACCGATTCATATATATATATATATATATATATATATATATATATATATATATATATATATATCTTCAATTTGTTTCTATTTCTTTCTAAAATTTACATAAAATAATACTTTAAAGTATATTTAAATTATATTTTTATTTTTATAACTTAATTTTTTATATTTTTCTATAAAATTTATATAATACTTTAAACTAAATTTATATTATAACATTCTCTTTAATTATATAGCAATATTTATACATAATTTACAATTAACTTTTATATATGTTTTTCTACCATATATTGGTGTTCGTATTTTACTTAATAGCATTTAATTACATTATTATCCAAAATTTTATTTGACTTAGAATCAAACATAGTAATTTTCAATAAATATCAAATCTATTTTATGATGTTAGATATTAATTTATAAAACATGAATTTTGACTAGTAAATTATGTTTGTTTCATAATTTTTATATTAAATTACTTTACACATTGAAAATTGAATTAAACTTTATCTAATTTTTTTATATAATTTTATGTTATAAATTTTAATGGTTAACCGAAAAATATTGGTTAACCAAACTGAAAAATCAAAATTGATGGATTGATTAACCGAATGTAACGGACTGGTTAATGGTTAGTAATTTTAAAAAATCAATATTAATGGACTCGTTAATTTTTTTTCTCATGGACCGGTTAATTGATCCATACATATCCCTAATTTGCACATTTAATTTTTGTTTTATGCTTATTCTTTATTTTTATCTTAAAAGTTCACAATTTTGTCTACTTTCATTATTTCATTTTCGATTTTACTTTTATTTTTTATCTTTCGTCGAAAATCTTCATTAAATTACAATTTTTCCTCTTTTTAAAAATTTTTAACACAAGATACTAATTTGGCCTTATCACTTTATTCTTTTTCCAAATTACATTTTATCACAAAACTTCCATTTTACTCTTAGGTAATCAATTTTTTTCAATAATTACGATTTTACCAATGGTATTCAAACTTCATTTATTATTTATAGTTTTGCTACTTATTCTCTATTTTATTACATTTAGGTTTTGACATTCATTTTATGTTCCAAAATTACTATTTAGTCCTTAATTCAACAATTTCTATCTTATTATGTCTATTTGATTCTCAATTCATAAAAATTATTATTATCTGTTCATTACAATAGTTGACTGGTAATTTCGAGTTGAAACCCACAAACTGGATATGTAAGATTAAAATCCCAAAGATCTAAATCTTCCAAAGTGGCCATTCAAGGATCATACGCTTCGACATTGTTGGAGTGACCATTTAGGGTTATACGCCTTGATAATTTAACAATTCTGGTTATATAACCTTATAGATTGCCATTGTCCTTCAAATTTGAGTTATCATAGCTCAATACCATTGTGCATTGTCCTTATGGCTAACCATTTATATCTTATACTTCTGGTTCCACTACTCAATGTTAAGGGAAAATAATACATTCTTTTATTTCAACATTTATCAACATGATTTTAATTTATTTTCCATTTTTTCACATCATACGGTCACTACAAAAAAAATGTAAATTAGCGACAACATTATTTTCGTCATAAATTTACGATGGTTTCGCGATTATTTTTGAATTCCATTGTGGAAAAGCTATTTTTTATTTTTTTAGTTGCTAATTATTGGAGGCAGATATATGCAACATATTTTGCAACGAAATTAGTGATAAAAGTATTATCGCTATATTTTATTAATTTTTTATTCAAAAAATTAACAAGCTAATGATAGAAGAAGCTCCCATAAGATTTAATCATATAACTTGAAAATTTAAGGTGGATGTCTATTGGTGTCAACATTATATGTAGTGTCTGCACAACATTTAGAAACCTGAATGGTGATCGGGACCGATAACCTGAAAATTGTGTCAAACAAGCTTATGTTGCTAAATGGGTCATGGAAGTTTGAATGCCTTGTTATGAGCCTTCTAGGGTAATGCTTTTCATCATTAATTTTATAACATCTGAAATCAATTGTGTTCATGTTCTTGCTTTAAAATTCAAATTGAAATGAAAAATTATCTATTCATGTTCTAGAATTTATGTTTTTTGGGGTCCGTGTTGACTGAATTGTAGGTGCACTTTTATTTCAATTGGCGAATATAGGATTTTGCATAAATTTTGTGTAAAAAATCAACAATACTTTAGTGACGGAATAGCGACGATAATTCCGTCGTAAGTTTTTTATAATACTAGCTCAATTTAGCAACGGAAACTTTAATTCGGTTGCTATAAATAGCAACGGAATCTCTATTCGGTTGCTAAATATAGCAACGAAAGTTGATTTCGGTTGGTAAATATAGCAACGGAAATTCTAATTCCGTTGGTAAAAATAGCAACGGAAATTGAAAATCCGTTGCTAAATTTAGCAACGGAAAATAATTTTCGTTGCAAAAAATACCAACCGTCAAATTTGCAACCGAATATTCCGTTGCTATTTTTTGTTGCTAATAAAAATTAGCAATAAAAATTCAACAAATTCGGTTGCTAATTTCCGTTGCTATTTGCTAATTTTCTTGTAGTGACATAAGTACTCTTCACCTCGATTTGATCTAAGTGTCTTAATACTCTAGCCAAGTTTCTTCTCTACTTCATTTCTGAATTCTTTGAACTTTTGAAATACTTCTGATTTATATTTCATTAGATAGATATATACAAACCACAAATAATCATCTATGAAAGTAATAAAGTAAGAGTACCCTCCTCTGGCATATGTAGTCATTGGACCACATACATCTGAATGTATTAAGTCCAAAACCATTTTAGCTTATTCTCTTTTACCAATAAAGGGAGCTCTTGTCATTTTTCCCAATAAACAAGATTAACATATATCAGATGATTCATAATCAAATGATCCTAAATCACCTGACTTGTGTAATTTGGTCATACATTTCTCATTTATATGGCCTAAACGACAATGCCATAAATATGAGGTATTTAGATTATCTTGTTTCATTCTCTAGGTATCCACATTATGTACTTTTTTAATTAAATTAAGAACAAATATACCATTCTCAATGATAGCTTTAGCATAAAATATATTGTTTTTAAAAATGTAACAACATTTGTCTTTTAAAGAAATGTCATAATTGTTCAATAAACAACTGAAAGAAATAATACTTTTGGATAATGCTGGAACATAATAACCATTATTTAACTTTAGTATTAATCCAATTTGAAGAGGCAAATGGTAAGTACCCACAACTATTGTAAAGATGTTTTGTCCAGTAGCTAACTATAGACATATTTCTGCCTTTTCAACTCTTCTAATGCTTTTAAGCTCCTGTATATCATTACACAAATGAGATCTACATCCGGTATCTAATACCTAAGATTGTTTTGAAGCAAGAGAATAAGTATTAATTTCAATCATATGAATACCTGAAGTAGAAGCATCAGCTTGCTTCTTATCCGTGAGAGAATCTAGATAGGCCTTGCAGTTATGCTTCCAATGACCATCTTTTCCACAATAGAAGCAAGTTCCTTTGGGATTCTCTTTCTTGGCAACCTTCTTCTTGGAAACCCCACCATGCTTTGGCTATGCCTTGGTCATCTTCTTCTTTTTCTGCTTCTTGCCTTTAGCAGAAGTGACAACCATGACACTTTTTGAATAATTCTTGAAGGATCAATTAGCTATTTTAAGCATGTTGATTAACTCAAGAATGGTTACTTGGATCTTATTCATGTTAAAGTTAAACACGAAAGGTGCATAACTTGGAGCCAACATGTATAAGATTAAATCTATGTATAGATCATTATCCATTACATAGCCAAGTCTACTCAAATGCTCAATATACCCATACATCTTTAATGCATGAGTAGCAGCAGAAGTGCCTTCCACCAGTTTGTAGATAAATAAAGCTCGAGCAGTCTCATAGTGCTCAGTTCTATCCTGAGAAGAATAAAGCTCCTCTAGATGCAAAATGATGGTTCTAGCATCCATCATCTCATGTTGCTTCTGAAGCTCTAAGGACATAGCACCCAGAACAGACATGCCACTGCTTCACTATCCTCTATGTATTTTCGATAAGTGCCCTTGATCTCATCAATGACATCATCTGATGGAAATAGTGGTGGATCTTTATCCAAGACATAATAGATCTTTTTAACTCTGAGAATAATTCTTACTTGTCTGATCCAGTCAGAATAGTTACTGCCAACCAGCTTGTTATCCAAGATTGATTGTATGTTAATGTTTGATGTGCTCATGTTGATGACCTAGATGTGAAAAGAAAACATATGAGAGTATGTTCATATATTTGTATACATTAATTAGGTCTTTAATTAATCCATTTACTCCTACTATTTTATTGCGAATTAATAGCCCTCACTATATAATCCAAGAAAACCCGATGGTTTTCTTAGTGGGCCAATATCCAATCCTTGATATGTAATTTAACCTACTGTGGTCAACAAGCCAAACTCTATATCCTTGAAAGGTAGGTATCTTTATACCAATTATGTCTCTATACAACTATTGGATCATTAGGTTATTAACTCTTGATACATGCATATCATATATGCATTCCCTAATCTTGCCTCTAAAACTATTAGCCTTGACTGTGGTCAACTAGCTAATGGGCTCGCTAAGATGACCCATTTAATTAGATTCGAACATATTCGATATAATGTGAGCTTGACTGTGGTCAACAACCCACACTATAAAGAACTCTGGTTCTCCTCCAATTAATGGAAGGCTTATATACCTTTGTATTTTTTAAGGGATTTTAGTTAATTAAGTCTCATCATACATGGTTGGCATACATTGGTATGCATCCTATATCTATTACATAAATATAAGCATACAAATATGGTATAGTTATGGACTTTACTACATTGATTTTCCTGAGCCAAAAGGGAAATCAAAAGGTCATACCTAGGTAATATGCATGATTCCAACAAGAAAAAAATAATTACATTATCTTCAATCTTGTTGGATCTCCATCCGGCCCATCTTGCTCCTTGATAGTGGTCTCCATCTTTATCGCTAATTCTAATCTAAGTAATCTAATTACATATTATAATTTGAAAAAGAAATACAAACCAAAAATAAGTGGTCGGGACATGAAAGTCCTCATTAGGCCGAAACATGCATTATGCTCAATCACATTGGACCTCGTCCATAACTATCCATCATGCCAATCATACACTCTTATATGCATTTGTAATGCATAAAGTAAAACATATAATGGATTACTAACTTTGTTTCAACTTTTGAAACATACTTTTGAGTTATTTTAAAAATGTGATCAAATTAGAAAACTTTTTTTCCATTTTGGAAACTTTCAGTTTAGGAAACCTTTTATGCATGTATGTGTTCTTGCCTTAATTATCAATAAAATTAATTATTAATTAATTATCAATTGATTATTTAATTAATTAATCATATTAAATAATTGAAAAATCAATTTTTGGCTTAAAACAAATGGTAGGCCAAAACCCACAAATTTAAACCCTAAAATGTGTTCACACACAAACTAGTTTTGTGTCTATTGGACCATTTGGGCCTTTTGAAATGAGCCAAGCCCACTCCAGCCCTTAAAACCCATTAATAAATTTAATTATAGTTTATATTATTTAATTTAAATCAGCTCTTTGGGCCCACCAAGTCATTCACTAATTTAAATAAAGTCCGTAAACATAATTAAGCCCATTAAGTGGTTTTGATGAATTAAAACTAATCCAATTAATTCAAGGACCATTTTAATTAATTAAATTCATTAAAAACACATTAATATATCAGATATATCATATTTAGAAGATTAAAAATCGTTCTAAACATTAACTCACCAAGAACACACGAAGAACACCAATTTATCAAACTTTTTAATTAAACTAGTTTTCATGCAAAACTTGTTCGATTTTAATTTTGTTTGATCCTATGGCTTAATATCACATATTGAACACATAAATTATCATCAAAATAATTTTAGAGTGGATCAATAAAAATTTAATTTAGAACAGCCCCTAAAACTTTTATTGAAAAATAGAAACCCTACATGCCAAAACCATGATTCTTTTCTCAAAAGAATCGTTTTTATTTTTCATTTTCTATATTTGATCATTTACATCAAGAAATCAATATTTCTCATTCATGAACAATCAAATCTGATATTTTAAATTTCATGAAATAAATAACTAAAAAATAAAAACTATTTTGCAAAATATAGAATTGTAGATTCATGGAAAAACCGTGGCTCTGATATCATGTTAGGAATTATCAGTTACATGCATCATATACATAAGCAAAATTTAAAATTTTTAACCAATAGATCTGATCTTGCCATGAATTTATAATATAAATATAATGAGAATAAGAAAAAATCACCTTTGATTTTTATTAAACAGTTGATTTTCCTTTTCACCGGGTTGTCGCAAACAACAGTGTCCAAAGTTGAACACCTCCAATTAGTAATCCACACTAGAGAAGGAATAAATGAACCAAGAATAGAGGAATACAAGGCTGGCTGAAATTCATTGATTCTAGCAAGGAATAAGGGTGGCGGCTAGGGTTTTTGAGAGAGAGAATTTCTTTTCTCTTAATTGTTTACTTAACCCTAAAATCCCTATCACTTGGATTTTTATATTTAGGTTAAAAAATACAACTTCATAATGGGATTGGGCTTTTTAAAATTTTTGAAGAAATATTAAATGGGCTTCTACAATTATTAATAATTTATTTGGGCTCAATTAAATCCAATTTAAGTCCTTTCACAAAATATTATGCATAAAACCCATAAACTAGGCCCTTTATGCATATACTTAGATTTAATCACCCAAATGAATTCCAAATCCATCCAAAATAATTATGTAATCTCCATAACACTTATGAAATATATTTAATATATTTTGGTCCAATAATTAGGCCTCTAAGGTCTTCTATCGGGGTTTGGCATGTAACATTTCCTCTAGAGGGTTTCTGCGCCAAAACAAATTATTTGGGCTTTTTTAATTCCTCCAATGGATCTATTAATTATTATATCAGCCCCTATAATACTTATAGTCCAATAATAATTAATTATGAAATACAATATTTCAATTAGGTCCATTTTACATAACATTTCTAAAATGTTATGCGAATAATTTTACTTAATAATAATTAATTGAACTCTTTAATTAATTATTCTCTTATTCATCTCTCTTATCCCATAATAATATCAAATATTATTATACATGTCATTTTACCATTTTATCCTTTACTCTATATGTATGTGACCTATTGGGTTTCTATCCATATTGGCAGTATAATATGTAATTATGAGTTTTATTCAAAACTCACATGATTTAAACTCCTTTAAATCATTTTATCAATTCTTATTGATATTTATGATACACTATTATACAAGTCATGAGCGGCCTCTAGCTAGGCATCATAACTACCCAAATGTCAAGAATTTCAAGTGGTTTGACTATACCCTTCCATATAAACAGTTACCGTGCAATTACTCCTTTCACCTCTCTTATCTCAATTAGATTTTGAGTATGGATTTTTGTCAACTTATATAAATCTAATTATGTATGTTCTATTAATTTAACCATTGGTCCCAAAATTCCCTTCATGGATCCTTATCCATTTTGGCATATTACTCTGGGCAAAGATTCTTTGAACAAGATAATTATAGAATCATGTGAATAACTTCCCTTAATAAATCTGGGATGATGAATCCTTTATCAATCACTCAACTATCTTCAAGTAGGTCATGATATATCCAACCTCCTAACTATGTTCACCCCCAGTTGGAAGTAATTAGTTATGGAGTCAAAGTATACCACTTGCTACTTAAGATAACTTTGGTGATCTCAAGTCTAAGGATAATTGCATAATCGCTATAAAGAGATTCTTCACTGACATAGATTTAATATCCATGTGAGAATTCTCTTTATAGGTCTCCAATGAATATGTTCTTCTAACAAGTATCCACATGTTAGCTTTGATTATCTTTCATAATCACAGTTATGAGAACCACTATTGAACCATTCAAGAAGCATAACATGTGCTAGTCTGTCCGAATTAACAATGTCCTATCTTGTTAATTCTATGACTAGGGATATTTAGATATTAACACATTTGCATGTAATAGACATCTCATATTATGAACAATCTCATGATTGCCTTTGCATTGTGTTTATAATATCTAAGACTTTATTTATTATTTTAAGATTTACAAACTCATGTATTTAAACATAGCATTAAGAAATGAATGATGCCTTTTATTTAGAATATGAATTCATACATATGAAATACATCCCTATTACATGGGCTCTAGGGCATACTCTCTAACAGTTTATATGAAGATAGTTGAAATGTTACTTGTTTAAGTTAAAGAGATGGGATATTACACTTTATGCTTTGTTATGAGACTATAGAAGTTTGGCAATACTTTAAGTCATAATGGAAGGTAGTGAATAGCTTTGATGTAAAGGAACATGTTTGACTTTTTGCTCATGTTTTATATCTTATTATGAAAAACTCAAGCATGTAAGTAGTGTGCTGACATTTGAGATAGAATAAACTAACATAAACTTACCTGAGTATAAAATGTTATAAGATAAAAAGTACAAGTAAGATGATTGATGCACATATGATCATGTTAGGGTATATAACCTACCATCCATGATCTAATAGACTATAAAAGTGAACTAAGGAATTAAATAAGAACAAGTGTTGACCTTAGGATGAAAATAACTATTCATCTTTTTATATTGATCATATATGCTTACGTGTTGTTCAACGTGAATATGTATTGATGTGAATAATTATGATATTGTATAGAGGCTACTCACAGCAAACAACAACAAGTTACGTCATTGAGAACTATCAATGAGTTATGTAAGTTCAATATTTTATCGTTAATGTAACTATGCTATGATAAGTAGTCTGACTTAATATGTGAACAAGTATGAGTAATAAAAGCATGTATTGCTATGATTCAAGTTGCATTTATATGTACACTTACACACACACACACACACACATATATACATACATACATACATACATACATACATATATATATATATGTATGTATATGTATGTATGTATGTATATGTATGTATGTATGTATGTATGTATGTATGTATGTATGCATGTATATATGTATGTATATATGTGTGTGTGTGTATAAAATCTTATGAAGGCTTTTAATAGCAAGAACTACACTTTCATACTGCCTCATTGGCTTTATGCATAATACCAAGGATGATGAAATAAATCAATGAGAATTTATACTTTATTATGTTTGCATAATTGTGCAACTACTACGATATGTATAAATAAATGTTGATGCAACTATGTGATCATATGACTGGCATCTATGTATACTAGAGCCTAAAGCTCAATACTGATCTATGATGAGAATAATATGCACACTTATATGAAATATGACTTTAAGCAGATGTTGTAATGAATAAAGAAGAATATGCGAATCAAAGATGTTCTTATAAGTGTAAAGTATGTGGGTTTTAGTTCAGTTGTGGATTAGATAGTCATGCCTAAAGGGATACATTTGCAACTGCCATAGTTAACCCCGTTTGGATCCATTGTCTGTCCATTTAATAGAACCATAGTTCAGCCCTTTAGGGTCCATCATTTGATATCTTCAGATATCCATTGTTTGATATATTCGAATATCCATTTTTTATACCTTCGGGTATCCACTGCTTCAATTGTCCACCCTTTGAACTAGTACTTAGGCAGGCTATTAAAGATTAAAGATTAAGAAATGTGCTCGAAATAAATCTACTTCTTCACTTATATAATGTAAGCATGATGAATAACCTATTACATTATTTTATCTTCAATTCCTTTGGCTATAAATTGTTTCAATGAAATGAAATGCTATATTCAGTATTATATAACGGTGATATCTCACGTCAACTGTGAAGGGTTAAGATTCCCGGGTGAGTTTCATGTGCTTGGAAATTATGAAGTGTATGCATATAATACTAGGATTTATCGGGCAATCATGATATGCAATGCCCGTTCTCTATAATTCATGCAAATCTATTAGTATATATATAAATATCTACACATATATGTGCATATTGATAACTTTGACATAAGCTAAGGACAGGGTATGGCATAATATGAAGTTACATGATAATTAGTTGTCATGCCGAGATAGTATTAAGGGATACATGATTTTGAACAGAAATTGTGAATTATAAATGTATTCTATACTTAAGATTATATGATATATGTAAAATAATTATTCCTAACGGTATCTTTTATAGGTGTTACATGACTCATGCACTCCCTTCTGATTTGAATGAACATTGAATGCATACCTTATGAAACTTATGTGATTAACTACATATGATTGAAGTTTGTTCTATCAATAATAATTGATGTCTGGATTCATGAATGAAAGGATTATAAGGTGAATGAATTATGCTAGTTAATCAAGTAAGAGATTTAATTATAAAAGTAAATTGAAAAATCTTTAGGAACTAATGAGTTCACGTAATGCTCTAGATTATAGTAAGAATAGTACTTATCGTTAAGGATAAAGACTCCTCCGGAATGTTCATTGCAAATTATTAATATTGCAGACTCATATGTTTTCCTTAATGGTGAAGGTTGTAATGTATTGATGATACTTTGGTATGAATTATCCATAGAGTTTTATTTCCCCTCTAAGCCTTATAACTTAGCACGGGTTTGTTTATCCATATAGGTCTCAGGATAAGCTCCATTTTGGATTGATAGTCATTGTGGCTCGATCCACTTTGAGGAGAAGATTTGGTAGGTTGCAGTTGTCCTTGAGGTTTTCATAATGTATTGAAGGCCATTTATGTTATATCTCCTTTTTTTGGAGTTTGATTTGGTTATATTGTGGCATGTAATTAAGGCCTGTATTATTATTATTATTATTATTATTATTATTATTATTATTATTATTATTATTATTATTATTATTATATGCCTGATCTTTACTAGGTTTATGTTGATATTGATGATCGTGCATGTCTGGTGGATTAAGGTGTTACAAGAAAATAATAGTATTAAAAAATGGTTGGAAAGAGTTACATAAAATTTGTAATAAATTTAGATGGTATATTTTGTAAGATTACACTTTCTTTTTATATAAATTGATTAAATTTCTCAAAAATTAAAAAAAAAGTCGACTGGTCATTCAACTTAAATCATATGACTTATTTTTTTATTTACATTAAGTATTCAATTTATATTTATCTAATTTGATTGCTCTTATTTTGATGTCTTAAAATTAAATTCATTAAATTCAAATTTTCCAAAGTGCATATGATAATTCTCATCAGAATTTGTTTTTCCTTTCTAAGAAAAAAAAAATTACATTAAAGTCAATCTCAATCTATATTCATAGACTTAGAAAAAAGACTCATTTAAACTAAATTAACTCATTTGACAATAGAGCTTTTATTAGTAATATAATAATCATAATAGTTAGGGGCAAGCAAAAAAAATTGAAATTTCGGTTAACTAAAAAATTGATCTGAAATCGAATCAATTTTTAAGTTAACCACACCAAAATTTTAGGTTTGCGGTTTTTACTTTTAAAAACTAACGATTAATCGAACCAATTATATATATATTTCATAAATTATATTTTAAATTTTAAACTTATATTTTTCAATATTTGTGTAATTTATAAATATTATGATATATAACTTTGTAATATATTATTAAAATATATATTTTTAGTAAATAAACATTAAAACTATCTTATTATTATTATGCTTGATGCTTTTCGCCACTAAATTCTATCTGCCATGGATAATAGCATGGTATTTAGAATATCAACAAAAGAAGGCCTAAACGACATTGGTCCGATAATTCCAAATCCACTGGTGGACTAAGTTTACAGTCCTAGGTAGCATCAAAAAACCTGGTGTTACGAAATGGCTCCAAGCACAAGGACTCATCAAACCAAGCCTAGAAGTCTCTCAATTCTTGGCCCATAAGTCTTTTTCACAGACCCAATGGGCAACAGTAAAAACTAAGGAATAATACTTCCAAATTATAGCCTAACTTCTCCACAGTGAGGCCTCATCTTTAAAAGCTTCCTCAGTTCCTTTTTTTTTAACAAAAAACTACCCAGCTAACTAATTGATTAGAGTAGACCAAGCTGATTCTATTCCATCCCTACAATAAAACTGGCCTAAAAACATACAAATGGCTCCTTCATTATTCCATAATTTCTATACTATCATCAAAAGAAACCTAGCCATTCGTCAACTTGATACAAGTTTTGGAACATGAACTAGAAATATCACCTTGATGCGAAAGCATCATAACTAGCATTGTTGGCTTAAATATCTCAGCTGATGAAATTGCAAATATTGAGTGAGTATTTACTTTAAAAAGTTTCTTTCCACTGTAGATCACATATGGTGCCCCAATCAAACATCAAGATTATGAGTGAGGAGTCCACCATCTTCTCATCAATTGTCTGATATTTGACCACAATCTACAATAACAACCATTTTACGAAGTCCTTCCACTTTCAGAACCTAAGTTCTCCAACTCTTTCACAATGTTGTAGCCATCCACAACTTTCCCAAATACAACATGCTTTCCATCAAGCCATAAGGTCTTCTCAGTGTAAATAAAGAATTGAGAACCATTAGTGTTTGGCCCAGCATCTGCCATTGAAAGAATACCAGGTCCTATATACTTCATCTTGAAGTTCTCAGTGGCAAACTTGAAGCCATAGATTGATTCTCTGCTAGTCCCGTTGCCCCTTGTGAAATCTCCACCTTGGCACATGAAATTTGGGATGATTCAATGAAAAGTTGAGCCCTTGTAGTGCAGAGGCTTTCCAGATCTTCCAATCCCTTTCTCCCCAGTACAAAGTACGCAAAAATTTTCTGCAATTTTGGGTGACATCTGCAAAGAGCTCCATCATAACTCAACCAGCTTTCATTTTGCCAATAAGAATATTAAAGCAAACCTTTGGGTTTGACATCTTCAATTGCTGAGTTGAACCCCCCCTAAGCTCTGATACCATTTTTCCCGACAATGGTGCCACATTTGAGCTAAAAAGGATATCTTATCCAGTTAAGGTCCAAATCCAATCTTAAACCCTCTTGGCCATGTGTACACTAGGGGACCACCTCTTTTAGTACTCGTCCCAGTTCGAATGGCATCTCCCCTTCCTCCCCAAATTGGGTTACCAGTGGGACCTTTCGCTATTGAGGCACCTTTAGGCACTTGGCCGCAGTACCTAGCTAGACACAGCTAAAAATTTATTCAGGCATTTAGGAGCAGCCACAACTTGAACTCATGACCTCAAGGACCCAAGTTTGGCTCTGAAACCATTTGAGCTAAAAAGGTTATCCTAGTGGGGTGAGAGAGGATTTGGAGATTTTTCAAATATTATTTGGGTAAAGGGATGTTTATTAAAGATCTATGAACATGAATGCAAGGTACGTGGCATAACAACCCATTATACTATTCAGTATAGCTCTTGAAGAAGGGTTATTTATTCCAGCCGATATACCGTTTTAATGCATCACAAGCATTATGCATATAGAGTTTCTGATGCACGAGATCAGCATAAGCCGCAGGTACAGGGCATACTTATGGATGCAACAACACTTGAACATGGATATGAAAAATATAATTTTATAAATAAAAATAAATTACAAGAAAGTAAAGCTCAACACATGAGTATACTAACATTTTCTAAAAACAAAATAAAATTTACAAGTTTATTTTTGGAGATAATATTCTAAGCTTTCAAAAGATTACAGGCGTGCTCAGCACATGAGCTTCCTAATATTCTAAGCTTGGGAGGATTTTTTTCCTAAAGAAGATTATTCCTTGAATGGAGATGGAAAGTCTCTTTTATAGAAGAAAATCTTCGTCTTTTTAGCCTCAATTAGTGGGAGCTTGGAACCACTACAATTGGATGCAACTACTTTTATCAATTAGTGGGAGCTTGGACCAACTTATTAGTATCCGTGAAGTAGCCTTTTGACCCATTTTGGAGTTGGTGGAGACACTGCATGTAGGGAGCAGATATATGTTGAAGATAAGAAAAGAATCTAATCATTTTCTTTTTTCTTTTACTTTTACTTTTTTTATGGGACTGTTTAGCCTTTAGGCCAGGCCTGTTTAAATAGTATGGATCTTAAAATAAATCCATATAAAAAATAAAAGTCCTATAAGGTGGAGGAAAAATACCAAAACAATCATCCTCATTATCATCTCTTAAGTCAATAATGGGCTCAAATTCTAAATATTAGGCTTTTGAAGATGAGGCCTCACTGTGGAGAAGTTGGGCCATAATCTAGAAGTATTCTTCCTTAGTTTTTGCTGCAGCCAGTTAGGTCTGTGCAAAGGACTTCTAGGCCAAGAATTGAGAGACTTCTAGGCCTGATTTGGTGAGTCCTTGTGTTTGGAGCCATTTCATGACACCAGGTTTTTTTATGCTATCTAGGACTGCAAACTTTGTGCATCAATGGATTTGGAATCATCAGACCAATGTCGTTTGGGCCTCATTTTGTTGATATTCTAAATACCATGCTATTATCCATAGCATATAGCATTGGGAATTATCGGTTACATGCATCAGAAAATTTAAAATTTTTAACCAATAGATCTGATCTTGCCATGGATTTACAATATAAATATTAATGAGAATAAGAAAAATCACCTTTGATTTTGGTTGAACAGTTGATTTTCCTTCTCACTAGGCTGTCGCAAACCACAATATCTAAAATTGAACACCTTCAATAAGTAATCCACACTAGAGAAGGATTGAATGAACCAAGAATGATGGAACACAAGGGCTGGCCGAATTCCTTTGATTCTAGCAAGGAAGTGGCGGCTAGGGTTTTTCAAAGAGAGATAATTTCTTTTCTCTTAATGTTCACTTAACCGTAAAATCCAACTTCATAATGGGATTGGGCTATTTAAAATTGCTGGAGAAATATTAAATGGGCTTCTCAAATTATTAATAATTTATTTGGGCTCAATTAAATCCAATTTAAGTCCATTCATAAAGGACTTTGCACAAAACCTATAAACTCGTCCCTTTATGCATACACTTGGATTTAATCACCCAAATAAATTCCAAATCCATCCAAATTAAATATGTAGGCTCTATAACACTTATGAAATATATTTAATTTATTTTGGTCTAAGAATTAGGCCTCTAAGGCCTTCTATATGGGTTTTGCATGTAACCCTTCCTGTAGACGATTTTTGCGCCAAAACCAATTCTTTGGGCCTCTTTTAATTCCTCCAATGGATCTATTAATCATTATATCAGTCCAATAATAATTAATTATGAAATAAAATATTTCAATTAAGACCATTTTACAGAACATTTCTAAAAAGTTCTACGAACAATTTTACTTGATCTTAATTAATTAAACTATTTATTTAATTATTCTCTTATTCATTTTTCTTCTCCAATAATAATGTCCAATATTATTATTCTTGTCATTTTACTATTTTATCCTTTACTATATATGTGTGTGATCTATTGGGTTCCTGTCTATATTGGCAGTATAATATGTAATTATGAGTTCTATTCAAAACTCACATGATTTAAACTTTTTTAGATTATTTTATCAATCCCTATTGATATTTATGATACACTATTATATAAATTATGAGCGGCCTCTAGCTAGGCATCATGACTATGCAAATGTCAGGAAAGTCAAGTGGTTTGACTATGCCATTCCATAGACTCAATTACCATGCAATTACTCCTTTCACCACTCTTATCTCAATTAGATTCTGAGTATGGATTTCTGTCAACTCATATAAATCTAATTATGTATATTCTATTAATTTAACCATTGTTCACAAAATATCCTTCATGGATCCCTATCCATCTTGGCATATTACTCTGGCTAGAGATTCTCTAAACAAGGCAATTATAGAATCATACGAGATAACTTTCCTTAACGAAGCTGGGATGGTGAATCCTTTATTAATCACTCAACTATCTTCAAGTAGGTCATGATATACCCAAACTCCTAACTATGTTCACCCCCAGTTAAATGTAATCAGTTATATACTCAGAGTATATCACTTGCTACTTAAGATAACCTTGGTGATCTCAAGTCTAAGGATACTTGCACAACCGCTATGAAGAGATTCTTCACTGACATAGATTTAATATCCATGTGAGGATTCTCTTTACAGGTCTCCAATGAACTTGCTCTTCTAACCAGCATCCACATGTTAGCTTTGATCATCTTCCATAATCACAGTTATGAGAACCACTGCTTAAACTATTCAAGAAGCATAACATGTGCTAGTCTGTCCTAATTAACAATGTCCTATCTTGTTAATTCTATGACTAGGTATATTTAGATATTATCACATTTGCATGCAATAGACATCTCACATCATGAACACTTTCATGATTGCCTTTGCACTGTGTTTATAATATCTAGGATTTCATTTATTAATTTAAGATTTACAAACTCATGTATTTAAACATAGCATTAATAAATGAATAATGCCTTTTATTAAGAATATGAGTTCATACATATGAAATACATCCTCATTACATGGGCTCTGGGGCATACTCTCTAACAATCTCCCACTTGTACTAGAGCCAATCACTCATATGCCTTAAACCCATGTTATTTATATGGTGATCATACTTTATCTGGCAAAGTACTTTAGTGAGGGGATCTGCCACATTATCATCTATGGGGACCCTTTATATTTTCACATCATTTTTAGATACTATTTTCCTTATGAGATGGTAGCGTCTAAGAACATGCTTAGATCGCTGATGAGATTGTGGTTCCTTTGCTTGCGCAATGGCTCCATTGTTGTCACAATATAAAGGAATCGGAGTAACAATGTTAGGCACCACTCCTAGTTTAGATATGAACTTTTTGATCTAGACTACTTCTTTAGTTGCTTTCGACGTAGCAGTATACTTAGCTTTTGTCTTGGAATCAACAGTTGTTTCTTGTTTGGAACTCTTCCAACTAACTGTCCCTCCTCCCATTATGAACACAAAATCAGACTATGATTTATAATCATCTTTGTTAGATTGGAAGCTGGCATCCATATACCCATTTACTTCCAAACTTCCCTCCCCATATACCAAGAATATATCCTTAATCCTTCTTAAGTACTTAAGGATATTGTTGACAGCTGCCCAGTGTTCCTCTCTAAAATTTGATTAGAATCTACTTGTGACACTCAAAGCAAATGCTACATCTGGACGTGTACATAACATAGCATACATGATAGAACCAATTGCAGATGCATATGGTATTCTATTCATGCACTTTATCCTCTAGTGTTTGTGAACACATAAACTTAGAATGGTGTTTCCCATGCATCATGGGTATAAACCCTTTCTTAGAGAGATCCATATTAAACCTCTTCAATACTTTATCTATATATGTATTTTGAGAAAGACCTAGCAACTTAAAGGGTCTATCTCTATAGATCCTTATTCCTAGAATATATAATGCTTCTCTAAGGTCTTTAATGGAGAATTGCTTGGATAACCAAATTTTAATAGATTAGAGAAGAGAAATGTCGTTTCCCATTATTAATATGTCATCCACATATGGAACTAGGAAGACAATTTCACTCCCACTGACCATATTATACACACAAGGTTCATTTTCATTATGTGAGAAACCAAACTCTTTTATTATTTCATTGAATCAGATGTTCCAACTCCTAGAGGCTTGCTTCAATCCATAAATGGATCTTTGAAGCTTGCATACCTTTTTTCCATCTCCTAATATGAATCCTTCTGGTTGTGTCATATACATATCCTTAGTCAGATTTCCATTTAGGAAAGTTGTCTTCACATCTATTTGCCAAATCTCATAATCATAATGAGTTACAATGGCTAAAATTATTCTTATAGACTTAAGCATCGCTACAGGAGAAAAGGTTTCATCATAGTTAATACCTTATTTTTGACGATAGCCTTTTTGCTACTAAACGAACTTTATAGGTAACTATAATACCTTCCATATCGGTCTCCTTGTTGAAGACCCATTTTTACCCTATGGGTTTTATCCCTTCAAGTGGTTGAGTTAAAGTCCATACTTTGTACTCGTACATGGAGCCCATTTCACATTGCATAACCTTAAGCCATAAATCACGTTATGAACTATTCAAAACTTCTTGATAGCTTGTAGGCTCATTGTCCTCTACTGCATTTATGCCTCTATCTGAATCAATGTGAAATCCATATCTCACAGGGATAGAATGCATCCTAGTAGATCTTCTAGGATTTTATGTATAATTAGGTTCAATTGTAATCTCATCATTATGAAATTCAGTCTCGGGTTCAATCGGTTGATCTACTTCTATTTGTTGGTCTTGAACTTCACCAAGTTCAATTTTACTCCCACTATCCTCTCGTAGGAGAAATTCTCTTTCCAAGAAGACAGTATGCCTTGAAACAAACACCTTTTGTTCTAAGGGATGATAGAAATAATATCCAAATGTTTCTTTTGGATATCCCCTAAATAAATATTTGTCAGACTTAACATCTAGTTTCTCTGACATTGTCCTCTACACATAAGCAGGACAACCCCATACTTTCATATGAGAAAGTGTGGGTTTCTTGTTATTCCATATCTCATATGGAGTAACATCAATTGATTTAATAAGAACTCTATTTAACACATAAACAACAATTTCTAGTGTATATCCCCAAAAGGACTTAGGCAAGTCTACTTGGCTCATCATGGATCGAACCATATCTAATAGTATTCAATTTCTCCTTTCAGATACACCATTATGTTTTGGTGTATATGGTGGAGTCCATTGAGATAAAAGCCCATTATTTATAAGATAATCTTGAAATTCTTGACTTAAGTACTCTCCACCTTGATCTGATCTAAGTGTCTTAATAGTCTTGCCAAGTTGCTTCTCTACTTCATTTCTGAATTCTTTGAACTTTTCAAATGCTTCTTATTTATATTTAATTAGATAGATATATCCAAACCTAGAATAATCATCTATAAAAGTAATAAAGTAGGAGTAACCTCTTCTGGCATGTGTAGTCATTAGACCACATACATATGAATGTATTAAGTCCAAAAAAATTTTAGCTCATTTCTCCTTTACCAATAAAGGGAGCTTTTTTCATTTTTTCCAATAAACAAGACTCACATGTATCAAATGATTCATAATCAAATGATCTCAAATCACCTGACTTGTGTAATTTGGTCATGCATTTTTCATTTATATGGCTTAAGCGACAATGCCATAAATATGAGGTATTTAGATTATCTTTTGTCATTCTCTTGGTATCCACATTATGCAGTTTTTTAATTAGATTAAGAACAAATATATTATTATCGATGATATCTTTAGCATAAAACATATTGTTCTTAAAAATATAACAACATTTTTCTTTTAAAGAAATGTCATAATCATTCAATAAACAACTGAAAGAAATAATACTTTTGGATAAAGCTGGAACATAATAACAATTATTTAATTCCAGTATTAATCCACTTGGAAGAGGTAAATGGTAAGTCCCCACAACTATTGTAGACATGTTTTGTCCAGTAGTTGACTGTAGACATATTTCTGCCTTTCCAACTCTTCTACTGCTCTTAAGCCCCTGCAGATCATTATACAAATAAGATCCACATCCGGTATCTAATACCCAAGATTGTTTTGAAGTAATAGAATAAGTATTAATTTTAATCATTTGAATACCTGAAGTAGAAGCATCAGCTTACTTCTTTTCCTTGAGAGAATCTAGATAGGCCTTGCAGTTACGCTTCCAATGACCATCTTTTCCACAATGGAAGCAAGTTCCTTTGGGATTCTCTTTCTTGGCAACCTTCTTCTTAGAAACCCCACCATTCTTTGGCTGTGCCTTGGTCATCATCTTCTTCTTCTACTTCTTACCTTTAGCAGAAGTGACAACCATGACACTTTTTGAATCCTTCTTGAAGGATCCATTAGCTGTTTTGAGCATGTTGATTAACTCGGGAATGGTTACTTGGATCTTGTTCATGTTGAAGTTAAGCACGAAAGGTTTATAACTTGGAGCCAATGAGTACAAGATTAAATCTATGTATAGATCATTATCCATTACATAGCCAAGTCTACTCAAATGCTCAATATACCCATACATCTTTAATGCATGAGTAGCAGCCGAAATGCCTTCCACCATTTTGCAGCTAAATAGAGCTCAAGCAATCTCATATTGCTTAGTTCTAGCTTGAGAAGAATAAAGATCCTCTAGATGCAAAATGATGGTTCTAGCATCCATCATCTCATGTTGCTTATGAACCTCTGAGGACATAGCACCCAGCATCAGACATGCCGCTGCTTCACTATCCTCTATATATTTTCGATAAATGCCTTGATCTCATCAATGGCATCATCTAATGGAAGTGGAGGTGGATTTTTATCCAAGACATAATGGATCCTTTTAGCTCTGAGAATAATTCTTACTTGTCTGATCCAGTCAAAATAGTTGCTGCCAACCATCTTGTTATCTATGATTGATCGCATGTTAATGTTTGATGTTCTTATGATGATGACCTAGATGTAAAAAGAAAACATATGAGAGTATTTTCATATATATGTATGCATTAATTAGGTCTTTAATTAATCAATTTACTCCCACTATTTTATTGCGAATTAATAGCCTTCACTATATAATCCGAGATAACCTAATGGTTTTCTTAGTGGGCCATTATCCAATCCTTGATATGTAATTTGACCTTTACTGTGGGCAACAAGCCAAACTCCAAATCCTTGAAAGGTAGGTATCTCTATACCAATTGTGTCTCTACACAACTATTGGATCATTAGATTATCAATTCTTGATACATGCACATCATATATGCATTCCTTAATCTTGCCTCTAGAACCATTAGCCTTGACTGTGGTCAACAAGCTAACGGGCTAGCTAAGATGACCCATTTAATTAGATTCGAACATATTCAATATAATATGAGCTTCACTGTGGTCAACAACCCACACTATAAAGAACTCTGGTTCTCCTCCAATTAATGGAAGGCTTATATACCTTTGTATTTTTTTAAGGGATTTTAGTTAATTAAGTCTCATCATACATGGTTGGCATACATTGGTATGCATTCTATATCTATCACATAAATATAAGCATACAAATATGGTATATTTATGGAATTTACTACATTGATTTCCCTGAGCCAAAAGGGAAATCAAAAGGTCATACCTAGATAATATGCATGATTCAAACAAGAAAAAAATAATTACATTATCTTCAATCTTGTTGGATCTCCATCCGGCCCATCTTGCTCCTTGATAGTGGTCTCCATCTCTATCTTAATCACATTGGGCATTGTCCATAACTATCCATCATTCCAATTATACACCCTTATATGCATTTCTAATGCATAAAGTAAAACATATAATGGATTACTAACTTTGTTTCAACTCTTGAAGCATACTTTTGAGTTATTTTAATAATGTGATCAAATCAGACTCAAAGTATATCACTTGCTACTTAAGATAACCTTAGTGATCTCAAGTCTTAGGATACTTGCACAACCGCTATGAAAACATTCCTCACTGACATATATTTAATATCCATGTGAGGATTCTCTTTGCAGGTCTCCAATGAACTTGTTCTTCTAACAAGCATCCACATGTTAGCTTCGATCATCTTCCATAATCACAGTTATGAGAACCACTACTTGAACTATTCAAGAAGCATAACATGTTCTAGTCTGTCCGAATTAACAATGTCCTATCTTGTTAATTCTATGACTAGGGATATTTAGATATTATCACATTTGCATGCAATAGACGTCTCACATCATAAACACTTTCATAATTGCCTTTGTACTGTGTTTATAATATCTAGGACTTCATTTATTAATTTAAGATTTAAAAACTCATGTATTTAAACATAGCATTAATAAATGAATGATGCCTTTTATTTAGAATATGAGTTCTTACATATGAAATACATCCCCATTACATGGGCTTTAGGGCATACTCTCTAACAGATAGAATTTAGTGGTGAAAAGCATAAAGGGATGGAATTGTCTTTCCCTGTTTGATGGTTTATAAGTGTTTTTGAACAGTTGATATCCTTCCTAAACTGAAGGTTTTTAAATTTTAGGAGAGGCTCCGTATAATTTCCATCAATGGTTGAACCAAAATGGAATTTTTAAGGGGCCTATTTTTAGGAAGAAAAATAGCCAAGTGTGGCTAAATTTTTTGTTTTGGAGTAGGAATACATTATACAAGGCTTGTTGGTAATCCCAGAAAGTGTATGTCCTACAGTGATTTAGGGTTGTTTGGAAGTTAATTGGAAAGTGTTTGAGGGTATGAAGAGCCGATCCTCATTCAAGTGGAGAAAGGATTTTATGGATTTTGACGGTGAAATATAGGATTTCAGGGCTGTTTTTAGGGTTATGAGTAATCGTCACAGAACCTGCAGATTCCAATATTACTAAGGAATAAGGATGGGATTTTGTTAAATCCTAAGGTTTAAAATACCAGCCTTTTGGAAAAATTGGAGATATGGCCTATTAAGGATTTTGAAAACCAAAACAATCCTCAATAGTCCATATATATTGAAATTCAAATTTTATAAAATATTCTACTTTTGGTAGTTTATATTGAGACAAAACTAATTCAAAATCATTTTGGGATAAAATTATTTGTGAAAATTCCTTTTTCGAAGGTTTTGAAATGATTTCTTCACAAGAGTTTTTTGAAACAATAATTTTATTGTAAGATGATTCTTGTAATGTTTTTGAAGAACTTTGAGAAAGGGTTTTTGGAGTTGGAGACTCTCCTTTCTCGATTTTTACAATAGAGTTTAGATTTTTACCTATAAAGGCCTTTTTTTTGCAATTTTTGCTTTTAAGGCCTCAATTTCTGAGACAGCCTTTACAGCTTGAAGCCTTTCCTCTTTTTAGGGTTTTATGGCTTTTTCATCTTCTAAGGCCTTTTGGAACCAAAACTTTAGTTCTGTATCCTTTTTAATAGTTTGGATCAAATTTTGGATTGTTTAGGCTTACTGTTTGGTCTTTTTTTCATCTTCTTCGACCGCTTGGGCCCAAAATTTTATTGGAACAACAGTAGAGACTGGTGGTTTTGTCTCTTTTTCATCTGGGTTCTTTTGGACCTCTTTTCCCTTTTTTGATTTTGTGGGCATTTGTGGGTTCACTCAAGACCTATTTTGAAGGAACTCTATAGTTAGAAAAACTGGAATTGAGTTTTTATCTCCTCGAATAAATTCGATTTCAAAGTCAAAAACACTAAGAATTGCTTGCCATCTAGCAAAAATTTGTTTTGATGTAATTTTTTGAACATCTTTTTGTAAAATTTCTTTACCAGATTTACAATCAATGCAAAGTAAAAACTTTTGATTAAGTAAGTCACTTTGAAATTTTTGAATGCATATGACAATCGAAATAATTTCTTTTTTGATGGTTGGATAACTATTTTGGCAGTCATTCCAATGTGTAGATGTGTATTGGACAATACATTCTTTGCCATTGACTTTTTGTTTTAATATTACCCCATATCCTATGTCTAAAGCATCTGTTTCTATGATTTTAAATGCTAAAGGATCAACAAGATGCAAACATGGGATTTCTTTTACCTATTTTTTGATTTGTTGAACAACCCTAGTGGGTTCATCAAACCAAGGCATTGGGTTTTTCTTTAACCTTTCATACAAGGGTTTTGCAAGGAGTTTAATGTTTGGACAGAAATCTAAAACATAATTTAAACTTCCTAAAAATCTTTGGAGCTGAGTTTTTTCCAAAATTTTATTCGAAAATTTTTTTGCAAAAATTAAAGATCTCTCGATTGGAGTAATTATTCCTTAGGTAATATAATGACCTAAGAAATGAATTTTTGTTTGAAAAAGAGAGATTTTTGATTTAGAAACTACTAAGCCATTTCTTCTTGCTACCATGAAGAAAGTTTTTAAGTCTTTGAAATGTTGTTCCAAAGAGTTTGAAAAAATCAAAATATCATATATATATACTATGCAGAATTTTAAATAAGGCGTGAAAATATGGTTCATTATTCTTTGAAATTTTGAGGGAGCATTTTTTAATGCAAATGGCATTACTGTCCATTCATATTGTCCGAAAGGATCAGTGAAAGCCGTTTTATAATGATCTTTTGGTTCAATTTAAATTTGCCAAAATCCTGATTTCAAATCAAATTTTGAAAAGACTAAGGTAAAATGTAAACCTTGCAAAAGATCTTTTTTATTTGGAATCGGATATCGAATCCATTTTAGAGCTTTGTTTAAAGGTTTATAATTTATCACAAGTCTCGGTGCACCTCTTTCTATTTCTGAGTTTTTGTTTACATAACAAGCTACACAACTTCAAGGAGACCTGGATTTTACAATTAAATTTTTAGAAAGTAATTCACGAATTTATTTTTACAATGATTCCTGAGTTCATGATTCATTTGAATTGGCCTAGCTTTTGTTGGGACTAATTTTTATGAAAAATCATTTTCATATGGTAAATCTACCATATGTTGTTTTCTTTCCCAAAAAATATTTGGTAAATCTGAACAAATTTAATTTTCAATTTTATTTCTAAAATCCTGAATTTTTTGTTGAATGAATTTAGTTTCTAAATTCTTTTAGATTCTAAAGAATGAAACATCCTGTTTTAAAAATTAAAGATGTTGTTATTTTCCTTGAATTAAAAGAGTTAATTCATTTTTGTAAACAAAACAAGCTTTTAGAAGGATTAAATTCCTTGTTTTGGGTTTTTCGATAAAAGGAAAAATAATTTTATTCCCTTTAGATTTAAAAGAAATACTATCATAATTTACAAAATAGGGAGTTATCATGTTGATAAATGGAGTCCCTAAAATGATACTATAATTTATATTTTGTAATAAAACAAAAGGTGTTTTAGTTGAAATAGAACCAATTTTTATGGTGGCTTTACTTTTTCTTTTAATAATCATTTTCGAATTATTTGCTCCAAAAAGTTTTTTGTTTGTTTCTTTAGCAAATCTTTTTTTTTTCAATACCGTGTTTTGTACAGTTTAAATCTGCACCGGTATAAAAAAGAGCAATTGTTTCAATTTGAAAACTATCTGAAAAAATAAGTGTAATTTTAATTAGATATTTTGTACTAGTAGTCGTTCTTAAAACAAACAAGAAATCTTCTAGAATTGTTTTCAGATTTTCAATTTCTTTTCTTGTGTTTTTAAAATCTTCTTCTTCTTCAAAAGAGTGTTCTTCAGTTTTATTTTGTTCAGTATATTTTGAAACTAACTATTGAAGAAGACTAGAGTTAGATTGTTGTTTTTGTTTGAGAATTCTCAATTCTTGTTTTACTATTCCAATTTCTTTTTTATGTGACTGGATAGTAACATAAGGTTTTTTCTATGATTTTACTCCTAAGATTTTTGTTAAATCATAGGGTTATGTTTTGATTAAGGCTGAATTAGAAGGTGAAGGAGATTTAGGTGTTTTACTTTCAAAAGATTTCAAGAGTTTTATTATAATTTCCTTTTGAAGTTTTTTATCTTCTATTTGTTTTACAATATCAAGCATTAACTCTTGATCTTTTGTTAAAACATTTATAGATTTTTGTGATTCCAAATCAGAACCGTTTTCTATTGAACTAGATGTGGATGTTGCTAAATCATCAAATTCCATAGAATTATCTTCTTCGGATAAATCAATTTGAGTTTCTTCTTCTGAAGTTTTAACTAAAAGTAATGAAATTTTTTATTTTATTTCATCTTCTAATTGTAATTCATTAAGTATTTTATTTATCCTCCAGTATCTTGAAATATGTCAAGGTTGATTACATTTATAGCAAACAACTTGTTTTTTATCATATTTTTTAAAATATTTTTTAGTTGGATTTTTTTTCTATAGGTTTTTCTAGGTTTAGATTTCCTATAGAAGTTTTCTCTATTTGGTTTTGGAAAAAATCTTTTTCGAGATTTTTTGTGAGATTTTATTGTGGCATTTTGAGTAGGAACCTCCATAATCATTAGTTTGGTTTCCTGTAGGAATTTCAAACTATTTACAAAATGACCTTAGTTCTTGTCGTGTTTTATTCATTTTCATTTTCAAATGTTTTTGAAGTTTTAAGTCCTGGCAGATTTTTAATACTTCTTTTTGTGTAAAGCTAATCAATTCTCCATATGTTAAATGATTATATGGGATTTGATTTATTCTAAAAACTTCTTTTATTCTATTTCTAACTTTTTCTCCTATGAGAGTTGGTAAATCAGCTAAGAATTTTTCTTTCCAAAATGGTTGATTGGAATCTTCTCTAAGCATTATTCTAGTTAGAAATGTGTTTTTAAAGTTTTTGAATTCAAATAGACTTTTACACGTAAGATTTGACAGCAATTCTATATTTTTATCTTTTATATGAGATGGATCTCCTATGAAGTGCAAACTAATTGTGTGGATTAGTGTTGCGACTGCGTCCGAAATAGGGTTTCCTAACTCATCAAGGATGGGAGTCCCTTTCTCTGTTGTTTGAATAGCACCTAAAATTTCTAACTGTTGTTGCTCGGTAAGATGAAAATCCCACCAGCCTTTTAATTGACCTGAAAAACCTACTATTAGGAGTTCAGCTATGGCTCTATCTGGGATATTTGTTTGGGTTTTGTAGGCATTTGAAGCCATAGTCATCTATTGCAGAAGACTAAGGATATTATACTCAGACATGCCATCTATATTCCATTCATGGACAGTAGAGGCATTGAATTTAGACTGAGATAATACATTTGGTCTATTTTCTATTCCTAAGTCTGGAGCAGTTACCATGGCCAAAGGTGAAGGTGAATTTCGTGGCAAATGGAATTTGAACAACTCCTATTTTTTACTTTTTCAGAGTAAGAGATCTGATCTAAGATGCTAACCATTTTATTTTTATCTAAGGCATCCTGCGCAACCATGGGAGCAGAAGTAGAGGATGACTCTATCCTACTTAACTAGTCTTTCAAAGCTTGTGTAAATTCTGATTTACCTTCCTTAAATAATTTTTGACATGTCTTAGATACCTGAAAAGGTTTAAAGACCGGGTTTTTTAACTTAGATTCTGTGGTTTCAACAGGGAAAACTACAGAAGTTTTTTGGTGCTCTTCTATCCTAGTTAATTGTTTTACAATTGTACTAAGATGAGCATTTGTAAAATTATTCTGTTGAATAATGATATTAATATCTTTATCCGTATTTTCATTTGGAGTTTTGTAAGGACTAGCTTCTACTGTTTGGTTTAAATGTGTTATTTTTATATGCCTTCATGGCCAATGTGTTGACTGTATTTTTCTACCATCAGACATTTCCCACTCTGTATCCTTACTTCTAAAAGTTATAGGATTAACAGTTTTTATATGAAATTTTTTCTTGTAAAGCAATAATTTCAAACCAATCAAAGAACAGAGTTTGCGTTTTATTTTCAAAAACAAATTCATAATAATTTTCTTAAATTTCTTTTCTTTTTTCTAGAAAATTTTTAAAGAACCATGTTCTTTTTTCTAGATTTTCTTTTGAATATAAATCCTTATGTAACTATGTTTTGTCTACTTCAAATTCCTTTTCAATAATGTTTAATTCTTTTATAACATTTTTTGTTACTGCTAAAAAAAATGGTGAAGTAGGTGGTGAAACATGTTGTGGTTCCTCATTTAAAACATATGGTCTAGTGTAGACCTGGTGAGGAACGGTTATTGAATAGTCAATGTTTTGAAAAGAAGCACTTGGAATCCTAGAACAAGAAAATCTTGATTTTTGAAAAATTTCTTCCTTATCTAGAAGATGAATTACTGAAGGAAGATTTGAGGCTCTTCCAATGTCTATAGTACTAGTAGAGGAACCAGAGTCAGAAAACCGACAACTGGAAGCTCTTGAAAAGCTTAATTTTACCCTTCCATCATAGTATTGAGTAATTTCTTTCACATGAGTGTTTGTTTTTTATTTTTCTGGAGATTTAGTTTTTACAGCACCTTCTAAAATCCATTCTTCAGGAAGATCTATATCATTCTAAATGATGGTTATTAGAATTACTGTATTTGCTATAGATAAATCAGTTTTTAAAAAAAATTCTCCTTTTTTAGTTACATTTTTTATAGATGTAAAGGCAGAAAACATTGCTTTATATTGTATTCTAAAAATAATAGCTACTGGAATAGATCCTTCCAGCATTTTATAATTATGAGTTTTAATTTGTAAAACCAAAGACTTCAAAATGTTTGGATCTACAAGAGATAATGAAATATTTGGTGAGCATTCAAAAAAGATTGGTCCTTGGAAAAGACTTGACTCAACTGAGCTTATAATGAAATTGTGCAAATCCAAAAACCTTACATCTCTTAAAACACAGAGAATTGAGGCGTTTAATCCTTCTCTAGTTAAAGGTTTTATTCCTACTTGAACAAGACCTATATAAATGTATTCATATTTTTTGTCTATATGTTTTTGTAAAGTTTTTTGAGAGAAAAGATGAATAGTTTCAAATGGTTTTGAGATTTGGACTCCCCGTTCTTCTGTTTTAATAATGAAATCAGTTTTTATGAGCTTTTAGAAAAGACTGTTCTCATAAACTTGATCTCATTTTATTTTTGAAATTTTCCAATTGTTTATGGATTTTTGAAAATCTTTAATAGTGATTTCTTCACTGTTTACAACATTTGATCTTTGTGATCGTAGATCCAAAGAGTTTGAGGTAGAAGAACTAGATAAAGAAGTAGTTCTACAAAATAAATTATCCATATTTTAAAAATTAATTTTTTTTAAAAAATTTTTTATTTCTCACCTGGATAACCTTACAATGGAATTATAGCCCTAAACACCTATCCTTCGGCTAACACAAGACTTACTACCCTGAAAATAACCTTTACCCAGATAATATTTCAAAAATATTTTCAGAAAATAATTAATTTTAAAAATATAAACAAGTTACTGTATAGATCTACCACTCCAGGGCATCACTTGGTATCAGAGCCTAGGAGGGTGGTAGATCTATACAGTAACTTATTTATATTTTTAAAATTAATTATTTACTGAAAATATTTTTGAAATATTATCTGGGTAAAGGTTAGTTGTAGGGTAGTAAGACCCGTGTTAGCCGACGAATAGACGTTTAGGGCTGTAAATACATTGTAAGTTTATCCAGATGAGAAATAAAAATTTTTGCAAAAAAGAATTAATTTTTAAAATATGGATAATTTATTTTGTAGAAATACTTCTTTATCTAGTTATTCTACCTCAAAATCTTTAGATCTAGGATCACAAAGATCAAATATTGTAAACAGTGAAGAAATCACTATTGCAGATTTTCAAAAATTCATAAACAACTGGAAAATTCTAAAAATAAAATGAGATCAAGTTTATAAGAACAGTCTTTTCCAAAAACTCATAAAAAATTATTTCATTATTAAAACAGAAGAACGAGGAGTCCAAATCTCAAAATCGTTTGAAACTATTCATCTTCTATCTCAAAAAACTTTACAAAAACACAAAGACAGAAAATATGAATACATTCATATGAGTCTTGTTCAAGTAGGAATAAAACCTTTAACTAGAGAAGGATTAAACACCTAAATTCTCTGTGTTTTAAGAGATGCAAGGTTTTTAGATTTTCATGATTCCATTATAAGCTCTGTTGAGTCGAGTCTTTTCCAAAGACCAATCTCTTTTGAATGCTCAACAAATATTTCACTATCTCTTGCAAAACCAAACATTTTGAAATCTTTGGTTTTACAAATTAAAACTCATAATTATAAAATGCTAGAAGGATCTATTCCAGTAGCTATTATTTTTGGAATACATTATAAAGCAATGTTTTCTACCTTTACATCTGTAAAAATGCAACTAAAAAAGGAGAAACTTTGTTTTTACAAACTGATTTATCTAAAGCAAATACAGTAATTCCAAAAACCATCCTTTGGAAGGATATAGATCTTCCTGAAGAATGGATTTTAGAAGGTGCTGTAAAAACTAAATCTCCAGAAAAATCTAAACCAAACACTCATTTGAAAGAAATTACTTAGTACGATGATGGAAGGGTAAAATTAAGCTTTTCAAGAGCTTTCAGCTGTCGGTTTTCAAACTCTGGTTCCTCTACTAGTACTGTAGACATTGGAAGAGCCTCAAATCTTCCTTCAGTAATTCATCTTCCAGATAAGGAAGAAAATTTTCAAAAAAAAAGATTTTCTTGTTCTAGCATTCCAAGTGCTTCTTTTCAAAACTTTGACTATTCAACGACTGTTCCTCACCAGGTTGACACTAGACCACAAGTTTTAAACGAGGAACCACAACATGTTTCACCACCTACTTCACCGTCTTTTTCAATAGTAACAGAAAAGGTTATAAATGAATTAAACGTTATTGAAAAGGAATTTGAAGTAGACAAAACATATTTACATAAGGATTTCTATTCAAAAGAAAATTTAGAAAAAAGAACATGGTTCTTTAAAAATTTTCTAGAAAAAAGAAAAGAAATTCAAGAAAAATATTATGAATTTTTTTTTTTGAAAATAAAACGCAAATTCTGTTCTTTGATTGGTTTGAAATTTATGCTTTACAAGAAAAAATTTCATATCCATTCCAAAAAAAAACTGTTAATCCTATGACTTCTAGAAGTAAGGATACAGAGTGGGAAATGTCTGATGGTAGAAAAATATAGTCAACACATCCGCCATTAAAGCACATAAAAATAACACATTTAAACCAAACAGTAGAAGCTAGTCCTTACAAAACTCCAAATCTGCCAGGATTTAAAGAATTTTTCGAAATAAATCAAATCCCATATAATCATTTAACATATGGAGAATTGATTAGCTTTACACAAAAAAAGGGTCAAAAATCTGCCAGGATTTAAAACTTCAAAACATTTGAAAATGGAAATGAAGAAAACACGACAAGAATTGGGGTCATTTTGTAAACAGTTTGAAATTCCTATAGGAAACCAAACTAAAGATTGTGGAGGTTCCTACTCAAAATCCCACAATAAATCTCAAAAAAAATCTTGAAAAAGATTTTTTCGAAAACCAAATAGAGAAAACTTCTATAAGAAATCTAAACCTAGAAAAACCTATAGAAAACAAAATCCAAATAAAAAATCTTTTAAGAAATATGATAAAAAAAACAAGTTATTCGCTATAAATATAATCAACCTGGACATATTTCAAGATATTGTAGGATAAATAAAAGACTTCAAGAATTACAATTAGAAGATGAAATAAAACAAAAAATTTCATTACTTTTAGTTGAAACTTCAGAAGAAGAAACTCAAATAGATTTATCTGAAGAAGATAATTTTATGGAATTTGATGATTTAGCAACATCCACATCTAGTTCAATAGAAAATGGTTCTGATTCAGAATCACAGAAATCTATAAATGTTTTAACAAAAGATCAAGAGTTAATGCTTGATATCATAAAACAAATAGAAGATAAAAAACTTCAAAAGGAAATTATAGAAAAACTCTTGAAATCTTTTGAAAGTAAAACACCTAAATCTCCTTCACCTTCTAATTCGAACTTGATCAAAACAAACCCCTATGATTTAACAAAAATCTTAGGAGTAAAATCACAGAAAAAACCTAATGTTACTATCCAGCCACTTCAAGAAGAAATTGAAATAATAAAACAAGAATTGAGAATTCTTAAACAAAAACAACAATCTAACTGTGATCTTCTTCAACAGTTAGTTTCAAAATATACTAAACAAAATGAAACTGAAGAACACTCTTCTAAAGAAGAATATTTTGAAAACACAAGAAAAGAAATTGAAAATCTGGAAACAATTCCAGAAGATTTCTTGTTTGTTTTAAGAACAGTTACTAGTAAAAAATATCTAATTAAAATTACACTTATCTTTTCAGAGAGTTTTCAAATTAAAACATTTGCTCTTTTTGATATCAGTACAGATTTAAATTGTTTAAAACATGGTATTATTCCAAAAAGATTTGCTAAATAAACAAATGAAAAACTTTTTAAAGCAAATAATTCAAAAATGATTATTAAAAGCAAAACTGAAGCCACCATAAAAAATGGTTCTATTTCAATTAAAACTCCTTTTGTTTTATTACAAAATATAAATCATAGTGTCATTTTAGGGACTCTATTTATCAACATGATCACTCCCTATTTTGTAAATTATAATAGTATTTCTTTTAAATCTAAAGGGAAAAAATTTTTTTATTTTATCAAAAAACCCAAAACAAGGAATTTAAACCTTTTAAAAGCTTGTTCTATTTACAAAAATGAATTAAATCTTTTAATTCAAGGAAAAGAAAAACATCTTCAACTTTTAAAATAGGATGTTTCATTCTCTAGAATCCAAAAGAATTTAGAAACTAAACTCATTCAATAAAAAATTCAGGATTTTAGAAATAAAATTGAAAATGAAATTTGTTCAGATTTTACCAAATGCTTTTTGGGAAAGAAAACAACATATGGTAGATTTACCATATGAATATGATTTTTCAGAAAAATTAATCCAAACAAAGGCTAGGCCAATTCAAATGAATCACGAACTAAGGAATCATTGTAAAAATGAAATTCATGAATTACTTTCTAAAAAAATAATTGTAAAATCCAGGTCTCATTGGAACTGTGTAGCTTTCTATGTAAACAAAAACTCAGAAATAGAAAGAAGTACACCAAGACTTGTGATAAATTATAAACCTTTAAACAAAGCTTTGAAAATGATTCAATATGCGAATACAAATAAAAAAAGATCTTTTATAAGGTTTACATCCTGCCTTAGTCTTTTCAAAATTTGATTTGAAATCAAGATTTGGGCAAATTCAAATTGAACCAAAAGATCATTATAAAACAACTTTCACTATTCCTTTCGGACAATATAAATGGATATTAATGCCATTTGCATTAAAAAATGCTCCCTCAGAATTTCAAAGAACAATGAACAATATTTTTGTGCCTTATTCAAAATTGTACATTTTATATATATGATGATATTTTGATTTTTTCAAACTCTTTGGGACAACATTTCAAAGACTTAAAAACTTTCTTCATGGTAGCAAGAAGAAATGGCTTAGTAGTTTCTAAATCAAAAATATCTCTATTTTCAAACAAAAATTTGTTTCTTAGGTTATTATATTACCTAAGGAACAATTATTCCAATCGAGAGATCTTTAATTTTTGCAGAAAAATTTCTTGATAAAATTTTGGACAAAACCCAACACCAAAGATTTTTAGGAAGTTTAAATTATGTTTTAGATTTTTGTCCAAACATTAACCTCCTAGCAAAACCCTTGCATAATAGGTTAAAGAAAAATCCAGTGCCTTAGTCTGTTGAACACACTAGTGTTATTCAACAAATCAAAAAACAGGTAAAAGAAATTCCATGTTTGCATCTTGCTAGCCCTTCGGCATTTAAAATCGTAGAAACAGATGCTTCAAACATAGGATATAGGGAAATATTAAAACAAAAAGTCAATGGCAAAGAATGCATTTTCCAATACACATCTGCACATTGGAATGACTGCTAAAAGAATTATCCAACCATTAAAAATGAAATTCTTTCGATTGTCATGTGCATTCAAAAATTTCAAAGTGATTTACTTAATGAAAACTTTTTACTTCACATTGATTGTAAATCTACTAAAGAAATTTTACAAAAAGATGTTCAAAACATTGAATCAAAATAGATTTTTGCAAGATGGCAAGCAATTCTTAGTGTTTTTTACTTTGAAATCAAATTTATTCAAGGAGATAAAAATTCAATTCCAAATTTTCTAACTAGAGAGTTCTTTCAAAATAGGTCTTAAGTGAACCCACAAATGCCCAGAAAATCAAAAAAAGGGAAAAAAAGTCCAAAAGGACCCAGATAAAAAAAAGACCAAACTAGCAGTCTCTACTGCTGTTCCAATAAAATTTTAGGCCCAAGCGGTCGAAGAAGATGAAGAAAAGACCAAACAGCAGGCCCAAACGATCCAAAATTGGATCCAAACTGTTCAAAAGGATCCAAAACTAAACCGAAAGGCCTTAAAGGATGAAAAAGCCTAAAACCCCAAAAAGAGGAAAGGCTTCAAGCTCTAAAGCCTTTCCTAAAAATTAAGGCCTTAAAAGCAAAAATTGCAGAAAAAGAGGCCTTTATAGGTAAAAATCTAAACTCTGTTGCAAAAACTGAGAAAGGAGAGTCTTCAACTCCAAAAACCCTTTCTCAAAGTTCTTCAAAAACATTGCAAGAATCATCTTGCAATAAAATTATTATTTCAAAAAACTCTTGTGAAGAAATCATTTCAAAACCTTCGAAAGAGGAATTTTCACAAATAGTTTCATTCCAAAATTATTCTAAATTAGTTTTTTCTCAACTAAAATTACCAAAAGCAGAATATTTTGTAAAATCTGAATTTCAATATATATGGACTATTGAGCACGATTTTCGTTTTCAAAATCTTCAACAGGCCATATCTCAAATTTTCCAAAATGCTGGTATTTTAAACCTTGGGATTTAACAAAACCCTAGCCTTATTACCAGGCAATATTAGAATCTACAGGTTCTGTGACGATTACTCATAACCCCAAAAATAGCCCTGAAATCATATATTCCACCGCCAAAATCCATAAATTCTTTTCTCCACTTAAATGGGGATTGGATCTTCATACCCCTAAATACTTCCCAATTAACTTCCAAAAAACTCTAAATCATTGTAGGACATACACTTACTAGGATTACCAAAAAGCCTAGTATAATGCATTCCTACTCCAAAACAAAAAATTTAGCCACACTTGGCTATTTTTCTTCCTAAAAATAAACCCCTTAAAAATTCCATTTTAGTTCAACCATTGGTGGAAATTATACGGAGCCTTTCCTGAAATTTTAAAACCTTCAGTTCAAGAAGGCTATCAACTATTCAAAAACACTTATAAACCATCAAACACGGAAAGACAATTCCATCCCTTAATGATTTTTGCCACAAAATTCTATCTGCCATGGATAATAGTATGGTATTTAGAATATCAACAAAATGAGGCCCAAACAACATTGGTCCGACGATTCCAAATCTGCTAGTGGACTAAGTTTGCAGTCTTATAGAGCATCAAAAAACCTGGTGTCATGAAATGGCTCCAAGCACAAGGACTCTCCAAGCTAGGCCCAAAAGTCTCTCAATTATTGGCCCAGAAGTCCTTTGCACAAACCTAATTGGCAGTAGCAAAAACTAAGGAAGAATACTTTCATATTATGGCCTAACTTCACCACAGTGAGGCCTCATCTTCAAAAGCTTCCTCAATTCCTTCAAAAGCCTCATCTTCAGATTCTGAGCCCATTATTGACTTAGGAGATGATAATGAGGATGATTATTTTGGTATTTTTCCTCCACCTTAGTAGACTTTTATTTTTAATATAGATTCGTTTTAAGATTCATACTATGTAAACAGGCCTGGCCCAAAGCCTAAACAAGCCCATAAAAAAAGTAAAAGTAAAAGTAAAATTAAAGTAAAAGAAAAAAGAAAATGATTAGATTATTTTCTTATCTTCAATAGATATTTGCTCCCCACATGCAGTGTCTCCACCAACTCCAAAGTGGATCAAAAGGCTACTTCACGAATATCAATAAGTGGGTCCAAGTTCCCACTAATTGATAAAAGTAGTTGCATCCAACTGTAGTGAATCCAAACTCCCACTAATTGAGGCTAAAAAAATAGAGATTTTCTTATATAAAAGGGACTCTTCATCTCCATTCAAGGCAGACTCTTCTTTAGGCAAAAAATCCTCTCAAGCTTAGAATATTAGGAAGCTCATGTACTGAGCACACCTGTAATCTTTTGAAAGCTTATAGAATTATCTCCTAAAATAAAATTGTACATTTTATTTTGAAAGTAAAACACCTAAATCTCCTTCACCTTCTAATTCGGCCTTGATTAAAACAAACCCCTATTATTTAACAAAAATCTTAGGAGTAAAATCACATAAAAAGCTCATGTTACTATCTAGTCACTTCAAGAAGAAAATGGAATAGTAAAACAAGAATTGAGAATTCTCAAACAAAAACAACAATCTAACTCTGATCTTCTTCAATAGTTAGTTTCAAAATATACTGAACAAAATGAAACTGAAGAACACTCTTCTGAAGAAGAAGATTTTGAAAACACAAGAAAATAAATTGAAAATATGGAAACAATTCCAGAAGATTTCTTGTTTGTTTTAAGAACAGTTACTAGTAAAAAATATCTGATTAAAATTACATTTATTTTTTTTAGATAGTTTTCAAACTGAAACAATTGCTCTTTTTGATACCAGTGCAGATTTAAACTATTTAAAACACGATATTGTTCCAAAAAGATTTGCTAAAGAAACAAACGAAAAACTTTCTATAGCAAATAATTCGAAAATGATTATTAAAAGCAAAACAGAAGCCGCCATAAAAAATGGTTCAATTTCAATTAAAACTCTTTTTGTTTTATTAGAAAATATAAATCATAACGTCATTTTAGGGACTCCATTTATCAACATGATAACTCCCTATTCTGAAAATTATAATTGTATTTCTTTTAAATCTAAAGGGAATAAAATTATTTTTCCTTTTATTGAAAAACCCAGAACAAGGAATTTAAACCTTTTAAAAGCTTGTTATGTTATGAATTAAATCTTTTAATTCAAGGAAAAAAAACATCTTTAATGTTTAAAATAGGATGTTTTATTCTCTAGAATCCAGAAGAATTTAGAGACTAAACCCATTCAACAAAAAATTCAGGATTTTAGAAAGAAAATTGAAAATGAAATTTTTTAGAATTACCAAATGCTTTTTGGGAAAGAAAACAACATATGGTAGATTTCCCATATGAAAATGATTTTTCAGAAAAATTAATCCCAACAAAAGCTAGGCCAATTTAAATAAATCACGAACTAAGGAATCATTGTAAAAATGAAATTTGTGAATTACTTTCTAAAAAATTAATTGTAAAATCTAGGTCTCCTTGGAGCTGTGCAGCTTTCTATGTAAACAAAAACTCAGAAATAGAAAGAGGTACACCAAGACTTGTAATAAATTATAAACCTTTAAACAAAGCTTTGAAATGGATTCGATATCCGATTGCAAATAAAAAAGATCTTTTACAAGGTTTACATTCTGCCTTATTCTTTTCAAATTTTGATTTGAAATTAGGATTTTGGCAAATTCAAATTGAACCAAAAGATTGTTATAAAACGATTTTTACTTTTCCTTTCGAACAATATGAATGGACAGTAATGCCATTTTGATTAAAAATTGCTCCCTCAGAATTTCAAAGAATAATGAATGATATTTTCATGCCTTATTCAAAATTCTGCATAGTATTATATATAGATGATATTTTGATTTTTTCAAACTCTTTGGAACAACATTTCAAAGACTTAAAAACTTTCTTCATGGTAGCAAGAAGAAATGGATTAGTAGTTTTTAAATCAAAAATCTCTCTTTTTAAAATAAAAATTCATTTCATAGGTCATTATATTACCTAAGGAACAATTACTCCAATCGAGAGATCTTTAATTTTTGCAGAAAAATTTCTTGATAAAATTTTGGGCAAAACCCAACTCCAAAGATTTTTAGAAAGTTTAAATTATGTTTTAGATTTCTGTCTAAACATTAACCTCCTTACAAAACCCTTGCATGATAGGTTAAAGAAAAACCCAGTGCCTTGGTCTGATGAACACACTAGGGTTGTTCAACAAATCAAAAAATAAGTAAAAGAAATCCCATGTTTGTATCTTGCTGACCCTTCGACATTTAAAATCGTAGAAACAGATGCTTCAAACATAGAATATGGGAGAATATTAAAATAAAAAGTCAATGGCAAAGAATGCATTGTCCAATACACATCTGCACATTGGAATGACTGCTAAAAGAATTATCCAACCATCAAAAAAGAAATTCTTTCGATTGTCATGTGCATTCAAAAATTTCAAAGTGATTTACTTAATCAAAAGTTTTTACTTTGCATTGATTGTAAATCTGCTAAAGAAATTTTACAAAAAGATGTTCAAAAGATTGCATTAAAACAGATTTTTGCTAGATGGCAAGCAATTCTTAGTGTTTTTGACTTTGAAATCAATTTTATTCTAGGAGATAAATACTCAATTCAAGATTTTTTGACAGAAAGTTCCTTCAAAATAGGCCTTAACTGAACCTACAAATGCCTAGAAAATCAAAAAAGGGAAAAGAGGTCCAAAAGGACCCAGATGAAAAAGAGATAAAACCAGCAGTCTCTACTGCTATTCCAATAAAATCTTAGGCCCAAGTGGTCGGAGAAGATGAGGAAAAGACCAAACAGCAGGCCCAAACGATCCAAATTTTGATCCAAAACTAAAGTTTTGGTTCCAAAAGGCCCTGGAGGATGAAGAAGCCCTAAAACCCCAAAAAGAGGAAAGGCTTCAAGCTCTAAAGCCTTTCTTAGAAATTGACGCCTTAAAAGCAAAAATTGCAGAAAAAGAGGCCTTCATAGGTAAAAATCTAAACTCTATTGCAAAAATCGAGAAAGAAGAGTCTTCAACTCCAAAAACCCTTTCTCAAAGTTCTTCAAAAAACATTGCAAGAATCATTTTGCAATAAAATTATTATTTCAAAAAACTCCTATGAAGAAATCATTTCAAAACCTTCGAAAGAGGAATTTTCACAAATAGTTTTGTCCCATAATGATTCTGAATTAGTTTTGTCTCAATCAAAACTACCAAAAGCAGAATATTTTGTAAAATCTGAATTTCAATATATATGGACTATTGAGGACAATTTTCATTTTCAAAATCCTCAACAGGCCATATCTCAAAATTTTCCAGAAGGCTTGTATTTTAAACCTTAGGATTTAACAAAACCCCAGCCTTATTACTTGGCAATATTGGAATCTACAGGTTATATGACGATTACACAATCCCAAAAATAGCACTGAAATCCTTTATTCCATCGTCAAAATCCATAAAATCCTTTCTCCACTTGAATTGGGATCGGCTCTTCATACCCTCAAACACTTCCCAATTAACTTCCAAACAATCCTAAATCACTGCAAAAAATACACTTACTGGGATTACCATCAAGCCTAGTATAATGCATTCCTACTCCAAAACCAAAAATTTAGCCACACTTGGTTATTTTTCTTCCTAAAAATAGACCCCTTAAAAATTCCATTTTGGTTCAACCATTGGTGGAAATTATATGGAGCCTCTCCTGAAATTTTAAAACCTTCAGTTCAGGAAGGCTATCAACTATTCAAAAACACTTAAAACCATCAAACAAGGAAAGACAATTTCATCCTTGGATGCTTTTCGCCACTAAATTCTATCTGTCATGGATAATAGTATGGTATTTAGAATATTAATAAAAGGAGGCCCAAACGACATTGGTCCAATGATTCCAAATCCATTGGTGGACTAAGTTTGAAGTCCCATATAGCATCAAAAAACCTGGTGTTATGAAATGGCTCCAAGTACAAGGACTCACCAAACCAGGCCTAGAAGTCTCTCAATTCTTAGCCCAAAAGTTCTTTGCACAGACCTAACTGGCAGTAGCAAAAACTAAGGAAGAATACTTCCAGATTATGGCCCAACTTCTCCATAGTGAGGCCTCATCTTTAAAAGCATCCTCAGTTCCTTTTTTTAATAGAAAACTATACAACTAACTAATTGATTAGAGTAGACCAGGCAGATTTTGTTCCATCCCTACAATAAAACTGGCCTAAAAACATACAAATGTCTCCTTCATTATTCCATAATGTCTATACTGCCGCCAAAAGAAACCTAGCCATTCGTCAATTTGATACAAGTTTTGGAACACGAACTCCAAATATCACTTTGATGTGAAAGCATGATAACTAGCATTGTTGGCTCAAATATCTCAACCGATGAAATTGCAGATATTGAGTGAGTAGTTACTTTAAAATGTTTCTTTCCAACGTAGATCACATATGGTTCCCCAATCAAATGTCAAGATTATGAGTGAGGAGTCCATCGTCTTTTCATAAATTGTCTGATATATGACCACAATCTTCAATAACAATAATTTTTGAAAGTCCTTCCACTTTCAGAACCTATGTTCTCCAGCTTTTTCAAAATGCTGTAGCCATCCATAACTTTCCTAAATACAACATGCTTTCCATCAAGCCATGGGGTCTTCTCAGTGCAAATAAAGAATTGAGAACCATTAGTGTTTGGCTCAGTATTTGCCATTGATAGAATACTAGGTCTTGTATGCTTCTCTTGAAGTTCTCATCAGCAAACTTCAAGCCATAGATTGATTCTCTGCCATTCCCATTGCCCCTTGTGAAATCTCCACCTTGGCACATGAAATTTGGGATGATCCGATGAAAAGTTGAGCCTTTATAGTGCAAAGACTTTCCAGATCTTCCAATCCCTTTCTCCCCAATACAAAGTGCGCGGAAATTTTTTACAGTTTTGGGGGTGACATCTGCAAAGCGTTCCATCACAACTCGACCAGCTTTCATTTTGCTAATAAGAATATCAAATAAAACCTTTGGGTTTGACATCTTCAATTGCTGAGTTGAACCCCCCCAGGCTTTGATACCATTCTTCCCTGGCAATGGCGCCACATTTGAGCTGAAAAAGATGTCCTATCCAGTCAAGGCCTAAATCCAATCTTAAACCCTCTAGGCCATGTGTGCACAAGGGGACCACCTCTTTCGGTACCTGTCCTAGTTTGAGCACTATCTCCCTTTCCCCTCCCCCTAAACAGGGTTACCGGAGGTACCCTTCACTGTTAAGGCACCTTTACACACTTGGCCCGTAATACCTGGTGTTCATTCTTTTTAATTGTGAACTCTACTCTTATTATTTTTATGAATGCTATATTTTAATTTATACTTGTTAAGTGTTTGGCGATGACTACTGTGAGTGGTCATCCATAATGATTTGTTCCCTACTAAGCTTTATAGCTTAGCACATGTTATTTATCCATATAGGTTCTTCAATTAGGAATTTTGCTTAGGGATTTAATCTACATCGGGAAGGCCAACACAAGTTTGAAAGAGAAGTTTGATGCATGAAGTTATTAATTTATCTCTTGTATAACTTTTGTATCAAAGATGGTATATAAGTAAGGATGTATAGGAAATGGAAATTTTGTCTTATAAAAGGCTTACTTTTGTAACTATAATAGTATATGAATAAACTTGTGATCTGAAATAACTTTTATTAAGATGAATATGTTTAATGGTGTATATTGAGATAAACCTTGTAAGTGGTAACATGTGTAGATACATGATAATTAGTATAAAGAATAAGAAAATAACATAAAGCTTGGTTAATGATATTTGTGTGATGATAGAAAGGGTATTACAAATTTGGTACCAGACCAAAGGTTTAGTCATTTTTAGTCAATAGGAGTCTGAGACTATGTTAAATGGTAAATTTTGGTGTTAGCCTAATATAGATGTCCCTATTTTCTTATAGACTGTAGATAGAGGAATCTAGGGAACCTATTGAAGAATCACCTGAAAGTACTTTACCTATTTGAATGAATCCCTCGAATCTAAGATCTTTAGCTTATAATCGAAATGATATACCTATGGCCATTCTTGGGGAAGCATTGTTGAAGATTTCTCAAGTTATGGCTCAAATTTTACAAAGGATACTGCACCTAAAGCTTCGATAACTGAGATTAGAAAACATGGTGAAAAAAAATTCTTGGGTACTACTCTAGACCAATCTGAAGAAGTAAAATTTTGGTTAGAGAAGCTTAAATGAATATTTGATGAGATTCGATACCCGGCCAATTAGAAGGTGTCTTGTGTTGTCTCCTTACTGTAAGAAACAATATATGATTGGTGGAAATTGGTGCTTAAATAACCTAATTACCATATCCACTTACATAGGGTTTTTTTGTTAGCGTAAGCCCTAGCCCCAATACATTATAATAAAACACTTAGTTAATAAAATGAGGCATTTGTTTTATCTTTTGTATTCCTGTGCATGTCAATTGATAAAACTATCCAAGAATGTCGTTTCGGTTTAAGTTATCATGTGTGAGGCACATGGATTGTAAGACCTTGAAACAAATGGGACTTCATTCTAAATATCCCTAGTCAGTCATTGTTATGGGAATAACAAATGAATTAAGACTAGTATGCTCTCTCTGATACTATGAGTTCTGTCTTACGGATCATTAGGACAAGAGTGTCAATCAGAGATCATAGATACATGTAAAAGAACATGGTATCTGGATTCGATCCGCTCATGAGAACACTACATGGTACAAGTCATAAGTGTTTCTCATATGCAAGTTTTGTATCGGAGTTCTTAGACCTGAAATCTCTATGAAACTCTTTATGAATTACTGTGTACTTTGACATACACCTAACGTGCTCGTAACAGAGTGACAAGTACGGGTATGATTGGGTATGCATTAATTCATGTTAGAGAGCATGAGAGAAGTGAAGGGATTACCCCTCTCGATAAGAGAGAAAATATCACCGACCACTTGATCAGTGAACTGAGAAGTGTATGGCCATACCGAGATGAAATAATGAGTAATCATTATTTATCTGAGAGTTCAGTGGCACTGGAATATCAAGAAAGGAATTAATATATATAAGGATGACTAGTTCCATGCCTTATACTAATTCTGATATTTGTGGGTAAGGGACTATGCGAAATTGCATTAGGTCACCAAATGCCATATGCATTTTCATTTAATTTGGAATGCTATAATATCTTGCTAGAGAATATATATAGCCTTTGAATTAATTTATTAATTCATTGCCAACATTAAATGGACCTATAGGATCGCACACAAAGCATTGGGCTTAAAATACTTAAATGAAGTATTGGACATTAATTTGGGCTTTTAATTAAAGTCAAATTAATGTATGTAATGGGTTATAAAATTGCTATTGGGCTTTAGTCCATGAGAGAGAGAAATTCAGCCCACAAGGTTTAATTTCAATTAATTAATTAAGTTACATTAATTAAGTTAATTGAGTATTAAAGCCTAAAGGAATTTAAATTAAATTAAATCACTTATATAATTGATGAAGTGGCCGAAATTCCAAGAGGGAAATCAAGGAATTTCGGCACATGTGTATTAGTTATATTAAGTGTTTCAATTTAATTAAATGTCTTATGATTTATTTCAAATTTGAATTTAAATTCAAAGGAGTTTAATTCAAAATATATTACTTATCTTTAGGAAGTGAAAGAGTTTGAATTAATTATCTTAGGATAGTTGAATTCAAATCAAAGACTTGCCAAAGGATAAGCATATATATTAAATGAAATAAAACCCTAAAGAGATGTGTGGTTTTTGGGTGAAACCCTAAGCTTTCTTCTATGGTTTTTGCATGAAACCCTCTCTCTCTCTCAAGAATTCTTTAGCCAATTTTCACAAGGAGAAAGGATAGTTCCTCATTCTCTTGTGATCTTGGGTAGTAATAGCAACCTAAGAGAAGTACAAAATCATATTTTGTAGCTTCAAACCATTGCCCTTACACAATACCGAAAAAGAGAGCTAGCAACCTCTATTTTAAGCCGTCGGTGCAATTGTGTGTGTGAGAATAGAGGGAGTAGCGTAAAAGGCTGTTCCTTGGCATTGGTGATCAAGATCTAAGGTGGATAAAGGCATCTCGGTTGCTGATCATCACGAAACTCAAGTTTTAAAAGGCATCTCAACTTGTAAGTTTTACAACCTAAAATTGCATGTTTCGATTCTAGCTTTGGATATGAATGGTATGTATGATAAAATTTTTGTTTTTCCGCTGTGCTATCATGATATTCATACCATGTCATATTCCGTCAGTGGTATCAGAGACTAGACATGCTTATTTTAGTGCTTTAGATGCATGAAAAAATTAATTACAAATCGTTATTTTGAAAACATGCAAATCTGAAATTTTCTGTTTTGAGTTTTTTGCATTGTTTTAGTATAAAAACGATTTTAATTGATTAGATAGGTATTATAATTAATATGACATGTTAATATACTGTCCTAAGATGTTATTAGGGCTGGTAATGGTCGGATTTAATTATTTATACCTGATGGTACATGTTAATTATGAAACTAGGTGCTAGTTGGCATGTAAATTGCTAGTTTAACAACTAGTTTTCAAAATTAAATGTAAAAACGTTTTTGGCATGTTTGTAAGTGATATTTAAAGATTAATTATCAGGTCTGGAAATATTTTAAATTTGGTTTTAATTCTGGTCCATGACAATTTAATTGATTAATTTTAAAATCACTTAAAACTATGACTAGTTTGTGTTTGTTACATGTTTAATCAAGATTGTTTGTTTTGTTTTGATTAAAATGGTAAAAACAAATTTAGATCAGATTTGTACAGAATATTAAATCAATATTTATGGACTTATTTAGATTATTAAATGACTCATAAAATTGATTTAAATGTTTGTGCATTTCATGGCATTACATAAGCATTAAACAACTAGTTTTGTTGTTTGTTTGTTTTTGCATGAATGCCGTGTATTATTATATGTGTTCTTCATGATTTTATTTTTAATTCATGTTAGCACATATTATATGTATTTTTAATGTTTATGGGCTGTATGACATAAAATTAAAAATGGCAAAATTGGAAATTATACTAGAGTTATTTATGGCACAAATCTAACTAGTTTGTGTTTTGGGCTTTTAAGAGAACTTATTCAATAAGAGGATTTAGTCCATTGGGCTTCGGCCCAGGCCCATCATGGGGTCTTCTCTTAAAGGTTCAAGTACACAATTTCCATTAATGGGCTTGGCTAAATTGATTAAAATTGGACTTTGTCTGATCCATGAATGCTATGTATATTTATTTGCTTGTTTGGTGTGATGAATGGATATGCATGGTGCATTCATGGGCCCTGGGTTTTTGTAATTAAATATGGCCTGCGTGCCATTATATTTTATTGTAAAAGTTTCATTTATTTCTTAGAATAGAATTTATTTGAAGACTTTGTAAATCAAGCCGAAGCCCACCGGAGTGGAGAAGCCCAACTCGAAGATTCTTATGTAATAGTATAGAATCTTAGTTGTAGGTTTTTGGGCCCATGTTTGTCATGCTTTACTTTATGCAATTATATATATATGCATGCTATGTATGGATGACAAAGCGTATGCCATGTAAGCCGTAATAAAATGAATCCCTAAAAAATAGTAAGTCACAAAGTTGCTTTCCTAATTCGAAACATGTCAAGGCATCGATCATCGGTCACGTAGACTAGGAGTCCTAGATGCGCCCGATTATCTTTGTGAGGCATGGGTTGTGAATGTAGGTTGGACTTAACATGGAATGGGATGCTCGGACCTAGGCAACTAATAAATGGGTTGTGCTATAACATCTTAAGATGTTAGCCCATTTGATCCAAGAGTCATATACGAGACATGATTGGAGTTTTCCTACCTAAGTAACTTAACTTGTTAGGTGTACAAGCTCAGCTTGACTAATAAGCTGTTGTGAAAAGTGGATCTTTTCCCACATTAAATCACTAACGCGAATTATTTAAAGGGATATTAATTCGGTTTGTGGGATCATAAATAAGACCTCATTTAATCTTGCTAAATTTTATTGTAGATTGAAAATGGCATCTTGAAACAACAATTTCTCATTGCGATCGGTCCTTGAAAAGGACAAATTGAATGGCACCAATTTCATAGACTGGTCTCGAAACTTAAGAATAGTTCTTAAGCAAGAGAAAAAGTCATATGTTTTGGATGCACCCTTGCCTGAAGAACCAGGAAGGAACGCCTTTGCAGTTCAAAAGGAAACTTTTGAGACCAAGAAGAGCGACTCCAACGATGTGACCTGTCTGATGCTGGCCACTATGGTGCCTGACTTGCAAAAGCAATTTATGGACCAAGAGGCTTATGCGATCATGGTGCACCTCAAGGAGATGTTCCAAGAGCAAGCTCATCACGAAAGGTTCATGACAACAAAGGCCTTAATTTCTTGCAAGATGGCTGAGGGTACTCCTGTTAATACCCATGTACTCAAGATGAAAGGGTATCTTGATACTCTTGAGAAGCTTGAGGTACTAGTGCCAAAGGAATTGGCCACTGACTTGATCTTAGGATCATTGCCTGCTGCTTATGATCCATTTGTGATGAATTATAACATGCATGCAATGAACAAGTCAGTCACTGAGCTTCATGGGATGCTTAAGAATGCTGAAGAGAACATTCGAAAGACCAATCCCGTTCTAATGGTTCAAAAGGGAATTAAGAAGGGACCCGCTAAGGGAAAGGGAAACGGAAAGGCAAAACCCCAAGTCAAGTGGGAGTGCACCTCAGGCCCAATCCAAGCCCAAGGCGCCAAAACTCAAAGAGAGTGAGAGCACTTGCTTCCATTGCAACAAGATAGGGCATTGGAGGAAGAATTGCGCTCTCTTCAAGGAAGAACAAAAGAAGAATGGAGCCAAAGCTTCCAGTTCTGGTATTTTTGTTGAAATTAACCTTTCTATTTCTACCACTTGGGTATTGGATATCGGTTGTGGTTCTCACATTTGTTCAAATGTGCAGGGGCTAAGAAATAGGCGGTTACTTGGGAAGAATGAAGTGGACCTCCGTGTGGGGAATAGAGCACGAGTTGCTGCCATGAAGATAGGCGACTATCACCTCACTTTACCTTCCGAACTTTGTATTGTTTTGAATAATTGTTATTATGTGCCTGCTATGAGTAGAAACATTATTTCAGTTTCATGTTTGGATAATGATGAATTTGATTTTGTTATTAAAAATGGCAATGCTCATATTCGTCGCCAAGGCATTTCTTATGGCAATGCCATGTTGCAAAATGGCCTTTATATCCTTGATTTACAAAACAAAGAGTCCATATACAACATTAATACAAAGAGGGTTAAATCAAACGAAATAAACCCTACTTACTTCTGGCATTGTCGTTTAGGACATGCAAACAAAAAACGTATTTCAAGACTCCATAAAACTGGAGTGCTTGGGTCATTTGACTTAGAGTCTTCTGACACATGCGAGCCATGTTTGCATGGAAAAATGACAAAAAGTCCTTTTAATAAAAAAGGTGAAAGGACTAATGGCTTATTGGAACTAATACATACCGATGTATGTGGACCTTTAAGTACACATGCTAGAGGTGGTTTTAGCTACTTCGTGACATTCATAGATGACTTCAGTAGATATGGCTATGTCTATCTAATGAAGTACAAGTCCGAAACTTTTGAGAAATTCAAAGAGTTTAAGAACGAAGTAGAAAACCAACTTGGCAAAAGTATAAAAGCCATTCGATTAGATCGAGGTGGCGAATACTTAAGCCAAGAGTTTGACAGTCATCTAAAGGAGTGTGGTATTATTTCACAGCTCACTCCTCCTGGAACACCTCAATGGAATGGTGTGTCCGAAAGGAGAAATCGAACTCTGTTGGACATGGTTCGATCTATGATGAGTCAAGCTAATCTTCCTATCTCTTTTTGGGGTTATGCATTAGAAACTGCTGCGTTTCTATTGAACCGTACTCCAACTAAAGCAGTTGAAAAGACACCATATGAGGTATGGACTGGGAAAGAACCCAATATGTCTTTTCTCAGGATTTGGGGCTGTGAAGCACATGTTAAGAAATTAACATCTGACAAACTAGAGTCCAAATCCAGTGTCTGCTTGTTTGTGGGTTATCCTAAAGAAACAAAGGGATACTACTTTTACTCACAAGCCGAGAACAAAGTATTGGTTGCTCGCAAGGCTATTTTCTTGGAAAAGGAGTTCCTTCTCAAGAAAGACAGTGGGAGTAAAGTAGAACTTGGAGAAATTCAAGCGCCACAAACTCCTATAGAGGATGGTTTGGAAATGGGATCAAGTTCACAACCAATTGTGGAACAAGAACCCATTACACAAGAACCTAAAAGGTCGGGTAGGGTACGTCAGGAGATTGAGAGATATGGATTTCTAATCACTGACAGTGACACTATTGAGTTAGTAGATCGTGAGGATCCTACTACCTACAGAGAAGCTATTGAGAGCCCAGACTCGGAAAATTGGCTTGAAGCCATGAAATCTGAGATGCAATCAATGTACGATAACCAGGTTTGGACCTTTGTTGATCCACCGGAAGGTGCTAAGGTAATTGAATGCAAGTGGCTATTCAAACTCAAAGCTGATAAGACCTACAAAGGTAGACAATTAGCAAAAGGTTTTCGACAAACTCATGGCGTAGACTATGATGAGACCTTTTCGCCTGTAGTCATGCTCAAATCCATTAGGATCTTGCTTGCCATAGCTGCATATCATGATTATGAGATATGGCAAATGGATGTCAAAACTGCTTTCCTCAACGGAAATTTACTTGAGGATGTGTATATGACACAGCCTGAAGGTTTTGTCAATCCTAAGCATCCTAAAAAGGTTTGCAAGCTTCAAAAATCCATTTATGGATTAAAGCAAGCATCCCGAAGTTGGAATCTTCATTTTGATGAGGCAGTCAAAGAATTTGACTTCATCAAAAACGAAGATGAGCCTTGTGTGTACAAGAAGGTTAGTGGGAGCATAGTAGTATTTCTGGTCCTATATGTGGACGGCATCCTTCTCATTGGGAATGATATTCCAACATTGCAAAAGGTTAAGCAATGGTTGGGAAAATGTTTCTCAATGAAAGACTTAGGTGAAGCCGAGACAATACTTGGTATTCGAATCTATAGAGATAGATCAAATCGGCTTTTGGGACTAAGTCAAGAAAAGTACATAGACAAAGTACTAAAGCGTTTTAGTATGGGAGACTCAAAGAAAGGGTACATACCTTTGGCTTTGGGAGTTCCTTTGACTAAAGAACAGTGCCCTAAAACCAAAGAGGAAAGGGACAACATGAGTAGAATCCCATATGCATCTGCTATTGGATCTATCATGTACGTTATGTTATGTACTAGGTTGGATGTTGCTCATGCACTGAGTATAACCAGTAGGTTTCAGCAAGACCCTGGTGAGAAGCTCTGGTCTGCTATAAAAGGGATCCTTAAGTACCTGCGAAGGACTAAGGATCACTTCTTGGTGTATGGTGGTCAAGAAGAGCTCGTCATACAAGGTTATGCCGATGCTGCTTTTCAGACCAGCACTCAGGATTCTAGATCGCAATCTGGGTTTGTTTTTGTTTTAAACGGTGGTGCTGTCAGCTGGAGAAGCTCAAAGCAAGAGACCGTTGCCGACTCAACTACAGAATCTGAGTATATTGCAGCAAGTGAGGCTGCAAAAGATGCTGTTTGGATTAAAAATTTCATTAATGGATTAGGAGTGGTCCCAAGCATCCTAGATCCATTAGAAATTTTCTGTGACAATAATGGGGCCATCGCACAGGCCAAGGAACCCCGGTCACACCAGAAATCCAAACACATACTCAGGAGGTACCACCTGATCAGAGAAATCATTGATCGTGGGGACGTCAAGGTTAGCAAGATAGCAAGTGAAGAAGATGTAGCAGATCCTTTGACGAAACAGTTACGTCCAAATCTGCACGAGGCTCATTTGAGAGCGTTCGGTCTTAGGGCTATGCCCAATTGGGACTAGTGCTAGTGGGAGATTGTTAGTGTAAGCCCTAGCCCCAATACATTATAATAAAACACTTAGTTAATAAAATGAGGCATTTGTTTTATCTTTTGTATTCCTGTGCATGTCAATTGATAAAACTATCCAAGAATGTCGTTTCGGTTTAAGTTATCATGTGTGAGGCACATGGATTGTAAGACCTTGAAACAAATGGGACTTCATTCTAAATATCCCTAGTCAGTCATTGTTATGGGAATAACAAATGAATTAAGACTAGTATGCTCTCTCTGATACTATGAGTTCTGTCTTACGGATCATTAGGACAAGAGTGTCAATCAGAGATCATAGATACATGTAAAAGAACATGGTATCTGGATTCGATCCGCTCATGAGAACACTACATGGTACAAGTCATAAGTGTTTCTCATATGCAAGTTTTGTATCGGAGTTCTTAGACCTGAAATCTCTATGAAACTCTTTATGAATTACTGTGTACTTTGACATACACCTAACGTGCTCGTAACAGAGTGACAAGTACGGGTATGATTGGTTATGCATTAATTCATGTTAGAGAGCATGAGAGAAGTGAAGGGATTACCCCTCTCGATAAGAGAGAAAATATCACCGGCCACTTGATCAGTGAACTGAGAAGTGTATGGCCATACCGAGATGAAATAATGAGTAATCATTATTTATCTGAGAGTTCAGTGGCACTGGAATATCAAGAAAGGAATTAATATATATAAGGATGACTAGTTCCATGCCTTATACTAATTCTGATATTTGTGGGTAAGGGACTATGCGAAATTGCATTAGGTCACCAAATGCCATATGCATTTTCATTTAATTTGGAATGCTATAATATCTTGCTAGAGAATATATATAGCCTTTGAATTAATTTATTAATTCATTGCCAACATTAAATGGACCTATAGGATCGCACACAAAGCATTGGGCTTAAAATACTTAAATTAAGTATTGGACATTAATTTGGGCTTTTAATTAAAGTCAAATTAATGTATGTAATGGGTTATAAAATTTCTATTGGGCTTTAGTCCATGAGAGAGAGAAATTCAGCCCACAAGGTTTAATTTCAATTAATTAATTAAGTTACATTAATTAAGTTAATTGAGTATTAAAGCCTAAAGGAATTTAAATTAAATTAAATCACTTATATAATTGATGAAGTGGCCGAAATTCCAAGAGGGAAATCAAGGAATTTCAGCACATGTGTATTAGTTATATTAAGTGTTTCAATTTAATTAAATGTCTTATGATTTATTTCAAATTTAAATTTAAATTCAAAGGAGTTTAATTCAAAATATATTACTTATCTTTAGGAAGTGAAAGAGTTTGAATTAATTATCTTAGGATAGTTGAATTCAAATCAAAGACTTGCCAAAGGATAAGCATATATATTAAATGAAATAAAACCCTAAAGAGATGTGTGGTTTTTGGGTGAAACCCTAAGCTTTCTTCTATGGTTTTTGCATGAAACCCTCTCTCTCTCTCAAGAATTCTTTAGCCAATTTTCACAAGGAGAAAGGATAGTTCCTCATTCTCTTGTGATCTTGGGTAGTAATAGCAACCTAAGAGAAGTACAAAATCATATTTTGTAGCTTCAAACCATTGCCCTTACACAATACCGAAAAAGAGAGCTAGCAACCTCTATTTTAAGCCGTCGGTGCAATTGTGTGTGTGAGAATAGAGGGAGTAGCGTAAAAGGCTGTTCCTTGGCATTGGTGATCAAGATCTAAGGTGGATAAAGGCATCTCGGTTGCTGATCATCACGAAACTCAAGTTTTAAAAGGCATCTCAACTTGTAAGTTTTACAACCTAAAATTGCATGTTTCGATTCTAGCTTTGGATATGAATGGTATGTATGATAAAATTTTTGGTTTTCCGCTGTGCTATCATGATATTCATACCATGTCATATTCCATCATTTTTCGAACCAAAGTTTAGGAGGAAGTAAGTTATTTAAACTTATAAAAAAGAGAAATTAAGGCAATTTTTGAGCTTGAAACAAAAAGTTTTGACTGTGGCAAAATATGAGAAACAGTTTAGCCATTTAAATAAATATGTTCCAGAATCGATGCTGATTGAAGCTTTCATGTGTCAATAGTTTGAAGATGGATTGAATGACGGAATCAAAGAAAGGTTGATTAGACCTACATCTTTGCAACTGCTGAATTTTTATCAACTTATTCAAGCAACCATTCAAGTAGAGAATAATGAGTTATCTAAGAGAGAAAGCAAATAGAGGAGTGGGGCTAGAGGTGGATATTCAACTACGAAAAGAACTAGAGGAGTGTAGGAAAATTAGCTAGTTGAGACTGTTAATAGTCTTGCTACTAAAGAAAGATGTTAAGGATCATCTACAATATCTAGATCTATCAGGAAAACACCAATAAGTTAGAGTAAAGGTTAGAAATCAGAGTGTTCTTACTATTCAAGATAGCACTAGGGCACTTGTAGGATATTGACAAGTGCATGTTTTAGGTATGGTAGCACTGACCACTAAATGGAAAATTATCCCATGAAATGGGAGCAAGGATCTATATAGCAAGGTAGTAGAGGATCTTCTAATGCACCCTTAACTAGTAGAGGTTGAGGTAGAGGGTATGGTGGATCAAGCCAATTTGGAATCCAGCCTAGAAATATATCTAAAACTATTAATCGACCTACAATTCTTATTATCCCTAGTCGAGCTCATGCAATGAAAGCTCATGAGGATCGAGATACCTCAGAAGTTATAGTAGGTATTTTTCTCTCTTTAACTTTGATGTTCATTCACTTATTGATCCTGGCTCTACCCATTCTAATGTTTGCTTTGGGCATGTGGGAAGAAACATGTCAATTATGCATCAATTAGATTTTGACATTTGTGTAACTAGCCTATTAGGGCATAATGTCTATGTTAATTAAGTATGTAAAGATTATCCCATTATAACTCAAGGGAAGGAATTTTTAGCTGATCTCATTGAGTTGCCAATTCAGGGATTTGATGTAATATTGGGCATGGATTGGTTATCAAAATATCATGCAATGGTTAATTATGGGGCAAAGATAGTAGCATTTAGATATGTTATTGGTAGAGAAGTAGTTGTTCAAGGCATTCAAGCTAAACCCTTAGCAAATGTGATATATGTTATCTAAGCCAAATAATTTTTTAGAATGGGATATTAAGTATTTTTAACTTTGGTACTTGAATCAAAAAGGGACAAAGTAAAACTTCAAGATATACCGGTGGTTAATAAGTTTCCTAAAATTTTTTCTGAAGATTTACCTAGTCTTACACCTAAAAGGGAAGTAGAGTAATCCATAGAAATTCTACCTGATACAGCTCCTATTTTTAAAGCACTTATAGAATGGCCCATCGAAATTAAAGGAGTTAAAAGTTCAATTACATAAGTTACTAGAAAAAGGCTTCATTAGGCCTAGTGTGTCACATTAGGGTGCAGCAGTTCTATTTGTTAAAATGAAAAAGGATGGTTCTATGAGAATGTGTATAGACTATCAACAACTTAATAAAGTAACCATGAAGCATAGGTTTCTATTTCCATGAATAAAATACTTATTTGGTCAGATGAAAGATGCTGGTGTATTTTCAAAGATTAATTTGCAATTAGGATACTATCAACTTTGAGTAAAAGATGAGAATATTCTAAAACTTGTATTTAGATCCCAGTATGGTCATTATTAATTTTTAGTCATGCCTTTTCGGTTAACCAATGCACCGATAGCTTTTATAGAACTAATGAACGGGGTATTTCGACCTTATTTAGATTAATTTATGATGTTGTTTATTGAAGATATTCAAGAAATGAATATGAGTATGTAGAGCATTTGAGGATTACATTCTAGACCTGAAAAAGAAATAATTATATGCCAAACTGAGCAAATGTGATTTTTTACTCAAAGAAATTTTTTTCCTTGGACATATTATGTTATCTAAAGGCTTTAAAGTGGATCCAAATATAGCAAAAGCCATTGTTAATTCAAAACCTCCTCAAAATGTGTATAAAGTAAGAAGTTTTTTGGGTTTGGTAGGTTACTATAGTCACTTTGTGAAATGATTTTTAGTTATTGCTTCTCCACTCACTAAGTTACTACTGAAGGGTATCAAGTTTGAATGGATTAATCGACGTCAATTTAGCTTTGAACAATTAAAGAAGATGTAAACAAAAGATCCAATTATAACACAGCTGGTTTAGGTAAAGAGAATTCTATGTGTAATGATGCCTCCTGAATTGGTTTGGGTTATGTACTAATGCAAGATGACAAGGTGGTGGCTTATGCATCTAAACAATTAAAACCTTATAAACAAAACTACCTTACATATGATTAGAGTTGGCAGCGGTAGTATTTTCTTTGAATTTATGGTGACACCACTTGTGTGAAGAAAGATGTAGAGTTTATACGAATCATAAGATTCTCAAGTATTTGCTTACTTAGAAGGAACTTAATTTGAGGCAACGTAGATGGTTAGAATTATTTAAAGATTATGATTGTATAGTTGATTACTGCCTGGGAAAAGTGAATGTTATGGCTAATGCCTTAAGTAATAAGATTATGGCAACTATGATGTTACGGTAGTGTAAATGGAAATTTAAATTAGATGGTGTATTAATAGCTCAATTGAAAGCTTGACCTAATATGAAACAAACAGTAGATGTGTAGTTAACATTAGTTTATTGATGTGTTAACCCTATTTTGATCGTTTGATTAACACCAGAGCCATGTAGAACTAGGATAAAGGTGATTAAATCTAATTAGCACCTGGGTCACGCAAAATCAAGATGACTTGATTGGAAACGATTAGTGCCTGGGGCATGCAGAATCAGGTCAAGTTGATTTAAATCTAATTAGCACCTAGGGCATGTAGAATCAGGTTGTTTGAATGCATCTGATCAGTGCCTAGGGCATGCAAAATCAAGATAACTTTATTGGAACTAGTTATTATCTGGTTATTTGGCCTGTAAAACCAAATAAGATTTGAGTAAGATTTAATTAGTGTCGACTATAGACTAACCTTCGCGTTGGTTGATTTTTCTATGAGTTGTATTATCTCCTCTAAAATCAATATTCCACTAGGGAAATGTTGGGCCAGTTTCTGATGGGGATTTATTTTAACCCTTAGTCTCACTAGACTGCATATAGTATGAGTAGGGTATCGTTCCAAAGGGAACGGGGTAAATTTTGTATTGATGTAACAATGAGTAAATGGATAGGTATCAATTTCAATTATAATAAAGCAATTTATATAAACACTAAACTACTTAATATATATTGAGTTAATTTTGGATAATAGATTACTTAAAAGATAGGATGAACATACATTATAACCAAATAGAACAAGTTTATCTTTGAATTAATTTACAATTATATGAATGTTATGAATGGAGAATTTAGCCAAGATTCTTTAAAGCAACTCTCATTGTCAATAAATAATGTTCTTATTTAGAGTCTATAAGCATTCTCATGTCATTATAGAGATAAATAAGAATTATGAAGCTCTATGCCAATTCTTTAACCCCTTAAAGTGAATTCCTTATCTCTAAGTGAATTCAATGCTTTAAGTAAATTCATTTAACTTTCCATCAAAGAATTCCAACTCTCATTCCGAATTAAATGACTAACATACTTAATATGGTGATCAAGCATACTAAGCAAATCAAAGCACTTAAACAAACTTAAATCATACTTCATACATAAAGAAAATAAACATTCATAGTACAAAGATAAGTAGATGAATAACAACTTAAATTACACAATTATAATGTATCAAAAGAACTTAGCCATAAACAAAATTACAATAAAAATGAAATAAGAGACAAGAAAACATCACTCCCTAGGGTTTACTTTCTATTTTGACCATCTGATAAATCTCTTATTCCTTTGGCGTTGCTCTTTTGTCATCCTTTGAAAACTAAGTAAAAACAGAAAAACCAAAACAACTAAAAATGTTCTTAAGAAAACAGTCAAAGAAATCTTTTATTTTTTTTTCTCTCTTTTTTTTTTTGATTAGAGTTTTTCTCCCATATATATATGTCTTAAATCTACAGGTATGTCTCTTAATTATTCACGAAAGGTTGCTTCTGAAAGGACATAACATTTGGTTGAAAACTCAGGTTCAAAAGACACATCGTTTTGGAAGCAGATTCTCTATCCGACTCGTGAATACCTTCACGAGTCGTGATCTTCTTCTCTTTAAAGACTCGTGAACATATGCCGACTAGTGAACACCTTCACGAGTCGTGATGTACTTCACGACACGTGATTCTGATGCCAAATCGTGAGCTTCCATCTTTACTCCTGGTTTAGCCTTACTCGTGATCCTTGTCCGAGTCGTGAACCATTTCACGACTCGTGATCTTCTTCTTCGAAATTTTCACAAACTTCTTCATTTTCCTCACACTTCACCAATTTTAACCTAAAAACAAACACAAACACATAAATTGAACATAAACACATAAAAATACATATAATACTACATATTTAACTACATAAATAAGATAAAAACACATATAAAAAGGTAGACATTTAACATGACATCAAATTCCCCCACACTTAAACCTTGATTGTCCCCAAGCAAGAGAAAAGTGAGAAAATCTAATCCCAAGTTAAAACAAATAAGTCAAATTATAAGGTATTGCTAAATTTTCACTTAAGATAAGATTGATATGAAGTCAAACACCTTAACACCCAAAATATTAGTATATCAAGACTTAAAACATGCATCTTAGATTATCAAGTCACCTAAATTTACTAAATTCAACATTAAGAATATAGAGTCTCAAGACTAACCATGCTCAAGTGAATAATGATCATAAAACTTAAGATTCTAAGACTAAAGTTGCCTTTTAGGACAGTTAAGAAGCACACATACCCTTAAACCCATCTCATGGCATTTTTAGACTACTTTTTTTCTTTTTCTTTGTTTTTCTTATTATTTTTTTCTTAGCATGGGTATACTTTTAGACTTTATCCCATGAATAGCAAGAGAATGTAGTAATGGGTGCGTTTTACGCTCCATCCCATACTTTATTGAACTTTTAGATATGCATCTTGCTTTATTTAGTTGATTTTCATTTTCATTCATTTTTTTTATTAGTCCTCATCCATTATTGAAAGGCTAAAGGTAAGTATTATGGCTATAGTTTCCATAAGACAACTAAAATCCAAAAATCTTAAACTAAATGAGCATATTCTAACCTTAAAGCATAGTTAATGAAGAGACTAAACAACTAAAATGTTGAAAGAAGTAAAAAGAGAACTTAAAAACATAAAACACATGTCAAAAATCTTGCAAAACTAATCAAATGAGTATAAGAGGTAAATGAATCTTCATAACAACCTATATTATATGCACTATGAGCAATACTTATAATAGAACTTACTAAAAAGATTGTCTACATAAAGAAAAACAACACACACAAGTGCTCCCCCACACTTAAAACACGTATTATCCTCAATGTGGAGAAACAAAACAAACATACAAATAAAAAGAAAATAAAAAACAAACAAAAGCATAGAGGAAAGAAAAACTCCCCTCAAATCATGGTGAAGTTGGAGGCGAAACAACCACATAGCCCGATTGGGCAATGAAAGCGTCCACCTTGTGCTCAAGGCGGTGTTGACTATGAACTAATTGAGTGGTGGTTTGCTCCAAGAAAGCCAATTGACTTTGGATGGCGGATTGACCATGTAGCAACTGATTAAACATAGAAGTAGTGATATTCGAAGAAGATCCAGCAGTCGGTGTGAAAATAGGTGAATGGCTAGGTGTACCCGCCATAGGATCATCACTAGGCCCTTGCTCCATTGGCCTTGACTCTTCCGAAGTACTTTCCATATTAGCCACCTGTGGAGTAGAAGTACCATGAAGTTCCTTCCAACAAGAACGATATATAGGTGGTATGTATTGAAAAGAATTGTTAGTGACTTCACCTCTTATAAACAAATGCTTTGAAAAATATAGGCATGGAAGTACACCAACATAAACACGCAAATCAACATCAATACCCCTAGCAATAGCAGCAATAACATGTCCATGTGTAATAGGGGACTCCGGGCAACTAACATAATTCAACAATTGCTTGAAAATCCAATAAGACCAACATATAGACTTATGGTTATGCACACACCACATCAAGAAAAGTTCATGACTTGAAACCCTATTAAATTCATGCTTGTTAAAGACAATGGAGGCAAGAATCTTATGCAAAATCCAGTATTTCAAGTCCGATATAAACATGGATTTGGCATCTCTAGCCCTATAAGGTGTAGTCAAACCAGTAAGAAAGTTCCAAAACTCATTTGGTCTATAACTCTTAGGAGGAGTACATAAACCGTTTGGACCAAAGCCAAAAATTCGATGCATCATGAAATAAGTAAGAGTATAGTCAACACCATTCAAGCGAAAGTCTACAAGCCTAGGATTATCAGCATTTTCTTTGAAATTTGTGTAAAATTCCAAGACTAAGTCAGTATAGAACTGCTCATGCATATTAACAAACCTCAAGAGACCACATGCAGACAACATCTCATTCACTTCATCAAGAACACCCACACTTTCAAGCAAAGAATTAGGAAAATACTTACATTGAGATTTGGCTCTATCTTTTAACACAAGGAACCGGTTACCTTCATGAATGGAAGAAAGAGGAAATGGAGAACCAAAGTCTGTCTGCAAACTTTGTAATGGTGCTGCATCTTCTCCTTGCTGACTCCTTAAAGCTGAAATGTTCTTTGTCCTTACCATTTTTGTTAAAGAGAAGAAATGGGGAACAATGTGTAACGTGAATGAAATGAGAGGAAATGGGAAGAAAAGGTCCAGAGAAAGAAAGACAAAGAGGCAAAAGGAAATGCAAGTTATAGTTACAGAGAAAGAAGTGAACGAGATGATTAAAAAGAAAAGAAAATGTAAAAACTAAAAAAAATAAACTACCACAGTATTTATAGAAGAAGAAAAGGGAAAATGAAAAGGGATGACGTTTAGAAACCCTAAACTTAAGGTATAACCGTTCCCCCTCTTAATTTGAAGTTAAATAAGGGTAGTTATTCTAATTAATAACCGCTAATACTACTAATTAGAAGAAATAAAAGTAAAATAAAGAAATGAAAATAGAATAAAAATAAACATAGGGAGTTAAAAATCACGAATCGTAACTCTTGGAACAGTGCTTTACGAGTCGGCATGTGCCTCACGACTCGGTAGGAATCGCACGACTTGTGAAAAGAAGACACGATGGATAAAAGAGAAATCATCACGAGTCGGCATGTCGGTCACGACTCGTGAGTCGTTTGCTTCTATGCTACACGTAATATCCTTCACGACTAGTGACTCTGCTCACGACTGAATGAATGAAGCCACTATAATACTCGTGAACACATTCACGAGTCGTGATCATACTCGTGAAAGTAATGGATTCTGCTGCAAAACTTAAAAAACTTGGTCCAAAAATTACAGTAACAAAGAAAAATAAGCTAAGGAACATAAAAACTATATAAAACACATAATGTAGTCTACAATCAAACCATAAAATAAACAAATTCAAACTAAAAGAACTAAGGAAAAACAAAAAGGATATGAAGAATTATGCAAAAGAAGAATTTATCAAAGAAACTTTGTGAGTAGGAACCAATGCATCACCAATGAAATAAGTTTTCAATCTATGTCCATTAACCTTAAAAACCTCACCTTTATCATTAGCAATATCAACAGCTCCATAAGAAAAAACTTGAACAACTTTGAAAGGTCCCGACCATCTAGACTTTAATTTTCCAGGAAATAGCTTCAATCGAGAATTATACAAAAAAACCATGTCACAAACTTGAAATTCTTTCTTTAGTACATGTTTATCATGCCATGATTTAGTTCTTTCTTTATATAACTTTGCATTTTCATAAGCATTCATACGAAGTTCCTCTAACTCTTGTAATTGAAGCAATCTCTTTCTACCAACTTGTTGCATATCAAAATTTAACACCCTAGTTGCCCAATAAGCTTTATGTTCAATCTCAACCGGCAAATGACAAGACTTACCATAAACCAATTGATAAGGTGTAAGACCTATGGGTGTTTTAAAAGCTGTTCTATATGCCCAAAGAGCATCATCTAACTTCAGTGCCCAATATTTTCTCGACCTAGAGACTGTCTTCTCCAAAATCCACTTAAGCTCCCTATTACTAATCTCAACTTGTCAACTAGTTTGGGGATGATAAGGTGTAGCAATTTTATGAGTCACATTATATTCTCTCAACAACTGTTCTATAATTTTATTGCAAAAATGAGACCCACCATCACTAATAATGGCCCTAGGTGTTCCAAATCTAGGAAATATAACCTTCTTAAGCATCTTCTTAACTACCTTGGCATCATTTGTAATAAATGGACTTGCTTCCACCCACTTAGATACATAATCCACCATAACTAAAATATACCTATTCCCTAAAGAACTAGGAAATGGTCCCATAAAGTCCATACCCCAAACATCAAACAATTCAACTTCTAAGATACCATGTAAAGGCATTTCATTCCTCCTAGACAAATTTCCCATTCTTTGGCACTTATCACAACTTAATACAAAGTCCTTAACATCCTTAAATAATGTAGGCCACCAAAAACTAGCTTGTAAAACCTTAGAAGCTGTCTTAGAAACTCCAAAGTGACCACCTACAGCATAAGAATGACAATGAGCTAATACTTCACCAACCTCTTCATGAGGAAGACACCTCTTAATCAATCCATCTGCACATCTCCTATATAATAAAGGCTCTTCCCAATAGTAAAACTTCACATCATGAAGGAATTTCTTCCTTTGCCTATAATCTAAACCATAAGGAAGCATACCACTTACTAGGTAGTTTGTTATATCAGCAAACCAAGGAGTTTCCTTGGAAACCACACTAAAAAGATGTTCCCCATGAAAAGCTTCATCAATAGGTACCCCATCATCATTACCTTGCAAAACACTTTGGGTCAATCTAGATAAATGGTCCGCGACCAAATTCTCCTTCCCCTTTTTATCTCTTATTTCTCAATCAAACTCTTGTAACATCAAAATCCATCTCAACAATCTAGGCTTAGCATCTTTCTTACTCAAAAGGTACTTAAGGGCAGCATGATCAGAATAAACAATGACTTTTTACCCTACAAGATAAACCCTAAATTTATCAAAAGCATACACAATAGCCAAGAGTTCTTTTTCAGTTGTGGAGTAGTTAATTTGAGCATCATCTAGTAATTTGCTAGCATAATAAATAACAAAAGGCTTCCCATCAATTCTTTGTCCTAAAACAACCCCAACCGCATAATTACTAGCATCACACATCAATTCAAAAGGTTGATTCCAATTTGGTAGTTGCAACACTGGTGAAGTAATAAGAGCATGTTTAAGAGTTTCAAAAGATTTAAGACATGCATCATCAAAATGAAAATCAACATCTTTACCTAGCAATGTGCATAAGGGTTTAGCTATCTTAGAAAAATCTTTGATAAACCTCCTATAAAAACCAGCATGACCGAGAAAGCTTCTAACATCTTTAACATTTTTAGGAGGAGGCAAATTAGCAATAATTTCAATTTTAGCTCTATCAACTTCAATCCCCCTATTAGAAACTAAATGTCCCAAAACAATACCCTCTTGAGCCATAAAATGACACTTCTCCCAATTTAAAACCAAACCATGCTCCATACATCTATCAAGCACCTTAGAAAGATTAGATAAACAATCCTCATAATTAGTACCATACACACTAAAGTCATCCATGAAAACTTCTACACATTGATCAATATGATCACTAAAGATAGAAAACATGCACCTCTGGAAAGTAGCTGGTGCATTACACAAACCAAAAGGCATTCGTCTAAATGCAAAAGTTCCATATGGGCATGTAAAAGTTGTCTTAGATTGGTCATGTGGATGAATTGGTATTTGATAAAAACCACTCAACCCATCTAAGTAGCAAAAGTAAGAAAAATTAGCCAATCTTTCAATAATTTGATCAATAAAGGGTAAAGGAAAATGGTCCTTCCTTATAGCCTTATTTAACTTCCTATAGTCCACACTCATACGCCAACCCGTGATATTCCTAGTAGGAATTAAATCATTGCTATCATTACGAATTACAGTCAAACCACCCTTTTTAGGGACAACTTGAATTGGGCTTACCCACTTACTATCACTTATAGAATAAATTATACCATTATCAAGCAATTTAATTATTTCCTTCCTCACAACTTCCTTAAGAGTTGGATTAAGCCTTCTTTGACCCTCAATAGATGGCTTAGAATCCTCCTCCAACAAAATTCTATGCATGCAAACCTTAGGTGCAATCCCTTTTAAATCATTAATTGAATATCCCATAGCATGTCGATGAGCAAGTAAAATATCACGTAAGGCACCCACATTATGCTTAGCAATTGATGAGTTAACAATGAATGGTAATTGAGAATTTGAATCTAGAAATTCGTACCTTAAGCTTGTTGGTAGTGGCTTGAGTTCAAGCTTGATGTCCTCCTTAGATGTCTTTGATGACATATCCTCATCCTTTCTCAAAGACTCAATTTTTGAGAATCTTCCTTGGAAAGGATATGAGGCAACTTGCAAAACCTCATCACAACTCTCATTCAAACAATAAGGTGCAATAGGATTTTGACTCAAACAATCATGCACAACACTATCAATACACTCATCAAGAATATCATAAGAATCAATTCTATTTACCACCTCTATTGGTGAAGATTTAATCATGCCAAAAACATTAAACTCAATTCTTTCACCATTAACCTCAAGAGATATTTTACCATTTTTCATATCAAAAACAGCCCCAGCAGTAATTAAGAAAGGCCTACCAAACAAAATAGGAATTTCAGGATCTTCATCCATTTCTAACACAACAAAATCAGCAAGAATCCCAAATTTAGCCACTTTGGTTGGAATATTTTCTAATATGCCTATAGGGTGTGAAATAGATTTATTTGCCATTGATAAGCACATATTAGTAGGCTTTAACTCACCCAAATCAAGCTTTTTATAAATTGAGTAAGGCATAAGACTAACACTAGCACCCATATCACATAGGGCCTTATCAAAATATGTACCACCTATAACACAACCATAAAACAACCCGGATCCTTTAGCTTAGGTAGGTATTTAGAATACATAGCCTTAGACTCTTCTACCAAAGAAACATAACCATAATCTTCAAGCTTACCCTTGTGACTCACAATTTCTTTTAAAAATTTTGCCCATGAAGGCATATCCTTAATGGGATCTACAAAGGGTATAGTTATAGTAAGTTCCTTCAAATAATTCAAAAACTTTCCAAATTGCTTATCAAGATTTCTTCTAATGAGTCTTTGAGGAAATGGCAAAACATTCAAATTAACTTTAGGTCCATCTTCCCTAGATGAGGTTATCTTTTCCTTAGGTTTATTAAGCTTATTATCATTTTCACTTGCATCCAAAACATGATCATCATTCACAATAAGATTCTCATCACTTTTACTATTACTCTCAATCTTTTTCCCACTCCTTAACATAATGGATTGAACTGATTCATGAGGCAAAAACTCAGGTTGACTTGGTAACTTGCCTAAAGGTTTAGCACTAGAAGTGGCTTGTTGAGCCAATTGGTTTTCAAGCATCTTATTATGAGTGACAAGTTGATCAATTTTAGTCTTTATTTGCCTAAATTGTTCCTCATTTTGCTTGTTAGTAGTCATTTGATGATTAACAAATTGCTCCATCAAATTCTCTAAATGGGATTTAGGTTGTTGGGAGTTAAAAGGTAGCTTATTTGGAAAAGGTGATGGGTTAGGTAACTTGTTCATATGATTGTTGTTGTTAGGAGGGTTCAATTGAGCATTTTGGTTAGACCAAGAAAAACCAGGATGGTTTCTCCATTGTGGGTTATAATAATTGGAATTTTGACCCAACCTTTGATTATAGTGCCCTTGAACAAAACTGACATCCTCACTAGACCCCTCACTACAATTAGCATACATATGAGATCCACCACATTTTCACATACTTGATTAACATTTTCAACATTGGAATTAGAATTACTTACCATTTTTGTCAAAGCTTCTTCCTTAGCCGTCAAAAGATTTATGGAATCCAATTCCAAAACCCCTTAGCCTTTGCCATAGTGGGTTCATCTCCCATATAACCTTGTGAGGCTAATTTTTCCAACAAAGTTTCAGCTTCCTTAGCAGTCTTTTCTAACCATTTTCCACCTGAAGCAGCATTAACAATATTTCTATTTTCCTCCATTAACCCATTGTAAAAGATTTGAGGAATCATCCAATCCGGCAAGCCATGATGAGGACATTGCCTTTGAAGTTCCTTAAACTTTCCCAAGAGGTATAAATGGTTTCATTAGGCAATTGTTTAAATGTAGATATTTGATTTCTAAATTTTGCTGTTTTATGTGGCGGAAAATACTTATGAACAAAAGCTTGTTTTAATTGGTCCCAAGTAGTAATTGTCTCACTAGGTATGCTAGCAAGACAAACTTGAGCTTTTTCTTTCAAAGAAAATGGAAATAACCTAAGTCTAATAGCATCATTACTCACTCTATTAATTTTAAACGTAGCACACACATTAAGAAAAGCAAGAATATGAGCATAAGGAACTTCCCCTTGCAAACCTCCAAATTGATTATTTTGCACCATTTGAATGACAGCTGGCTTGATCTCAAAATTATTATTAGCAATAGCCGGTGCCGCTATTCCTCCAAAACTTTCTGAAATATTTGGCATCGCAAAATCACCAAGAGTTCTCCTTTCTTCAACAGCCATAATTGGTATATTATGACCTTCCTCCAACTTAGCAGTTTGTTCTCCTTCTACTTGCAATTGAAATTTCTCTTGTAACTTCCTTCTAAGTTCCCTACACAAATCGAAAATACTTTAAGTCTAAAATTATTACAAAAATTCTAATACTAAAACAAACAAAACATCAAATAAAATTTCGTACATCTAAATAACTAATTTATATAATAAAGTCCTAAAACATCTACTCCTTTGTATCAATCAATAAAAATTCATTTAATCCGTTCCCCGGCAACGGCACCAAAATCTGATGGGGATTTATTTTAACCCTTAGTCTCACTAGACTGCATATAGTATGAGTAGGCTATCGTTCCAAAGGGAACGGGATAAATTTTGTATTGATGTAACAATGAGTAAATGGATAGGTATCAATTTCAATTATAATAAAGCAATTTACATAAACACTAAACTACTTAATATATATTGAGTTAATTTTGGATAATAGATTACTTAAATGATAGGATGAACATACATTATAACCAAATAGAACAAGTTTATCTTTGAATTAATTTACAATTGTATGAATGTTATGAATGGAGAATTTAGCCAAGATTCTTTAAAGCAACTCTCATTGTCAATAAAGAATGTTTTTATTTAGAGTCTATAAGCATTCTCATGTCATTATAGAGATAAATAAGAATTATGAAGCTCTATGCCAATTCTTTAACCCCTTAAAGTGAATTCCTTATCTCTAAGTGAATTCAATGCTTTAAGTAAATTCATTTAACTTTCCATCAAAGAATTCCAACTCTCATTGCGAATTAAAGACTAACATACTTAATATGATGATCAAGCATACTAAGCAAATCAAAGCACTTAAACAAACTTAAATCATACTTCATGCATAAAGAAAATAAACATTCATAGTACAAAGATAAGTAGATGAATAACAACTTAAATTACATAATTATAATGTATCAAAAGAACTTAGCCATAAACAAAATTACAATAAAAATGAAATAAGAGATAAGAAAACATCACTCTCCAGGGTTTACTTTCTATTTTGACCTTCTGATAAATCTCATATTCCTTTGGCTTTGCTCTTTTGTCATCCTTTGAAAACTAAGTAAAAACAGAAAAACCAAAACAACTAAAAATGTTCTTAAGAAAACAGTCAAAGAAATCTTTTATTTTTCTTTCTCTCTTTTTTTTTTTGATTAGAGTTTTTCTCCCATATATATATGTCTTAACTCTACAGGTATGTCTCTTAATTATTCACGAAAGGTTGCTTCTGAAAGGACATAACATTTGGTTGAAAACTCAGGTTTAAAAGACACATCGTTTTGGAAGCAGATTCTCTATCCGACTCGTGAATGCCTTCATGAGTCGTGATCTTCTTCTCTTTAAAGACTCGTGAACATATGCCGACTAGTGAACACCTTCACGAGTCGTGATGTACTTCACGACACGTGATTCTGATGCCAAATCGTGAGCTTCCATCTTTACTCCTGGTTTAGCCTTACTCGTGATCCTTGTCCGAGTCGTGAACCATTTCACGACTCGTGATCTTCTTCTTCGAAATTTTCACAAACTTCTTCATTTTCCTCACACTTCACCAATTTTAACCTAAAAACAAACACAAACATATAAATTGAACATAAACACATAAAAATACATATAATACTACATATTTAACTACATAAATAAGATAAAAACACACATAAAAAGGTAGACATTTAACATGACATCAGTTACCCCCTAGGAAAATATTCCTGCTAAGGAATTTCTTGCAAATATACATCTATAAAGAGTCACTGAGATGTTAGGTGCGATTACCCTCTAAGGAAAATATTCCATCTGAGGAATTTCTGGCAAATATGCATCTGTGAGAAGTTACTAAGATGCTGGGTGCGATTGCCCCTTAAGGAAAATATTCCATCTGAGGAAATTTTAACAAACATGTATTTATGAGGAGTGACTAAAGTATGGCCAGATTTTGTACACTTCCCAATGACTATGCCCATATTCTACAAATCGGTACCAATATAAGGAAAACCATCATTTTAATGGCTATCAATATCCCTAATCTTATCCTACATCATCCTTGAATTTATACTGTCATTGGGCTTTCACCTCCTATCCAATAGTTCCTTATTGTCAACATCAACTTTGTAACTTTTCATATGTTCAGGTTGAAGCATTTCCATGCTTTTTGAAGAATATAAATCATGATCCAAACAAACATTGACTGCTACACTGGCATTTTGACCATTATATAGCTTTGGCTTCAGCAGTATTCCATTCTGTCCCCATGGCAATCCCTACTTTGCATGGTGGCCGGTGGTGAGGGGCTAACAAAGATATGCACAGGGAGTGCACACCCTCAAGTATAAGTAAGTGTAAGACTCCTTCAGGATCTAAAAATATCATCACTTCTCTTTATATCTCATTTATCTTAACCTAGTCAAGCAACTTCTTGCAACTAGGATAGGTGTTTTAGTCCACTCTTTAGTTGTGAATACACATCCCTTGATGGGATTTTTAGATACCTATAGAAAATGATTTGCTGTTAATGCTCTTGTTTATTGAATTTGTTATTTTGTTTTTGCTTGTTTTTATGATTATTCTTATGTCCATTATTTTTACCTTGTCATGGTTTATTAATCACAAGTTTTTTCTCTTCTTTTTTTCACAAGCATAATAAGCATAATAAATATGAATAACCAAACATAGTATAAGTTAAACATATAAATTAAATATTAGTTTTATTTTTTTATACATAAAAAATATTTAACAAAGTTTTTAAACTTTATGAATACAAAAATAATAGATCTATTATGCAGGGTCTGATCCTCTACGATAGGATGGTCTAGGAGGTGGTTTGAATGCTGAAGGCTTAGGAGGTCTAGCTGGTGCCATGGCCTGTGGTGCTATTGGCGGCTGCTCCTCGTCTGGCTTAAACTTGAACTAGAACCTAAGTAGTGTTGTTATTAAAGGCTATAAGACCTATGCTATCACCTTTACAAGCCACTCCAACCCCTAGCAAACCTTAATAACTACCCTAGAGATACCTCATTAGGTCACCCCTTAAGTACCCAATGTGCCTCCTCAGCTACTCATCAATCTCCACTATTACCTACGTACCTTAGGGAGCTTCCCCCTCATTACGAGTGCCCTGCTCCTTGATCTGAGTGAGAGAGTCATCCATTTCCAGCAAAAAATCATCAAACCTTTGACCTGCAGCCACCATATCAACTCTAAAACCCTATACCTCCATCTATAAGGTTTACACAGTTGTTGGCAATGTAAGGAGAGACTACATTACTGTAGTATGGTCTGTAATGTTCGGTCCCAGCATTTCCAATCTCTTGGAAATGCCATTAGATGGAGGAACTGAAGGTGTATGTGTTGGTGGTACATATGGAGATGCCTCTAGGAATACCAGTGATGTCAAAACAAATGGCAAAAGAGCTATAAATGTAGATGCTCCAGGATGTCCATAGGGTAAGAATCTTGCTATCCTTTTGACTAGAGATTGTTAGTATCTGACAAGTCATCTGAGGTGTAATGGCAGCTATGGTGATCCATCCAGAAGATCCTGCAGATCTATTTGCATGTCAAACTCATAATTTAAATCATCTCCTACCCTCTACGGCTTTGATGGCTCATGAGGCCCATTTGCCTGGCCCATTTGCTGAAGTGGCTATGTTAAAGGTGCTTGTGTAGCTACCGGTGCCTCCTATAATGGCTGATCCTGCTTATCCCCTTTGCAGATGCACTTGGTACTATGGGGTTGAGATTGCACCTCTGTTTGGTCTCAAGGATAGTCAACAGCCTGTACTCCCCATTTCACCAATCAATAGTCTTTACCACCTTCATGGTGATCACTGCCTGTAGGTTGATATGTGTACCCTCTAGGATTGGATCTCCAAACATGCTCTCATCTACCCCTAATAAAAGTAGCAGCTGGGTATTGATGCCTCTAACACAAATCTATATGGTTGACTACATTGATACTCTGACTAAAAAGGCAATGATCTCATATGTGATATCCACGCATCTGTCCTCTTGCGTACCCCATAAGTTGGTGACATTTGCATAGTTAATCGCCCCTAGACTCCTTATGCATCCTAAGTATGAGGTAGATAAGACCTTTTGAATATATCTATAAATCTAAGAGGCTAGCATGGTGCTTTTTGCAGTATTTGAACAGTATATAGCCCTGGTAGTGTCACCACTCTTATCCATCCCGATCCATTAGCCTGGGTGGTGTGACCATATCTAGCCCAATTGGGAGACCCATAGCCTCAGCAAACCTACGACGTATGATACTATAATGTATACCCCATGCCTAGAACTAGATGACTCCCTTCTCTGTGTCCAATCTGGAGTAGCTTCCATAGTGTAAGGTGGTTAGGACCTCCCTAGTGACATATGGGTAGATCTTATAGGCTGGGGTAAATAACTTTATCCATCCTACCTTAGCTAGGAGTCGGTCGACTTCTTATAGCAGCTCGAAGTCCTATAAAAGTTATTATAAACCAACTTGATCGGTATTGAACTCGCAATAAAGCTTGATATTTGTTAGCTTGTACAGGTGTTATATAAGAGGGCATAGGCTGAGGTGGTTCGTGCATGCGGTTCTACGAGGCATCCTATAAAAAAAGGTTACACGTTTATCTTTATGGATACCTTAAGTTGTAAGCAAGCTAATATATAAAGAATTTACAAGAATTTCGAGAGCATGTTAGGTTAAATATCAATATCTAACCTATATGGAAATGCACATTAAGCGCTACGTATAATACACATCATCCTAAACCCATGTTTGGCTTTTCTAACAGTCATGCACAACAAACAAGACATAATACATATTGCATGTTTTACAATAATTTTAGCAAAATTTTGGTAGTATTCTAGCTAGGAATGTGACTTCCTTTTGTATAAAAAGAAAATTTAAAGCAATACATAGGCCATCATGGCTGCCAAGCAACACAATCATAATATTAACATATTGTGCACTTCACATTTTTTAAGAATTTAATGAAATTTTGACTAGAAATGGACTGTCTCCTACATGAAAAGAGAATTTCAACGACACACAGGCCATCATGGCTACCAAGCAACACAATCTAAGCCATTGACAGAGGAGATTATGTTGGGTTTCAAAAAGAAAAAATAAAAAACAAAAATGTAGAGGATAAAAGAAACACATTCGGATCCATATGATCCAATTGCTTTATTAAAGAGAAAGTAATGATTACTAACCTTTTAAAGCTTAAAATCATTTTATAGGTGTTGCCTCACATGAAACGAATACCCTCTATCGGTATGGACACTCAAATGCAACAAACTGATTCACCCGGTGTGCTAGCTCCCTTCCTTGGTGGCTAGGGTTACATAAAAAAAAGTGATTTTTCTTTTTTCACCCTCTCAAAGATGATGGCTTACTCTTTAAAATGGGTCTAGTTAGGGTTTTCAAACCATACATACATATATATATATATATATATATATATATAGGTGACCTAACCCTAATTTAGAGAGAGAGAATTTTAGGACCACATTTCTTATTAAAATAAAAAATACTTTATTTCTTATTTAAAATAAGAAGTACAATAATAATCTTAATTAATATTTATTTATTTTGAATTTTAATTTTTCACAAAATAAAATTTGAAATGCCTGAATTAACCCATAGTCCATTCATCACATTTTATGTGTGCGACCTAATAAGTTCATATTATATTGGCATTAGGCCCCAATCCTATCATGGGCCTATAAGTCATAAGTAGCCTCTAGCAAGATATTATGACTACAAAAATAATATGAATATTGATCATTTTATTTTAACCTAATAGAACATGTTATAATCCCTTTGTCACACGATATCTTGTTTGAACATAAGTCATGGTCCATGTTAAACTTATATAGTCCAAACATATGATTTCTTGATTACTAAGTAGACTGATAATATCAAATGACATGATCGCTCCAACAATTCATTTGACCACGGCCATGCATTTCTCAGTCCTACTTATCAAGGGGCCCAATAGATATCTCTCTCATTAGAGAGCGACAAATTCCATCTTAATTATTCACTATCCTCTGTATGATTCTCATCATGTGCAATCATAGCCTTTATTATTATTCGATTAAAGATAATGCTTGATTATGTCAAAACATAAAGTTCCTCATGTAGGATACTATGATCATCTCAGGTTTAAGGATTGACAACATAACTATTACGAGATCACTAATGACACTAACCTATATAGTATCTCATAGCGGGTCTATCTAGTACCCTATTCTCCATCAAGTACCTAGAAGTTTGATTTATATCACCATATATAATCATCCCATGATTATTATTCAAACTCATACTAGTCTTTATTTATCATTATTCCTTTTATGATAAATGATTAGGGATAGCCAAAAATAACATTAAATTGTTATTTATAAATATTATATTATTCTAACATGCCAAAATATAATAACATGAAAAAAATCCAATTTTATATAATGAAATGTGACATTACATAAAAAACAAAATGTATGTCCTAGGGCACAACCACTAACAAATTAAACCTATTTGTAACTATTTGGTGCAATTACATTTCTCACTACAACATGTTTTTAAGGATGCAAGATAAATAAAGAGTATTTATATTATGTGTTAAAAGAAAATATTATAGGCTTATGTGCTCATATACAAGGCTTTTATAAATTTACGTGCTCATATACAAAGTTCCCTATTATCTATAGTGTCATGCAAAAAGGTTTTGCAGTTAAGCTACATAACTTAAACCACAAGGCAACATTTATTTCTAATTTTAAAAAAAGCTTGCATCCATCATGCCTAATGCTAAAGGTTTAAAATAATACTAACAACCTAAATTATGCTAAAGAAATGAATGAATAAAATATATTTAAAAGAAACTTAACTACTTACTTGTGAAAGACGAAAAAAAGAAAAGAATGAATTATAAAAGAGATGGATGGTTCCTTAATGTGCATCCCACTCCTGGAAGGCTATAGGCACAGATGGCTTGAGGAATGAATTGCAAATGGAGCAAAAAAAATTTGGAGAGACAAGTTTGAAATCGGAAAAAATAGAGGTGGCCGGAAAAATTAAGAAGAAAATGCCTTAAATTTCAATTCTTGAGCAAACGATGGGAGTCTCATCCTTCACTAGCGATGGATGGGCATCCTGGTGTCCCATTCTTTACCATAAAATTACCACGTTGCCCCTATTTATTCCCTTTTCAATTTTTAACCCCTTATTCCAATTTTTATTGGCATTATTCACACAAAAACCCTTTTATTCACCCATATTTATACATTTATTCAACAATTGCATGTGCTACTTAATTATTATTATTTATTTTACATTATTTGTATACCTAGCTATTTTATTTTCATACATAATTCATTTACACATATATACTGAATGTTGAAAATACTCTCTGAAATTTATTGTGTTTCTTGAATTTTCTCAATATTTGCATCCAAAGTCTTCCAAAATTATTTATTTTGTTGTGAAATCCTCTGAATTCCCTACAAAATAAAAGAAAATACAACACTATGTATGTGCAATGCATGGGATATGCAGAAAAAATACTTCTTAGCTTTCCAAAAGTAACAGACAGGCTGCCTGTGGCTTTCTCTTCGAGGGATAGTCATCCATCATCACTTTCTATAAATAATGCCTAGAATTTTCTTAGTCTTTATCCCAAAGGAATCTTCTACCAGGTATCTTTCTTTCTTCTGTTTCTTCTTATTTTTCTTTTCTAGTTATTTCCTTTTTAGTTATTTATTTTATGCTTTATTATTGTTGCACTTAGACTGCTTGAAATTACCATTATAATGGCTTCTAGGCTTACGAAATTACATTAGCTATTGGATGACCCAAAAACTTGAGAGACCTTCTGTTTGCTCTATACTCCAGTTTAAAATTTTTGAGGAGAATTTCCTTAGATAGGAACTTACTACTTGTCATTGCTCATTATTAGGATCTGAGGCTCTATGTATTCATGTTTACACATCATGAGTTATGCCCTCTACTTGAGGAATTTGCTACGATAATCGATGCTAGGTTTGAGCCTAATATTTAGCCATACCTAAAATGAATCCAACTCATCCCAACGGCCTTTTTTTTCCTTTTTTCAAGTATGGCTTCTTAAGAAACTAAAGTTACAATCATAGCCCCCTCATCGAGCTAGAGTAATAGGCATCTATCCTATAAGACATATTATAGTTAGACAACTGTAGCATAAGTTTCTGATGATTAAGCATGAAGTTAACTAGCTAGGCAATTTGATAAATGATGACATTGCATTCAAGTATACCTGGCTGCTATCACCTCTATAGTTTAGGATAGAGCTTTTAGATGTGTTCCTCTATACAGATTGCATCAGGCCACCTTCCATGTTGCTGCCAGTTGTGCTCTATAATTTAGGGATTGGCAGGACATTGTCAAGAGGTCATTGGATTTTCGAGGTGGCATCCTTACTACTTATTTCTTGATTGAGTATCATTGGAGGAATTGGTCTTGACTCCTTGTGAGGACCTCCATCCCTGAGATTGGAGCTTGTGACTTTAACACCTCTAACTCATACAAACAGTAGGTCACCAATCCTACCGTCGACAATAAAATTTCTCATTTTAAGCATCTGGATAGAGAGACAGATATGATACAGATATACTAGATTAGATACCATTATAAATTATGTTTTTGCTTTTACTTGAACTTTTAAAACTTAAACATATAAGAAGAAAATGATAGTTTTTTTAACACTTTGATGACACTATGAATACATGCATGACATTTCCTTTTTTTATTCTAGTACGTATGATCATCATTTGATATTACCCTAATTGTACATATTATGTAATCTCAAATGAAATTTTACAAGAATTGTTAACTCCTATCATCAATCAACCCTCTCGAGTTTTCTTGATTGATTATTGTCTCTCAGACTCTAATATTTGCCCAAGGTGTCTTTTTTCGATTTTCACCCTGATGAGACTCCTAATTTTAGCAAGAATACCATTTTTTAATTTTTGACCTGCAGGGTAATTATTTTCTTCTTTTTATCTTTTTAGTTTTAGCCATTAAACCTTTTCAATCTATCTATGTTCACTGGCTCTCTGAATTTGTTGCCATTACTGGCTGATAGAATTGCAGTTCCTTTGGATAACAACCTTTTTAGCATAAAAGGTCATTCCTAGGTGGGTCTAAACTTGCCTCGAATATCTGGAATTCCCAACCTTATCTACTTGAACACTAGATCTCCCTATTTTAAAGGATGCTTCCTAACTTTCTTTCCAAATGAGCGAGCAAGTCTCTTTTGATAATTCTGACTATGATAACATGCTCTTATCCTATCCCCATCAAGTAGGTTAAGTTGTAATAGCCTCTATCTAGCCCATTCAATCTTTGGTATCTCAGTTTCCAAAACTACCCTCAAAGATTATTGCTTAATCTCTACTGGTAATACTGCTTCTGCTCCATAGACCAAAGAAACTGGAGTAGCTTCCATTAAAGTTTTGGCTATGGTTTTATAATCCCATAATACAAAGAGTAACTTATCAACCCAATCTTTATAAGTTCAAACCATCTTGGCCAAAATCCTTTTCATATTCTTATTAGCTACTTCAACTGCTTCGTTCGCCTGAGGTTTATAAGGAGAGGATTTATGGTGTTGAACCCTATATTTAATGAGTATCTATCTATTTTCACTAGAGAATTATAACCTATTATCAAACAAGACATGATGAGGTAAACCATATCTGCATATCAAGTTCTTCTTAATGAACTTAGCCATGTCCCTTGCATCTAGCTTTTTGAAAGATTCAGCTTTTACCCACTTGGTGAAATAATCAATAGCTACTATGACGAATCTATATCCATTTGAAGTAAGCGGGTGAATCATACCCATGATGAGTATGCCCTAAGCGGCGAATGGCCATGGCAATGTAAGGTTGCATAACTCTGAAATAGGCAATGCCTAAGTCTGCATACTCTTGGTAGAGTTGGCACTCTCTGACATACTTAGAACAATCAGTATCCATTGTAAGCCAAAAGAATCGTTGATGCATGATCTTCTTGGCTAAGGCTAAACTATTCATGTGGCATCCACACACTCCTACATGCACTTCCTTCATGACCCTTTTTTTCTCTTTTTCATCCAAGCAACTTAGCTAGATTCCATCAAGTTATCTTTTATAAAGTACTTTTCCCACAGTAATGAATTAGGTTGATAGCTTTCGAATCATTCTTTGGTCCTTTTCAATAGCTTCCTCGGGGAATACTAACTTCTTTAAATAGTTCTGAATATCTTGATACCAAGGATTCCTATCATCCACTTCATATTCATAATTTGCTCATATTCAAAACCTGGTTTGTCAGAACTTAAAATTAGCACTAGCTTCAAGCTTACCCCTTTTGGATTATCCCAGATGTATATTAAGGAAGCCAAAGCATCTGTTAGCTGATTTTCCTCTCTAGGCACATATTGGAGAGTATAGACTTCGAATTGGTTTCTTAGAGTTTTTTGACATTTGAGATAAGGCAGTAACTATTCTTCTTCGATCGACCACTCACCCCTTACTTGGTAAACTACCAAAGACAAATCTCTAAATACTTTTTTAGATTTTCCCTCTATAGCTAACAAGGCTTTCAACCCAAAAATGCAGACTTCATATTCAACTTTATTATTTATGGCTTTGTACCTTAGTTTCTTAGCTAGTGGTAGCTTCTCTCATTTTAGGGTTACCAGGATCACTCTTACTTCTGCTCTTTTGTTGTTCACAGCCCTATCAAAGAATATTTGTCAACCTTGCACTATTATAACTATAATGTGCTCATCATGAAATTCATAAGTCACCTCTTCTCTTTCTAAAGGTTTATCAGCTAAGAACTTTCTTATCGCTCTCCCTTTAATGGTTTTCCTAGTGATGTATTCTATGTCGAACTCTTATAAGAGGATTAACCATCTTTCCATTTTTTTAAAAGCGAAGGTGCTTTTTGTAGGTACTTGAGAGGGTTCTATTTAGCCACTGCCTGTATCCTATAGGAACGAAAGTAGTGCCTCAATTTTTTTGATGCCCATATGACTGCTAGATAGATCATTTTGACTTTTATATACTTTGTTTTATAAGGAAAAAAATTCTTTCTAAGATAGTACATTGCATACTCAATCCTAAATTCATCTTCTTGAGCCATCATTGCTACCACTAAACTATCCTCTACAGCCAGATACAAAATTAGAGGTTTACCTAACTTAGGTGGTCTCAACACTAATGGGTGGAGTAGGTACTCCCTATTGGTATCGAATGCTTTATGGCAATCCTCATTCAAAACCATTGGCTGATCCTTCTTGAGCAACTTGAATATTGGCTCGCAGATTAAAGTCAACTTGGCTATAAACCTACTGATTACCAAATTCTACCTAAGAACCCTTTAACTTCTTTTTCCTTTTAAGGTACTAGCATCTCTCTGACAGCCCTCACTTTATCAGGATCCACCTTTATACCTTTTTGGCTCACTACATCCTGTAAAAGCTTACCTGAAGTAATGCCAAAGATGCATTTCTTTGGGTTAAGATAAATATTATACATGTCGATCCTCTAGAAGAACTTTTCTATTGCCTCAAAATGACATTCATTGGTGATTGACTTGATCATCATGTCATCCATATATACCTCCACTTCTTTATGAATCAAGTCATTCAGTATCCTGGTTGCCATCCTTTAATAGGTAGCACCTACATTTTTAAGTCTAAAAGGCATGACCCAATAGGCATATATGCCCATTCCATTATAAAAGCCATCTTGGTTCGGTCCATTATCTTATTCAAATTTTGATTATATCATACATATCCATCCACAAAGCTATATAAGGCACAGGCCGCTGCACTATCAACCTAGACATCTATGTGAGGCAGGGAAAATCATCTTTAGGATAAGCTTTGTTTAGGTCCCTATAATCCACATAAACTTTAAATTTTCCATCCTTTCTTGCCATTAGAACTAAATTTGCTAGCCATATGGGATATTACACTTCCATTGGGAACTTAGCCTTTATCTATTTCCTAACTTCTTCTTTAACCTTTTTAGCCCAATCTAGTCTAACTCTCATAAGCTTCTACTTTGCTGGCTTATAACCTACATATGTTAGGATGGCATGCTTAGTAATTTCCTAATCTATTCCTAGTATATCTTCATAGGTCCAGGCAAAGACTATTTCATATTTTTTTTCAATATTCTCTCAAATTTTTCTCTCTCTTCAGGAGTTATATCTAATGCCAATAAAATTTCTTTTAGGTTTTCTTTGGTTCCAAGATTAAATGAACATGTGTTTGTTGAATTAATATCAAATATAAATGATTAATGATCATAACTATGTATATTAAAATCAGAGGAAACATCACACAAGTAAGCAAAATTGTTCATCTTATTAAAATCAAAAGAGGAATCAACATTTTCATCAAAAAGTTCAGGAACATAAGCAATATCAATAAAAGTATTTAGAAGACATCATTAAACAACTCAAACCCTAGCATTACTTCATCCCCAATCAGCTGAGGTTTATTCTCTCCATAATAAAGGTAGATACCTAAAGCTGGCATGAAGCTCTATGAGATCTGAAGGATCCCTTTTGCTATTTTATTGGTACCAATAAGGCCTAATCCATTCTTATCCTTTTGACCTTTTGCAACTATAACAGTCTAAGGCCTTTGGGAATTCTCACATAAACCAATACCCGACAAGAAGTTCATCTTCTTTACCATGTTGACTACCTGAGGACTATCAGTAAAGCTACCCTCACCTTCTTCATCACTGATAGATGATACAAGAAACCCACTAAATAGCTCTTTTTTTATCTCAAGTACAGACACCTAATTTTCCCTAGCAGCTTTAATAGTTACTACCTGATCGTTATGGGGGATCTTGATCATTTAATGCAATGTGGAAGGAATCCTACATAACTTATGAAACCATGGTTTTCCTAATAGCATTAAGAAGTTGACTGGTATGGGTACTTGCAGAATGCTCACTGGTGCTTGCTTCAGATGTGGTAGCATGGACCATTTTATGGTAAATTATCCAATGAAGCAGGAGCAAGCCTCTAGTTAATAAAGTAACAGAGGAGCTTCTATTGTACCCTCTTCAAGTAGAGGTCATGGTAGAGGCAGAGGTGGATTGGGTCAGTTTAGAGCACAGTCCAGGAATGTTTCTGAGACAGTGGATCGACCATTCGCTCTTATTAGAGCTTATGCCATGAAAGCTTGAAAAAAGGCTGATGCTCCTGAGGTCATAGATGGTACATTCTCTCTCTTTGATATTGATGTGCATGTACTCATAGACCCGGGATCTATACAATCATATATTTGTAATGGGGAATTAGGTAGAAATGTATCTGCTGTAGATCATCTGAGTTACGATATATGTGTAATCAGTCCCTTGGGCTACTATATATGTGTAAATGAAATCTATAGAAATTGCCCTATTATGATTCAAGGGAGAGAGTTTCCAACTGACTTAATTGTTTTACCTTTCCATGAATTTGATGTAATCCTGGGTATGGATAAGTTATCTAGATACCAATCCATAGTGAATTGTAAAGCTAAAATAGTAATAATTAAGAATGATGGGAAGGAAGAAACATTAATTCAGGGTATTAAGTCTAAACCCTTAACCAATGTTATCTCTGCTATGAAAGCAAAGCGATTCCTTGGAAAAGGATGCGAAGCATTCTTGGCTTTTGTTTTTGACTCTAAAAAGGAGACAATTAATCTTCAAGATATTCCAGTAATCAATGAGTTTTTGATGTTTTTCCTAAAGAACTTTCGGGTTTATCGCCAGAGAGAGAAGTAGAATTGTCTATAGAAACTCTGCCTAGAACTGTTCCTATCTCCAAAGCTCCTTACAGAATGGCGCCATCAGAATTGAAGGAGTTAAAGGTTTAGTTACAAGAGCTGCTGGATAAAGGCTTCATCAAGCCTAGTGTGTCACCATGGGGTCCACCAGTATTGTTTGTGAAGAATAAGGATGGCACTTTGAGGATGTGCATTGACTACAGATAGCTATACAAAGTAATTATGAAGAACAAGTATCCTATACCTCGGCTTGAAGATTTATTTGATCAGTTAAAGGGTGCTGGGGTATTTTCTAAAATTGATCTGAGGTTGGTATACTATCAACTGTGGATCAAGGATGTAGATGTTTAGAAGACTACTTTTAGAACTCGATATGGTCATTACGAATGCTTAGTAATGCCTTTCGAGTTGACTAACGCACCAGCAACATTCATGGATCTGATGAATAGTGTGTTTAGACCCTATTTAGACCAGTTTATGGTGGTGTTTATCGATGACATCTTGGTTTATTCTCACAATGAAGTGAAGCATGCGGAACACTTGAGAATTGTATTGCAAACTTTGCGAGAAAAGCAGTTATATGCAAAGCTGAGTAAATGTGAGTCCTGGCTTAAAGACGTTTCATTTCTTAGGCATGTGGTGTCTTTAGAAGGCATCAAGGTGGACCCTAAAAAGATTAAAGCGATTGTAAATTGGAGACCACCTCGAAATGTACTAGAAGTCAGGAGTTTCTTGGGTTTGGCCGACTATTATAGATGATTTGTGAAAGGCTTTTCAGTTATTGCCTCCCCACTCACTAAGTTACTTAGGAAAGAGACCAGCTTCGAATGGATAAATTGATGCCAAGCAAGTTTTGAGCAGCTAAAGAAGATGTTGATGGAAGCTCCAGTTCTTACCCAACCAATATCGGGTAAAGAATATATTATGTATAGTGATGCATCGAAAAATGGATTGGATGTGTGTTGATGTAAGAGGGTAAAATAGTGGCTTATGCATCAAGGCAGTTAAAACCTCATGAACAGAATTATCTGACTCATAATTTAGAACTAGCAGCAGTCATTTTTGCTTTGAAGATATGGTGACATTATCTCTATGGTGAGAAATGCAGAATCTATACAGATCATAAAAGTCTTAAATATCTGATTACTCATCACGATCTCAATCTAAGGCAGCGCAAATGGCTAGAAATGTTCAAAGACTGTGATTGTATAGTTGACTATCTCCAGGAAAGGCCAATGTGGTGGCTGATGCATTGATTCGGAAGATGATGGCAACCCTGTTGTTAGAAGATTATAAATGAAAGTTGGCATCTGATGGAGCTTTGTTAGCTCAATTACGAGCTCGACCTAATCTAAGACAGGCAGTAATTGATGTACAGGCGAGTAATGAAAAGCTACAGCAAATGGCTCAATCAGTGCATGAATGGGGCCTAGTAGAGTATTCAATTGGGATTGATGGTGGTCTCTATTATCGAAACCATTTATGTGTGCCAGATGTTAAAGAATTGAAGAGAGCTTTATTACAAGAAGCCCACAATATTGTATTCACCATACATCCCAGTGGCAACAAGATGTATAGAGATCTAAAATAGTTCTGCTGGTGGCCAAAAATGAAGAGAGATGTAACTGAGTATGTTTCCAAATGCTTGACATGTTAGCAAGTAAAAGCAGAGCACTAAGTTCCTTTGGGACTATTGAATCCTCTTCCCATTCCTTAGTGGAAGTGGGACAATGTTATGATGGATTTTGTTACAGGTTTACACACTACTTAGAAAAAGCATAATGTTGTGTGGGTCATAGTAGATAGATTAACAAAGTTGGCTCATTTTATACCGGTCCGAACTAACTACTCGATGGACAAGTTGGCTGAGTTGTATATAGATCAAATTGTTAGATTTCATAGGGTACCAATCTCAATCATTTTAGATCGGGATCCGAGATTCACTTCCAGATTTTAGAAAAGTCTACAACAAGCTTTAGGTACAAAGCTCCTTCTTTGTACTGCTTTTCATCCTCAAACAGATGGGCAGTCAGAAAGGATTATACAAGTGTTGGAGGACATGCTGAGAAGCTGTGTTTTAGATTTTCCCAGGAGTTGGGATAAATATGTGACCTTGATGGAATTCACATACAACAATGGCTATCAAACTAGCATTGGTATGCCACCTTATGAAGCACTCTATGGTAAAAAATGTAGAACTCCCTTGTGCTGGACAGAGCTAACTGAGAACAAGTTTATTGGTCCCGAAATTATAAAGGATACTGAAGAGAAAATCCAACTTGTCAAGCAAAGATTAAAAGAAGCAAATGATAGACAAAAGTCATATTCAGACTTAAAAAGAAAGGACATTGAGTATCAGGTTGGTGATGAAGTGTTTATGAAGGTATCCCCTTGGAGAAAAGTGTTGCGGTTCGAAAAGAAAAGGAAACTCAATCCCAGATTTATAGGTCCTTATAGAATTCTGGAGGGGGTTGGGCCGGTAGCATACCGACTAGATCTTCCAAGTGAGTTATCAAAGCTGCATGATTTTTTTCATGTTTCTATGCTCCGATGGTATTGATTAGATGAGTTGTATATCGTACCTGTGCAAAACATCAGTGTCAGATCTGACTACACATATGATGAGGAGCCTAAGATGATCTTGGCCAGGGAAGTTCGACAATTGAGGAACAAAGAAATTCTCCTAGTTAAAGTATTATGGCAACACCATGGTGTACAAGAAGTGACTTGGGAGCTTGAAGCAATAATGCGGGCTCAGTACCCACAGCTCTTTAATACAGGTATGAATTTCGAAGATGAAATTCTTTAAGGGGGAGAGAGTTGTAATGCCATTCATTATACCCTAGGATAAATTTTCACTAATTAATAATTAGGGTCTATGTTGAATTAAGTGAAAATGCATAAAGAGGGACCTAATTGAAAAGTGACAAGGTTAGTTTTGGGCCATAATTAGAAATAAAGGAAATATGAGGACCAAAGAGCAATTTTTCCATGTAAATGACATTTGGACCAATAGAAAAAGAGTGAGAGGGAGATATTTTGAGAGGTGGCTGGCCAAAGCAATTGGTCTTCTTCCTTCATCTTCATCCTCTCTTAAACCCTAAAGTATCTCTCTTAAAATCTCTCTCTAGATCTTTTGGGTTTTTGGCAAAAAAAAAGAAGATTAGTTGGTTTTGATTATAAGGTATCCTTGTATTTTCTTTTGTTATGTGTTGTTCATTAAATAAAGTGATGGATGTTCATAATATTTTTCTTATTTCTTAGAAGGAGAAGCTAGCAAAAAGAAAGGGAAAGAAGTTATTCAAGGGTGAAAGATTTGGAGCTTCAAAAAGGTATAGGAACTTGCATGGTTGTATGTGTATGTGTTTGAGTTTTGGACATGAGAGATGTCTTTACTGCTGATATTATATGTTTTAAATGTTTATCTTAAGCTTGATAATGGTTTAGAAATGAAATAAGCAAGTTTTGTTGAAAGATACAAAAATCTATTTTAAGAATCAATGGACCAGTCTATACTCTTTGAGCCATATCTTGAGTTATATTTATTCAAATGGAGAAATTATAGTTTTTATGGAAACTAGACACACATATCTTGATTTTGTTAGAAGAAATCGAGAACTGATTTTCACTGCATGATAGTGAAAATTTGTGTTGAAATCTGGTTATGGCTGTTACCCTATTTTTGGGAATAGCCTATGGTTTTCTTTGAATATCTTAAGATTTACAGGTTATATGGAGATGATTTTTGATGTTTTGAAAACTAGAAACATAGGCCTAAAACTATGTAGAAGGGCATATTGTCTGAAAATGTTGTTTTATAGGTCAAAATTTGCTTAGAACCTGGAACTGGAAATCTGCTGTTGGGCAAATTAGGGCATCATGGTTACTAGATTTTTTATAGTAACCATGAGCCACCCTTGTTTTTAGTCCAAAACCAAAATCCATCCTAGCTCATGGTTACTATGAATTTTATAGTAACCGTGATTCCTTCCCATAGCTTTACTTTATGGTTACCATCCAAGGGCTAATAACCGTGAGGTAGTTAGCCTTCAGTCTAGAATCGAAGAGCAACCTATGTCACGGTTACTACGAATTGGGTAGTAACCGTGACCCCTACTGCATGATTAGGCTCACGGTTACCATGAATTTGGTAGTAACCGTGACCTTTCTTTGCATTTTGATATTTTATGACCTCACTTAATGTCTAAACCTACCTAAGCCCATCCTAAGTTTATAAATCATTTTAAATTACAAGTATATAGTACTATACCTCTTCAAGCATAATAATTGTTTAAGAATAGGAAACTAAGGTTCCATTACTTAAAGTATAGTATGCATGTGTTTACTTCAAATTAATTGCAGTATAATGAATATTGATTATGCTATGAAGTTAAAAATGTATTCTATTATAGTACTTTGCACTCATCCATGTTATATTGGATTATATTAATACAAATTTATGATATATGGAATATGATTTGTTTTGCCTAAACATAAAAAGTTAGTGGTGGATAGATAGGCTTGCCTATAGGGTTACAGTTGCAGCTGCTATAGTCTGACCCATTTGGGTCCATAGTATGTCTCTAAATGAGACCACAGTTCTGATCCCGGTTGGGTCTACAAATTTAATACCTTCGGGTATTTATATGTTTGATACCTTATGGTATCCATAGCACCCGTTATCCACACCCATAGGAATTTAAGCAGGCAATTTATAAAATGAATGACATGCATACATAGTTTGCAATCTTTTATTACTATAATTAAATGATACAGTTATTTCTTCCAATAATGTACTTAGTATTATTTCCTAATGAAGTAAATACATTTTATTATGTATTATTGTTGTATGCTTGGTGATAACTACTGTAAGTAGTTATCAATATGTTATTTTTGTTCCCCACTAAGCTTTATAGCTTAGCACGGGTGTTTATTCATGTAGGTTTGCAAGTTAGACCTTTTCTTCAGGGACAAAGCTAACAATCTCATAAGCCCACATTAGATTAGGAAGAATCATTTTGATGTATGAGATTCATTTTGGTACCTTTTGTGATGTATTTTGTATTAGAGTCATATGATTATCAAGTTTTGTAATTAAAAACTCACTAGTATTTCAATGTAACAAACTTAATCTTATATGATTTGTAAAGTATATATGTATGTATATATTTGTATGCATTATTAACAGATGACTCATAGGATTAATGGAATGTAATTAGTAACAGTAACTCGAATAATCTAGTATAGTCATTACAGGACTGTTGTGAGTGGTCATCCGTAATGATTTGTTCCTTACTATGTTTCATAGCTCAGCACAAGTTGTTTGTCCGTGTAGGTTCTTTAGTTAGGACTTTTGCTCGGGGATTTAATTTGCATCAGGAAGGACAGCACAAGTCTAAAAGAGAAGTTTGATGTATGAAGTCTTTGTTTTATCTTTTGTATAACTTTTGTATTAAGGGTAGTATATAAGTAAGGATGTATAGGAAATAGTAATTTTGTATTGTAAAAGGCTCACTTTTGTAACAAAAATAGTATATATATAAACTTATGATCTAAAATAACTTTTATTGAGATGAATATGTTTATTGGTGTATATTAAGATAATGCTTGTAAGTGGTAATATGTGTATATATATGATAATCAGTATAAAGAACAAGAAAATAGAATAAAGCTTGGTTAATGATATTTGTATGATGATAAAAAGGCTATCAAATAGAGGGTGTTACACGAAACTTCCAAATTAACCTTTAGTCAGTTCATCAAGTTCTATATGTGTAACCCAATAGGTTTATATTATATTGGCAGTGGGCCCCAATTCCATCATGGGCCCACAAGTCATAAGCAGCCTATTGCAAGATATTATGACTACCCAAATAATATGAATGTCGATAATTTGATTTTAACCTAATAGAACGTGTTATAATCCATTTGTCACATAATATTTTGTTTGAACATAAGTCATGGTCCATGTCAAACTTATAGAGTTCAAACCTATAATTTCTTGATCACTAAGTAAACTGATAATATCAAATGACATTGATCGGTCCATCAATTCATTTGAGCATAGCCATGCATTTCTCAATCCTACTTATCGAGGGGCCCAATAGATATCTTTCCTATAAAAAAAAGGAATAAATTCTTTCATGATTATTCACTATCTTCTGCATGATTCTCATTATGTTCAGACATAAACTTTATGATTATCCAATAAAAGATAATGTTTGATTATGTCAAAATATAATGTTCATCATGTAGGATACTATGATAATCTTAAGTCTAAGGATCAATATCATAACTATTATGAGATCGCTAATGACATTAACACATGTTGTATCTCATAATGCATCTATCTAATACCCTGTTCTCTAACTAGTACTTATAATTTTGATTTATATCACCATATATAATAATCCAATAATTATCAATCAAACTCATACTAGTCTTTATTTATCATTATTCCTTTAATGATAAATAACTAGAAATAGTCAAAATAAAATTATATTATTATTTACAAACATTATTATAATGTAACATGCTAACAATATAATGACATGAAAAAAGCTCAATTTTATAAAATGAAACGTGATATTACATAAAGGACCAAATGTTTGGCCTAGGGCATAACCACTAACAAAGGTCCTATTGAATTTCACCTATTAATGATCTTGTGCACTTATATATATATATATATATATATATATATATATATATATATATATATATATATATATATATATATATATATATATATATATAAGTAAGTCATCAAAGTAAGGTTGTGTCTATGAGTTCCATTGTTAAATAATTAGGCATGCTAATGAAATTTTGTAGCTACTTTTGTAACACTACAGTGTCTTCTGAGCATTGGTGCCATAGCATCGTTTGATATAAGATACATAAAGTTATTACGTCTTCTGTATGATGCTCAAAAAAAGTATATTCTTCTCAGTAATTATCCTGATTTGGTTAAGAAGAGATAAACTCTTGGTTTTTCTAGTTTGAAATTCATGTGTCTGTTACTGTATGGTGCGACTGGAAACCTATTGAAAAGTTGCTTTAATCTTTTAAATAATACTTCGAACAAGTGCTAGATATATTATTAAAATCTCAGATAATTGTTGAACTTTAAGTTATACTCTTTGATTAACCGAATTATATATTGTAAGCCTTTAATGTGCTTAAGCTATTTCATGTTATGCTTGCCAATAAGTGCGCATTTGTGTGTCTATGTGTGTGTGTGTGTATGTATTACTTGTCAGCATTATAATTTTTAGCACTTGCTTAGCTTTACGCTCATCATGTTAGCTTCTAGTATGTGCAGGTGTCTATTTATTGGATGTTGTGGCAAGAGTTAGGACAATGACAATTACCTAACTTAGGAGTATAGGATGCATATTTATATTTTCCTCTTATATTCGTCTAGTATATTCATTGTAACTATGATATCATTAATTATTGTTATCTAAATAATAGAACAACTGATAGTTTATATGCCAATTTTGGTTCCCGTCTCCTGCACCCTCGTGAGGGGTATTAGGGCATGTCAATTCCAAATCTGGAATTTGGTATACAAAGAAATATCAAAATTAATATTAATAAAATTATCTCTATGACCAATTATATATACCAATCTTATACCTCTAAAACAACTGAAATTCAAGAACTTCTTGTTCAAATAACTAGTATCATAGTAAAAACTCAAAATCAAAATAAACATAAATTAAAAATGTACCCTTAAATTTTTAGGTTTGACCAAATTCGACTCCTTAGACACAATATTTAATTTTTTTGAACCTTTTCTCCAAATTTTCATTTAGTATGATTTTTCTTTTCTTCAATTTACTAGATTCTTAAACAATTTTGCAAGGTGAATTCCCCTTTTACCAACAGTATACTAGATTCTCCCACATTTTTAATCTTTTTCCTCCCTATCATATCTAATGAATCCCCGAAATTTCAATCCATAGTCTTCTTATCTTTAAGCCTCTTCAATTTATATAAGATATCAAAAGTATCTTTAATTTATATAAGATAACAAAATATGAATTTCCTAATATCTAAATATTTAATATCAAAAGTATTTTCTTAGTAAAAAAAAGTATAGAATCTCATTGACAAATCATGCTTCATATGCTTTTCATTTGTATTATTGAGAGAAATAAACACCAAATCGATAATATAGTAAATTGAACAAATAACTCCCAATTGATCTATATATTTACACCTCAAAAGTTCAAGTGTGGACAAATTCATGCTAATAAAATATTTTTGTTTTGTAATAAAAAGAAGTGGCAGCCAAATTCTATATATCATCAACTAGTTTTTATGATCCGTTTATTTTAGATTCCTAAAAACTAAAAGCTAAACCCATATCCAAAACCATTTAGAGCTAAGCCAAAACCATCGCGACCGTAACACCACTTTCCTTAATAAAAAGACTTAAAGATTAAAGGCAACAAAACATACTGAGTCAATTTACTGTAAATTCTCTATTCATTTTTTTTAGAAACCAAATAGAGGCTGAATCCAATTCATAAATCAAAACTTAAATTCCACAAACCTTAGGGGAATCAAAACCACAAACCAAATCATAAAACCTTACAAAAAAAATTCAAAAAGATAAATCATTACAAACATACTAAGAATACAAAAAGATGAATAAATACAAAACAGAGAAATGGATGAGAAAAGAAAAGCACACCTTTAAAAGTAACAACATTAGTGAAGTTTTAACTATCAAAAGAGAGATAGAGAGTGAATTAGAGAAATAAAATGAGAAGAAAAACACAAAATTAATCAAAAGAAAAGCAATAGATGCTTGAACAATACTATGGCTATGAACATGGAGTTAGTGATGTCAAATTAAGAGAATAGATCAGAGTCGCCTACTACTTGTTGAAGATGGAGCATCATTGCTTAAACAATATGCAAAAAGAGATTGTAAGAGAAATGAAATTTCAAAATGTTAATTAGGGGGCTAAATACCTAAAATACCATTTGAGCTTATATTTAATTTCATAATTGATATCTAAACTTTTATCGTATGTAAATCACCACTTGAATTTCAAATATCATTTTAGATTACCACGTAAACTTAAATAATAATGATAATTTACCACTTTAATTCCAACTAATATTAACATATAATAACCAACATTATTCAGTATTTTTTATGTTCATGTGTCATATTATTATCGTTATTTGAAATTTAGGTGATAATATTTGAAGTTTAGTTGGTAATCTAAATAAGATAAAAGGTCAGAAATTAATTATGAAAATAAATGTAAGTTTAGGAGGTATTAGAGCTTAATATAAACGGGGGCATTTTGAAAAACATTAAATTACACACATATATATATATATATAACTTTAAAATAAATGAATGCATTTTAAAAAGGTAGAGTTAAAAAGGTTATTTCATGTAAATTCCTCTTTTATAATCTGGTTTGAAAATTTTTGAAAAACAAATATAACGGGGTAGATTTTATGGGTTAATTACATCCATGATCATCGAATTTTCATACTTATAACTAAATGGTAATGATAAAATAATTTGTAACACAAAAATTATTAAATTTTATTTTATTTCAATTAAAATAAAAATTATCGAAAAATTAATTTTTTATCGCCAGAATGCCATGCAAGCATGGCACATCATCAATTGGCTTCTAGAACATGCCCAGTCAGCATGCCATGTTACCTACCTACATGGAGGAATTGGCATGTCATCAAGTATTTATGTCATGCCAACATGTACAAAAAGACAAAAAAGAATAAAGTTTTTATGTTACAGCTATTTCACAAATTGAAATATCCTTCAATTCTTTTTTAACTAAACCATCTTCTTCAATAGGTCTTATGAAGCCTAGCCAATATTATTAAAATCGAACCGAATAAAAAAATGGGCTAGGCTAGAGGTTTGTGGTTCGATTGATTCAATCGAGTTCAACCGGATTTTTTCTATTTTTAAAATATTATCAATTATTATAATTTTATAAATACTATTGTATAAAAATTTAAAAAAAAAATCATCAAATGTTAAATATATATCACAAATATCCTAATAATAAGTTACAAAATATAATTTTAATTTTATTATTACAAGTTATTAATTATGAATTTTTTAATATCATATGTTAGAAACATAAAAATACAATCATATCATACAAAAAATTCTTGTTTAAATGGAGTACTAACGAAGAAAATACAAAAATTATTAATCTTGCATATATGAGTATAATTATATTTAATTACACTAAATTCAAATAGATAATAAGTATATTAAATTATTAAGTGATATTTTTAGAAATTAAAATACTAATTTTTCCAAATAAATAAATAATGAAAATATATATATATATATTTTATTACAATGAACAAAATATATAATAAGTATATTAAATTATTAAGTGACATATTTAGAATTTAAAATACTAATTTTTTTAAATAAATAAATAAGGAATATATACATATATATATATATATATATACACACACACACACACATATATATATATATATATATATATGTGTGTGTGTGCATGTGCTCGTGTGTGTGTGTGAAAATAGACAAAAAAAATTATGATTTTTTACATTTTTTAGCAAAAAATCCAGTTTTGTCAATTTTACGGTTCTTCGGTTCAATCCGATTTTTTACTAATCCGATTTTAAATAATTAAACCAACTGGTTTACCTACCAATTCGTAATTAAATCGATTCAATCGTTTGGTTTGGTCCGATTTTAATAACATTGAGCCTAGCACCTTATAATCTTCCCTTTTATATAAACTTACTTATTTCACTTTATCGCCATACTAATCTCCATTTTAACTCCACCTTCTCATTTTATTATCTTTTTTCCCAATAGTGTATTAAGATGGAAGAGCTTTTAGATGTTAATTTGAATGATGTTTAATATCCCTTTTGCTTGTGTGGAAATCGAGCCGTGATGCATACTGCTTGGATGGAGAGAAATTTGGGGAGGCGGTTCTTCAACTGCAAAATTCCTAAGCTATGAATTTTCAGATTTAGAAGAATTTTCAAATGTTAATTTTCAGATCTCTCTTATTTCTTTATTTTATTATTATTTTTTTGCAGTAATTGCCTTATTTTATATTAACTTTTTATGAGTTATGACTTCATTTTTCAGGTGCTTCATTCTTTCAGTGCATTTAAGGATTCAAATTAATATAAACTGATTCTATTTCAATTGTCTACTATGCAAAAGTTATTATTTGAAACTTTTTTGAATGCCTGATCTTTATATTTATTTTAAGCACAAACAATAGCCTTATTCAAATTTCAAATACAAAAGTGAAGGTCTTCCACTGTGTTCCTAATTATTATGTCTTTCATTTTATCTAATTATTTTGCAGAGTTGCAAGGTGGTGTGGCTATTTGCAGTGAAACTAATTCAACCATGTGACTGAGTATCAGTCTAATGTAAGGACATAAAGCAGTTTGGAGGTCCTTTGTCAAAATAAAATTTCTCGGTATGAGTTTCAAGCAATTCTTATCTTAGCTAATATGCTGAAGTCCAGACTCTTCCAAGGTGTAGTTAAGGCCAGACTCTTCCAAGGTGTAGTTAAGGCTTTCTTTTTAGGAGCTACATGTTACATATATCCCCCTCCAGATGTTGTTTTACATGCTGAAATGTTGTAGGATAAATACACTTTAATTATATTAGAAGTTATTTATTTGAAAGGATTCAATTCACACTTCTAAGTATATATGTCTTTATCTGTTCTATGATAGTATTGCTCATGAATAGCTAGTATTCATCTGGTAAAAGAATTGAATACCATAATATAATCTAATAATTTAGCTTCCTCTACTTGCAATTTGCAGCATGATCGATTGCAGTGCTTCAACAAAATTCTTGTCAAGTATTTCCTGATGTGTTGGTGGTGTTGTTGTTATTGTTTTTTTTAATCATTAAATAAAATTGCTTTAAGAATCAATGGCACTAATTTCTTATATTATTAACAGTGTTGAAATAACAGTCTATTGAAATAAAACTTGCATAAAGAAAATAAGATATGTAGAGACCAATACATAAAGAAAATAACAGTTTGTTGAAATAAAACTTGCATAAAGAAAAAATGGCAAATTCAATACATCACACTATAATGACACAAAATGCATATCCTCTACACAATTTATGAAAAATACCAGCCTTCACGATTCACTTCTAGCTTGTTACAATAGCATCTCTTTTTGACACCTTTGACTACTTCCTTGAAGCATTCACCAAATTTATCACCCCACTTTGCTAGGTTGGCTAGGTGAATTGTGGCAAAAGCAAATATAATTGAAATTAAATAAATACTAATTACAATTAGTAGGTAGAATTAAAAATTGGTAAAAACTTACATTAACATCCATATTGACCGGTACTTCATGTTGTATAGGAACATACACCTCAGGAGTACAATTGACTTCAGTATTTTCAAATTCCATAGGAGCTTGTGGTTCATCTTGTTTTCTTAAACTATTAGTAGCTGCCGAATTCCCATGTCTTCTAGCATTATGCCTTTTTTAACCACACCTTGCACAACATTTTGAAAAGTTCCTTTCTTGATATTTTTTGGTTTGTGTTTTTATCACTTCTCTCTTGAATTTCTTTCATTCTTTGTTATTCAATTTCGTTAGGTCGCTTATTTCTAGCTTTTGGCCTCCTACCTTTTTTTTGTTTTTGCTGCATGTGGAATTAACAGACCTCCATCCTTTACATTTGGCCATATATCTTGGGGATTGGTAGGGTTGATGTAATAAGAGTAAACCTTGAGAAAAGTTCCCTTGGTGTAGTAATAGCTAACATAATTAGTAGGATCTTCATTATTTGCAATAATAGCTAAAATGGCATGAGGGCAAGGCATGCTAGTTAACTCAAACCTCCTACATGAGCATGTCCTTACAACAAAATCAACAATATATGGCCCTCATAAGCCATTTACTGAAATCCTTGGATTACCAGAAATAATAGCTTTAAAAAAGTAGCTTGATCCCTATATTTGTACAATTTTTTTATAATATAAGGGCATATTTTGTCTGGTTACCTCTCCATCCATTGTCTTTTCTTGTATAATCTCTTTGTCAATTTTCACTTGATCATTTCTAGCATTGTAATAATTGGCCTATCTCTGGCATCTAATATGTACCTAAATAAAAGATTAATTTTTTTATAAGGAACATCAAGCAATTATAACCAAGGCAGTGTAATCAAATTAAAGATTGTTTAAGAGCATCTACCTGTTAAAGCATTCATAAAGATTGCTTAAAAGCATATCGCATTTGCAATATAGGCTAAACAAAGATCTTTTTCCAGCTAGTACATGGCTTATCAAGTTACTCAAGCCAATTAAGGCTTCATCATTTTCTGTTTTCAAATCTCCTATACACTTTTTAAATCTAACTTCATTACTGGCCCTTGCATAGTTCCATAAAAGGTCTTTCAGAGCTTTCCTTTAAACTTCTCTCTAAAATTTTGATATATATGTCACACAATTTCTATGCTCAACCTCTGAAAATAAATCTTAGATAGAATTTATCAATCCCTTAATGAAAAAAAAAATCATAAAGTTCAACAAAAGCAAAGCTAACAAATAAAAAAATTAAATTAATTAAATGCACAAGTAAAAACTAATAGAATTTAGACAAAATGTACCTTCTGTCTATCTGACATGAACACAATTTTGTTGCTATTTATAATCTCCAGGTCATATCCAAGATTACATAGGAACCAACTCCATGATTCTGTGCTCTCAACTTGTGTTGTCATGGCATACGTAATTAAAAATATATAGTCATTAGGGTTTCTTCCAATAGCAGAAGTAAATTCCCACCATAATTCCCCTTCAACTAACAACCATTTATGCCACAAAAGGTCTACATCCTCTCAAAAAAGACTCTTTCAATGGTGCTAAACAAATATAAAATCTAACAAATTTACCATTATTCCTCCAAATATAGACTATTGACCTAGGGTTAGTAGCTAACAAGTCAGCTATATAAGAAAGGAGTTTAAGATATCATCCCCAAATACCCACAACATTGATGTATTTTTTCCCTCTATACCTTCATTTTACTAATGGTATAACCAAGATCATCTCTAACAGTGCATATTATTCCATCAAAGTTCCAAGTAAGGTCAGCCTTAAACCTATTAAAGTACTTAGAGGCAACCATAGGGAGGTCAAATAGAAATTTTCAAACAATTTGGGGCAAGTATGGTTGAAATTAGACGACCTGGTTTCAACAATTGGGCCTTTAAAATTAATGCTTGAAGCATATTACCTGAAAGGACAAACTAAGGTCTTACAAATATAAATCAATTTTTTGTTAATCATCGTTAAAAACCAAGTCCCAAATCTATTTTTAATTGACCAATTCCTACAAGCTTCCTTGAATTGAACTACACTCCTAAATTTAATGCCATGTAATAACACAAGATTTCGCATGTGCTTCTCTTCAATGAACTCTGGATATTTAACTCTAACCCTATCTGCTTCCGCATCCGAAACTTCAAAACCAGATTCCAGCTCTTTAAACTAAGCATATTCAGAGCTAACATCATCATCATCAACATACTCAATATGGACAAGTCTAGTAGGTTGCCTACTTGAACTAGAGGATTTTTTTTTATAATTTTTTAAAAAAAATATTAGATAATAAGAGTGTATTAGATTTTATTTAGAATAGGTGGGGTATTTTTTGGAAAATGTAACAAAATGTTGAGTTATAGGTTCAGGATCCGTGCTGTGCTGTGGGCGCTGGATATAGGTTATCCCTTATGTGGCACACTCACCCTGAAGACGCAGTAAGTTGCTGCAGTATCCATATGGCAAGGTCGGCCTCTCCTCTCTTCTCCATGTGGCGTGCGTTGGTTGAAGGTGCAGGAACAGTCTACGTGGTCAGAGCTGTCTCCCATGGACTACCATTTTTTATGCTTAAAATTTTCAAACAAATAATGATACCCCAATTTGAAGAGGCATATATAAACTCCGGATAGTAAATTGATTTGCATCTGAAAATGATTGTTCAATAGCAATGAAGCAAGTTTAAACAGGTAATTTTTTTCATTGAATATTTATAGTTTAATGTATTAATGATAGTTGTTACCATAATGTAAGGAATATAATTTTTGACTTATTAATTTGAAAATATAAGTAAGTTGTGAGATCGAGAGTAAGAATATCGCAACTATACCAATTTTCAAATACATGTATTTTAATAAATATGCTTCATTTTTTCTCATCGTATATGTTGAAATAACATTTGATAAATTTGAAGGAATATTTATTATTGCTATATCAATAATATATTCAGTTATAAATTTGTTGTGACAATAAAGTTTGTTAGTGAATATATTTATTTATTATCATAGTTTATAAGTACAATATTTTTTTAATTATTTATAGTAGAAATGTGTTAGTGTAAGCCCTAGCCCCAATGCATTGTAATAAAGCACTTTGAATTGATAAAATGAGGCATTTGTTTTATCCTTTGTATTCCTGTGCATATCAATTGATAAAACTATCCAAGAGTGTTGTTTCGGTTTAAGTTATCATGTGTGAGGCACATGGTTGTAAGACCTTAAAACAAATGAGACATCATTGTAAATATCCCTAGTCAGTCATTGTTATGGAAATTTAGTAAATAAAATTATATTGTTACAAAATAATTATTTTTTTATTATCAATATTAAAAAAATTTCTATTACTTTAAAAATAAATATAAACCTGATTATAGCGCTGCAAGTCTAGTTCCTCTTGATACTTGTTAATATTTTTATTATTGTTATTTCTTAAGTCCAAAGGGGATTGCCACCTGTTATAAAATAAATTATCAACTTATTCAACATATTGTTTAAATAAATAAAACTAATAAATAAAATTTACCTATAACCATACGGTCTGCCCTGATCTAGAATAAGTGTTAATAAAAGGCAGCTGAAATTGAGAGAGTCTTTTCCATGCGCACATTTAAATTAACTGGTGATAACCACCAAGTCCATTTGCACCAGGTTAGGTTGCACGGCATAACTCCCTATAAAGCCATGCCAAAATCGCTAAACCCCAACTATACTCGTCGATTTCAGCTAAATTCTCCAATAGTAGAAGGAACATCAAATGTACATAATTATTAACCAGCCCAAGACATATTAGTCCACCAATACAACACAAGATCCATGCACGGAAAAAGCATTGTATATGGTAGTCCGTAGCATCAACCAATAAATGATTAAATTTTTTAGTCAACCACCTCATTTTTAATTTTAGTCCTCTAAGAGAGTCTTCTGAGGGAACAATGCCCAAAAGCCATCCGCATATCTCATGATAGTCATGATTTAAATGTCCTATAATAAGACGTCATTCCACAGGTAACCTGGTGAGTACCCATATATCTTCCAGAGTTATTATAGCTTCACCAACAGGCAGGTGAAAAGTATATATCTCAGGCCTCCACCTCTCGACAAGAGCAGTCATCATGTCAGCATTAACATTCATAACACCGATCTGAGATACACCATAGAAACTTAATAAAAGCGGGTAAGGTATGATTCTTTCATCAATGTTCATATAGTGACTCTCAACACTAGATTTACATGCAAACAAAACATTGGGTTCAACCTAAAATAAATAATATTATTAAATATATGTATATATTAAATTATTTAATATTTAATAATTAAATAAGAATATAATTACAAATTCAATTCAAATCGCATCAACTCGGTGCTTCCCATTCAAAGTCAGAAGCTCATCATTATTAGGTTTCGGATTAATAAATTGTTGTCTCCTAAAAGGTTCAATTTTTATAACATATTTGCAAATACACCAGCATGTGTTACGTGTGCAAATAAAAGAAAATTATTCATAGTTAACTATAAATTTAAAACAAACATATTTTGCATAACCATAATATATTTATCACATAATAGAGAAATAATTTTATATATCAAATTTTTCATGACAACACTAATATAATTGTAATATATACTACTATTATTTTTACAATTTTATTTTTTTTAAATATTCTCTTTTTTTACGAAATTTTTCTCTAATTATATGAAATATTTTCAAATCCGACACAAAATATAAATTAGTCTAACACACTATACTAGTTCAATTAGTCCACATAAATACAACTTTTTAAATTCTATTATTATTTTTTAAAATGATAATATAATATAAGCTAAATACATGCATGATTATTTATATTAATGCATTAAATATATCACATATATTTTAATCTAACACTAATTTCGTCCACTACTAAACACAAATATCAAATAATAATATAAATTTACTTTAACATTTAATATATATCTCACAAATAATAATGCATTTATTTTATTTAAATTTAATAAATTTATAAATAAATTAAAAATATATCAATTATATTTTTCTCATAAAACATATCCTTATTTCTATATATCAACCTATTGAGACATTTAATATAATGCTAACATAAAATTTTTCTTAATATATAATACAATTATTTTTACATATTGTAGCAACTATTATACTTACTATAAAAATTATAAATTACCGCATATTAATACATAACATTAAATTTTTTGTAATATATCAAATTGATAACTTGCCTTTTTTCTTCAAGATTCCAAAACATCAACAAAAAAATTGAAAAATACTAAATAATATTACAATTAAATATTTAATAATTTATTTTAAAAATATTATTAAAATTCATACTCATTTTCTCTTCTTTTCGATATCAAACATTTAGCTTCCTTAACTTGCAAAATAAAAATTTGATTGTGTTTTATAAGGGGGAGTCGTTGTTGAAAGGTAGAAAGAATGAAAGAGGGAGAGGTAGAATGAATGTTGTGAGTGAAAGGGATAGAATGAGTGTAAATAAGGGAGAGTGTAAAAACCAAAGGTAGATTAAATTTTTATCTCGTTTCTGGTCAACTTAAATTACTGGTCCAAACTAGTTCAAGTGACATGTCAGTAGGCTAACAGTGCAACCTGCAGCTGCATCTTCAGACGTATCGGCCCGTTCAGCGACATGTAGATAACACATGTAATACCCTTCTCGGAACAGTCCTTTTTGAAACGAGACTTAGCTGAAGACGGTAAGTCCTTTTTCACCGAACAATCCAAACCACTTAAAATACTTTTACAATAATTTTAGAATCAAATAACAGTCTTATAAATAATTTAAAACAAACACAAAACATCATATCAAAACTTATACTATCCAAGACAAATAAACATATATTCAAAATACCATTCAAGCTTTTACCTTAACCATCTAAGTATATACATGCCAAAAGCTTACATCAACTAACACAAAAATCTTCTCTTCCAATCTGGACCTTCAATGTACTGTGCTCCCGCAACACTCGAAAACCTGCACGCAGTAAACACTACGTGCTGAGCATAACTATGCCCAGTGGTGACTAGTATCCAAGAATTTCCCACGAATAAGTATAATTTCGTAATTTATGCTACTGTTACTCTTATTTTATTAAACATTTTCTTATATTTCAGTTATCAGTATTCATGTTACTTATTCACATTTTGATAACCATTGTTCTTTTATTTCTAAACTTTTAACTTTACTTTGCAGTATTTTTCTTAGGTAAATCGATATCATATTTACTTTTACCTTTACCTTAATGTTTACTATAACTTTTTACTTTTTATTAGTACTTTCACTTTATCTTCTACCCATAGCAATTAATTATCATTTTATTTAGCGATGTGAATTGGTACTCGTGTCTTTACTAGTACCAAAATAAAAGTAGTTTTAATACTTGTTTTACTGGTCAATTATTTAATATGTATTCTAATTTCACTTTTTACTATTTATTCTATTACTTTACTTTAACTTTAGTCTAATAAATACATTACTGTTAAAAAGGCTTATAAGCTTAATCGCAAAGCGATATACATATTTTGGAGTACTTTGTAGTCTGAACTTTCTTTCCTTCTTTTATACATTTACGCACATTCAATTATCTGTTTAGGACTTATATCTTCTATTTTTTCCTCATTGCATAATTATATGCCTTTATATCGTTTTATTTTTCATTTAACTTATCTTTCAGAAAAGCGTTACCTAAACATTAAATTTCACTTCATATTAATACCATTACTTTTTAACTTTAAACAGGGGCATTAATATTATTTTTCATACTTATCATTTTTTTTCTTATTTAATTACACTTTTCAGAAATCTTTACAGATTTATTTTAACTCTGCATTTTCTTTCAAACGAATCGTTTTTCGATATAACTTTTATATTTAACTCAATTAAATAGTACTTATTTATTCACTTCAATTTTTCCCTAGTGCCATACAACAGGATTCTCAGATAGGATACGCGGGACGTGGACCCCACAGGGCCACAACAGAGAGAGAAGTGATCTCCAAGGAATCATTTCTCACAGAGCATATAACAGAGCAGAGAATGCCATGGTGATCAGAGATCCAATCCACAGCTAGCAAGTCGCCATGACTTGCACCACGGTATAAGGTGTCCCTATGGCTAGCCATTTATATCCTAAACAAGAATAATAATACCTGTCTATCGCTAAGGGCAAACATAACCAATCACCTTTCTAAACATTTTTTAATATTTAAAAATCTTTAATTTATTTCTTTTATACCTTTGTACATTATATTCAGAGTAAATACACTCTTTTAATACTTTTGACTGTTCAATAACTTTCGTCTTTTCTTTCACTTTGTCTTTTCAAGTCACTATTGTGAATTATTCTTTAATAATTCACTCAAACACTTGGACTTTTCAATCTTTTATACAAATTCTGACTTCTCTTTTATTCTTCTTGTATAATTCTTTACAAATCATTTTCAATACTTTTAGGCTTGACGTTTTTATAATTTTTCCTTTTTCAGTCCAACTTTTCAATTATTCAATATGCCGGCTTTATTTCGTCGGCGAATTATTTTTATAATCATTTACTCTTTTAATACTTTTTATTGACTAATTTATTTTGATAAATTAGTCACATCTTTATATTTCTACTTTTTTTATGTAATTAGGAACTCTATGAAAATCAATTATTATCTTATGCCTCGAACATGCATAATTTGACTTTTACTATCGGACTGTTCATTTCAAATACATAATTACAATTTTGTCATTATAATCATTTATTTTCATTTTTATTATATAATTTCTTCCATTATTCATCTTTTGTTCTTTATTTTACAATTTCGGGTAAAATTACATTTTAGTCCTTATACCATGGAAACTTTATCTTTTAACACAGATAGATCTCCGAAATTACCATTTTGCCCTTATTACTATCTCTTACTTATTTTTACTCATTAGTCACCCACTTTGGCAAAATTATCATTTTACCCCAAAACTTTTATTTTCTTTCATTTAAGTCCTTTTTTCCATTTAAAACTCATTTTATCTTTCTTTTATTTACGTATCAATTTATTTCCATTATTTCTATTTATTTATGAATTATTTACCAATAATTCATTATTCTTATTATTTTCATGACCCAATAATTATTTCGAAAAGTTCGTCGGTTGAATTTTTATTTCTTGTCATTGACATTAATTTAATTTCACATTAATTCATCATTTTTGTCATTTTTATACAATTATGCATTAAAAATTCAATTATTTTCATTGTACATATTCACATAAAAATTCCTATAAAATCCAAATCAATTCAATAAATTCCACTAAAATTTATTTATGCATTATTTATTAGTCATTGACATTTTTCATCAAAATAATCACTTAATTCACTCTAAATCACAATTTTCATTCAATACATACACTATATATAATCTTAAAAATTCCCAAATTAATTTCAAATATTCTCTAAAAATTTATAGACATCAATTATCATGTCTATTATTAAATTAAGCTAACATACATTAATTTCATGCATTTTTCTCATTATTTCTTCACCTAGGTAATTCGGCCATCAACATTTTTCCACCTTAAAAATTTTCTTTCTTTCATTAAAGCCTTTATTTCATTTTCTCTCATGCTTAATTTCATTTACCCTAACATAATTTCATTAATTAACAATTTTACATATTTTTATCTTAATTTCATAATTAAGAAAAATTCATATTAATAGGAAAACTAAAGGATTTTGTAGTCACTTACTTTTGTCCAAACTTAATCTTCCTTAAGCCTCACTTTTCTTCACTTGACACCAAGTAAAACTCCATCGATCCACAAATGCATTCTTGGCCGAATTCTTTAGCCTTCCTAACCTCAATTTATTGTCCTCAAATGAAAAATCTAAGCTCATAATTAGCTTATACACCTTAAAAACTATAAGAACACATCAAAAAACCAATTAAAATCACTTAAACTTTCAAGTTCCATCTTAACTCTTTTCCTTTCTTCACTTGATTTCTTACCTTTTCTTGCTCAAATCACTTCCTTAAGGCCACTAGGTTGACCTAGAGAGAGAGAAATTCATCTTTTGTGTTGAGGTTTAAGAGAGATTTGGGGTAGAAGAAGAAGAAATTATAGGGAGAGAGAAGAGGGAGAGGGTTCGGCCACCATGAGAAGAGGGAGGGAGAGCTGGAAAATCTGGAGAATTCTCAGATTTTCTAGCCTCTTATATCCTTCCTAATGGGCCCAAAAGTGAGCTTAAATGGTGGGCTTAGCCCAATTTAAAATTAAGGTCCATTTATGCCTTCTTAAAGCCCAATTCAATTTCTCTCTCTTCCTCACTTAAAATTACTTCAATTTTGAGTCCATCATTCTTAAAACATCAGAAATAGGTAGGACGTAAATTTTTGGCTCAATCAGAGTCCGTTATCGATCCGATTCGATAACTTCCGGTGTCACCGAAAAATTCAATTCTCATCACCAAAATATTCTACATAAAAATTCATGTAGGCATGCAAAATCTGGCAATATTCGTAGTTCGTTTACTATTTTAATTATTTAAGCAAAATTAAGTCCCCTTCCCTATTAGGAAAATTAACTCGCTACCTTTTTCGTATTTTTGACTTTTGGAGGCCCATTTGACCTCAAATTCACTTCAAATTTCAATTCTAGGCTCACCGTGACTATTTCTTTCAAATGGTCCAATAAAATATTTTCAACTTTCGGGTCCGAAAAATATTATTTATTGCCAGAAAATACTATTTACGTCTGATCCGGTATTGAGGTCATTACAACACAGCACGTGGCTGCGTCTTCAAACATGGGACCCACACACGTGATAGTCATTCCAAACCTATTACGTAATATTTTGCTGCGTTTTTCAAAAAATACCTCATCCTTCTTAAATAAAATCTTACGCATCCTTATTATCAAATATTTTTTAAAAACATATTATTTAAAAAAATCCCCTTTGAACTGGTAGCATTGATTGGCCTACCTTTTGGGTTTTCACCCTTGGCTTTTCTATCATTTTGTTGTGTTATCTCCTCTTTATAGTCATGGTCTCCTTCAGCAATATTATAATCAAGGTCTACAAATATTTCATGCTCAACATCCTGGTCACGTTCAACCCCATAAGCTCTAATACCATCATCCCCTATATTTGCATTACCATCAACTCTAGCACCATCATCCCCTATAGTTTCATCACCATTAGCTCTAACACCATCATCATGTGAAAATTCATCATCACCTACATCGAACTCATAACCTACTGACTCGTCAAAACTATTATAATCTGGTTCGTAATTACTTAGTAGTTAGGAAACTTAAGTACAAATATCATACATAAATTATAAAATACAACAAATCACAAGTCAAACCCTTTAATATTTTACATGCCAACTATATTAAAATAGTTTGACGTATAATAAAATACTTCCAGCAAGTCCTAGGACAAAAATCCTAAATACAATATTTCATATGTTTCATGCATATACTTCCACACAGTTAATTTCGAAATCATAGAACTTTATTTGATTATTTTTCATTAATCAAATATAAAGAAAATGCATAATAGAATAATAACAATGGAATACTAGACCTCAAATTTGTAAACACCCAAAATAAAATAAAATAAAATAAAATACCTTATTGTGGACCCTGTTCTTCAAAGATTCTCTTTTGAATTGGGTGGACCATGCATGGTTGCTTTGATTCTCTTTCACCAAGCCCCATTAGTCTCTTTAGAAGTGAAATTATATATATATATATATATGCATCAAATTTCCCACAATCCAAACCTTAATCCTATTATTTCATCTTCCCCCAATATTCTTAATTTGTTTAACTCAAACCTCTCATGGAATTAGAGTGAAGGCAGGTGAGAATGAGAGAGAAAATTAGCCGGCCACAAGGCATGATATGTATAATTAATCTTTGTTCTTTTTTATCTTTTTGTACAGGTTGGCATGACATGTATACTTGGTCAATTCCTCCATGTAGGCGGGCCACATGGCATGGTGATTGGGCATGCTGTAAAAGCTCACTGATAATGTGGCATGCTTGTGGCATTCTGGTGATGAAAAATTAATTTTTTAATCATTTTTACTTTAATTAAAATAAAATAAAATTTTAGTAATTTTTATATTATAAATTATTTTATTGTAATCATTTGATTATAAGCGTCAAAATTCGATAAATATGGATGTAATTAACTCTGGATTTTACCAATTTTCTAAACCATAACATTAATGGGCCTTCTAATTGGAAATAGTAAGTAGTAACCGGTTCTTTTTCTTTTATGATGTTCCTTTACCTTCAGTTTTTGGTTAAATTTAAATTGGTCTAGATGCCAACATGTTCAAACATCTTTTTCTTGTTTTTTTCCTTTTTTTTTAAGTTTCTTTTGAGGAAAAGATAATATTATTACGAAGCATAAAAGAGGAAGATAAACATGTAGGAATAGAATCCCACCCTGGGAAACTAGCATGAAAGATAAAAGCTCCTATGATTGAATCGGTGAAAATGCTCCTATGTGGAATGGATAGATTTTATGGGCATTGGTCCATTATTTCAATTTAAAATGGTTAGTTAAATACTCAATTACCGTTTAAAGCGGTTCGACTGGATCCAGATGGTTTTGGTTCAAGCTTGGGTGGAGAGAGAGAAAGTCATGTGGTATTTTTAGTCAACTGAAGTGAGTTTTGTTATATGGAAGGGTATATTTGATTCAATTAACGGATGTTAAGTGTATTTTTCAACCAACAAAGCTATATATGCTCTATTTCTGAAAGTTTGAAGAGCATATTTATAGCTTTGTCTTCAAAAGAATATGGATAAACCTAATAAATATACATATAAAATTATAAATTAACACTTTCAGATTCATAATTTTTTTTTCTCCAAAAAATACCAAATCCTAATATTTTCCTTTCCTCTTTTCAAAAGATGTATACAATAAAAGTGGATTAAAATTCACTTATTTTATTGGAATCTTTCGATCCACCAAATCGTGGGATTACATTTTGAAAGTTAATCACTTGCATTTTTCATAAATATGCTGAAAATTTAGACTAAATCATACTAAATGAAGTAAAAATTATATGGAGTAGTAGCTCAATGCATGCGCGTGTGTGGTTTACGCACATTTGAGCTATTTGATCGGTAGTATATGTATGATTGGACGGTATATGTACGTGCACTATATCATATCTTTTTTTATAATGTTGAATTTTTATTTTTTTCAAAAAGAAGCTTGAAGGGGTTTTTTTTTTTTCAAAAATGGAAATCAAAAGCCAACATTTTCAAGATGCTGGGATTCTTATGTTTTTTAGGGTGTCAGATTACATGGACACACATGATCTGACTATCGATGCGTGCACACCATATGCACGAACACTAAATTACTACTCAATTTTTTTTTTTAATCTTTCTTGTTATTTTCTCTTTCAACACTTGGACCCCATTTAATGTAGCTATTTGAGCATAAATATTAGCGGGTAGAAAATACTCGCTCCGTCCAATTTTGAAATATATTTTTTAATTTTTTATGAAAATTAAAAAATAATTAAAATAACTTAATTTCATAAAAAAAACTATAGATATTGATAGAAATATTTTTTTTTATATTTTCAAGAATTTTATTTAATTTTAATTAAAATTAAAGAGTGGTAAGAAAAAGAAATATTTAATAAAATATATAACAAATAAAAGTATACATGTAAATTTATTACTCACATTTTCAAAAAATATTTAAATTCGAAGAAAATAAAATAAAAAAATAATATTTCAAAATGGGACGGATGGAGTAATTGAAAATAAAATTATGTTCAATATTTGATAAAACTATCCCAATAGAAGTTATTCTACTATAAAATTACCAATATAGAACTAATTTTGATTGGGTTTGAATAAGCTAGCAACTGCTGATGGAAAGATAAATAACCCAACACATGTAAACCAGTTGTTTGATCCTAAACAACCATCAACTAGCTCAAAAATGATAAAACAAACAACCCCTTAATAATTCTACTCTTTTGGCTAATGGTTGCACATAATTTCTACAATACAACCCAATCAAACCTCTTAATTCTTGCTTTTAGTTTGGTTTAGTTTGAATGTCTTGTACGATGAATTGTTCAAATTTAAACTACTAATCATATCCCTGATTGGATTTTTTTTTTTAAATTAATCGAATAATTTCACATAATTAAGATGAAATTTTGATCATAACCTCACGAATCATCAAAATATTCAATTTTATTATGTGTGTAAACCATGCATCAGACACTGTTTGTTTTTTCAACAGAGAAATGCTGACTAGATAAGTCAAAAATAAATAAATAAATTAAATAAGATAAAAGCAAAGGCCAGTTTGTCATATACAAATACATTAAAAATACACCCTTATTCGAGCCTTACTATATGATGACAAAAGCAAAAAAGTTTTCAAAAGAACAAGATTAAAACTTTAAAAAAAAAATTAAAAACTGATAATTCTGTATCCAAGCGCGCACACCGTCAGAGATAAAAATGCATTAAAAAAAAAAAATTAGCAATATGAGTTTGGTCAGCTCTCTTTTGGGGTAGCCTATGTATCTTTTGTGCTAAAAAAACAGATGAGTAGATGATACATGACCATGTAAAAATTTAAAATACAACAAGAACTTCATAGATGCTTCATTTTCCAATTAGTGGAAACTTTGTTCAATTTATTAAAGATATTCTTATTCCTTGATGCCCTTCTCTCCGCCTTTTTTTTTAAATAGAATAAAGTTGATATACGAAATGGCTGAGAAGAAAAACAAAATCTTTATATAAAAGAAAGAGAAAATGGACCTTTTTTTATTTTTAATGAGAAAAGAATTGTGTGTTAACAACCATGAACATGGGTTACAGATGTTTCCAAAAAGAGAATTCATTGACCAATTTAGTCAAATGTTTGTTAATAATAATAATAATAATAATAATAACAACAACAATTTAATTTTTTCAAATACTCTCTCCATTCATAAATAAGTGTCTTTTTTTATATAAAAATTTAAAAACTCATTTTATCTAATATTTTTATTAATTTGCTCTTATAAAAAAGAGATAATAAATTATTAATTGTATTTTAAAAATTAAATCAACATTTATTATATATAGAATAATTAAATATATCATATTTTTAAAAAGTAAACATCTATTTGTAAATAAATTAAAATAGAAAAATTAACCTTTATTTATCAAGAAAATGAATATTTGCCGATTCAAAGTCTAAGTGAGAAGGTGTTGAAATTTGCTCCATTTGGACACTTTTGCCTTGGTATCTGCCATTCATGTAATTTCTTTTGCAACATTTAAAAGTTTGAGTATTTATCATCATTAATTCATTATTAAAATCTAATACCTCGTTTCCAAATTTCTCTTTTTCTTCTATGTAATAGAAAAATGATTTCATTAAAAAAAAAAATCATCTGCCCATAAATATAAATCATATCCTTGTTTAGCTACCTCAAATAATAACATATTATCACTTGTAATTTTATCTCTTTGAAGTAAGTGATAATTTTAAATATACTTGTTAAATGGGTTAAGTGAGTTCAAGTTGGGTTAGGTCAGGTCACTTTAGGTTTGGATTAATTCGGGTCAAATTTTGAGTCAAATATACTTTTTTAATATCAGAGTGATTAATAGATTTTTAAATTATTGAATTAACTTTTAAATCATATTCTTTTTTTCTTAAATATCAATTTATTTTAACTACTTTTAAAATTAAATAATAATTTATGAAAATTCAAAAAAAAAATTAGTAAAAGAATATTATAGCCATATATTGTAAAAGAAAACTCAACTAGAGTATCATTTTATATTAATTTTTCTTAAATAGATTAAGTAATATAATGATTCATTATAATATAATGATTCATTATACAAAGACATGTGCATGTATGTATACGCTTACATACATTTATGTATGTCTGTACCTACATTGTAATGCCCCAAATTATACCCTGAAAGATTTCGGGGACATCATGGTAATTATAAATTTATTTTGGATACTTAATGTACTATAAAAGTCAATATATATATATATATATATATATATATATATATATATATATATATATATATATATATATATATATATATATATATATAATTAAACAATTATAAGGGACCAAAGTGAATTTGTGTTAAGATTTTTATGTGGCAACCAATAACAATTGGACATCTGAACATCAAGAAGGAGATAAAAAGTGGGATTGGGAGAGGAGTAGTGGAAATTGATTTGATAAAGATTAACTCCCATCTTTCTTACTTAAAGTTTTTGCTACTTTTTCTCCCTTTAACCCTCCTCCTAAAGTTTTGGTTGAAGAAGAGAGAGATTGAAGCATGGTAAGCTTTTTATTTTCAATTTTTCTTTTTCTTTTTTCGTCCTTGATTTAACTTCTATAAAATTGATTTAAGAGTGACACATTGAAGGTTAATAGGTGAAAGCTATGGTTATAGAAGAAAAATTAAGTAAGAAGAGGGAAGAGAAGGCTGTCAAGGTTTGAAGATAGTTGTTTGATCATCACAGGTACGGAAGCCCCTTACCTAAATTCCTGTTAGAATTTATGTGCTAGATAACTACATATGATTTTTGACATGATTTTAATGGTAGATAAGATAATTGATGTTGGTTCATGTGTGGAAGATTGATTTACTCTTTGAAATGATAACTAGCTTAAACTTTATTTTTGGTTCATTTAAATCAGTGTAAGTGTTTTGGCCATAAACTGGCTATACACCTTCAAATTAAGTAATTCTAGTTTCATGGGAATTGAACTATAAAGCTTATTCTGCCTCTAGGATGTTAAAAATGACCCAACATTTTTAAGTCTATTGCCGGTCCCCTTTTTGGACCAGTTTATAGTAATTTAGGTATAAATCCTAAAATATCGACCCAAATTACATGAATATTATGTCATTGGAAACTAAAGACATAGGAGAACATAGGTCTAGAGACCATTTGAGCTATTTCTAAGAATAAATTGGTTAGTTAAGCCATATAAAGTTCTGTAGAGAAGCTATCGTAGGAAGATTTTTAGGTTTGTCATGGATCATGGTTGTAAATAGTTGGTCTCAGCTGTGACTAATGCCTCTGGATGGTTATTTTTTATGGATCATGGCTGGAACTAATTGGTTTCAACTGTGAGCCCTATCTGATGGGTTAGTCATGGACAAAATGAATTAGTTCCAACTGTGATGATCGCTTCTATATAAACAATACCCTTTTCTGGCATAGGTCACGACTGAAACGATTTGGTTCCAATCACGACCCTTGCCTGTATAATATTATTATGGAATTTTATCCATTTGAATCTGATAAAAGTTCTTAAAGCATTTTATAGGATCATTTGACTTTATTTAAAGCACATTTAAGTATGTATTAAGCCAATTTTATTAAAAAATAATTGAGGTTTAAAATATCTTAAGGTTATGTGACCTTATTTCAAATAAGTATGATTATTGATTTATTCAGATTTGGAATATGATATTTTTTAATTAATATATGTCTATAGTACTTGAAACATTATGTTTGGATAATTAGGGCTTAATAGTGTTTGATTGGTGGGTAGATAGGCATACCTAGAAGGGTTTACAACTGCTTCTATTCTGTTAGGCACTTCGGTGTCTTTGTTTGAGGCTATACCTCTTCTATTTTAGACTATGCCTCTTTTGAGTTTTATTCTTGAGGTGATGCCTCTTCTGTAAGGATGCTAATGGTATTTTCCACTTTGTTACATGTTACCCGTATCTTAAAACAATAATATGTAATTTTCTGGTTGTATTAATTTATATTTATTCTATTATACTAATTTGATTGATCTGTCCAGAGTCTAGTAAAATCTAGTAAGAATCTAGTAACTGCTTGATATTTCAATCACATTCTGAATTCTTCCTAAATTATGTAGCGAAAGAATAGAATTCTTCTAGTTATTTTATATATCTAACAGGATATCTTATGATATAGTCATTAGAATTTAATATCTCCCTTGCATGAATGATTATGAGACTATTATAAGAAATCACCAATAAGCATATTTAACCCATACTAAGTTTTATACTTAGCTCCGTGGCTTTTATTTGTGCAAGTGCCAGCTTGGTTTTGAAGTAAGGATCTGAGTTAGGACAGCTGCAGCCAGCCAACGTAGGATTTAGGATTTAGAGTTTTACTCTTTGAAATGATAACTAGCTTAAACTCTATTTTGTGTTCACTTAAACCAATTCGAGTATTTTGACAATAACCTAGCTTATAGACTTCAAATTGAGTAATTCCAATGCCACTAGAATCTTAAGATATAGTTCTTAAAATTTTATAAGAATCTAGAGCTAATTCTGCTTCTAAGATGCTAAAAAATGACCTAACATTTTAAAGTCTACTGCTGGCTCCTATTTTAGACCAACTTGTAGTATTTTAGGTATAAATCCTAAAATATTGACCCAAATTGCATGATTTTTATTTTATTGGAAACTAGATATATAGGAGAACCTAATTCTATAAGTGTAACTTGGTTAATCAAGCCATACAAATTTTAGTAGATAAGCTATCGTAGAAAGATTTCTAGGTTTATCATTGGTCACAACCGGAACTAATTGGTCTCATCCGTGACTAATGCTTTTAAATGGTTATTTTTTATGGTTCACAGCTGAAACTAATTGGTCTCAGTCGTTACCTCTATCTAGTGGGTTGGTCAAGGCCAGAACGAATTAGTTCCAGCCGTGACAATCACTTATGTATGAATAGTACCATTTTTTCACAAGGGTCATGACTAAAACGATTTGGTTATAGACTTAACCCCTACCTGTTTGATATTATTATGAAATTTTATCCATATAAATCTAATAGAAGTTCTTAGAGAATTTTATATGATCATTTGAGCTCATTTAAAACACATTTAAGTATGTATTAAGTTTATTTTAATTCACAAATAATCAAGATTTAAAATATCTTAAGGTTATTGTGACATGTGTCGAACCTTGTAGGCATCTGGCTTCCTTTTGAAATCATACTTTTAGGGCTCAAAATTGGATCAAGGTTCATTTAACTTATAAAAGCCAATCGCTTTGCAATGGATAGAGATTCAACCCAATCCATGATACCTTGGGCCTCACAAAGGTATAAGACAGCATCTCGGGATATCCCCATTTCATTGTTGGTGACCAACCTATGAGGGCATCTGTTAGGCACCACAAGATAATTATCATGGAGTCGCCACCTAATCAAATATTTGAAAATAAGTTTTAACCTCGTGAAGTCAAAACTAGAGATAGTTCAGACTTCAATTCTATTTATACCTTTGGTTAATATTATATAAATGAGTTTTAATGATTAATTTATTTTATCACTTTTCTCACACAAGATATTATGCTAGAAAAATAAAGGCTTACTTTAGCACATAATAAAGATATAAAGCATGAAATAGAAATCATTAAAGAATTCATGTGAAAATAAATCATGTATAAATCAGGGAATTAATTAAGTTCATTTGGATAAGGACGTCGGTCCTTGCATGCATATTTACAAAAGATAGCATTTTGGGTGTATTTTGGATTAAGAAAAATGGAATAAATGATCCCTTACGGCTTTGAAAAAGGAATCGTGTTAGTTAATTTTAAGTACAAGAACCATTTGTATTTATAAAGAAAAATTCTTAATTTTACATGTTATTTTGTAGGTGAAAATCGAGACATTGGTCCCTTTTATTGTAGAAAAAAATCCCACACAAACTCATATAAAATCATTTAGTGAGTTTTTAATATAACACTCAAAAAAGTCATTTATTTATAATAAATGAAGAAAAATAAAAAGATATATATAAATCGGGTTGTTTATTAAATTGAAAACATCGGTTCACTCATGCATATTTATAAAATTATTTTATATGATTCTGAGGATAAAAGTAGATATTGGTCCATTTTATTAAGAAAAGGTTTGATTAATTAATAGAAATAATTTTAGTGTTGCTTTTAGTTTAAGCCTGTGAGAAAGCATTTATTACTAGGCTATTACAACTAATTAAATGGAAAACACTAAATAATTATATAGATCCTAAAATAAATGAATGAGAAAATAAAGAAATCATAAGCTAAACTGTTTTGGTTCTCTAACTCGATCCGGGATGGAAGCACACATATTAAAATATGAAATGGAGAATAACAAAAGTCAGTAATGATAAAGACATGCAATAGATAACAAAATAATACAATAATTAAGTATGAACATAAATAATTGACAATAATGAAACTAATGATAAAAAGACTATTATTAATAAAACATCAATAATAGCAATAATCATATTAATGCAATATTAATATTAATAATATAATAGTAAAAATAATATTAATAAACAACAACAACAATAATAATGAGGATAAAAATAATAGTAACAATAATAAGAGTATTAATAACAATAATAGTAATATTAATGATAATATTTATAATGACAATTATAAATATTATCATTAAAGATAATACCAACAATAACAACAACAATAATAAAATGATTGAATTAAAATAAATAAAATATATAAATAAACTATTTAACAATTAAATTACAAATATTAATCAATTAGGCTAGTTAACAAATACACATAGAAAATAGAAAATATAAAGAATACTAGCAATATGATACAAATATTAGAAATTGGATAAAATTAAACAAATTAACAAATATGCTAAACAATTAACAAATAAACAAACTAATAAATTAAACTAATATAACAAATAAATAATTTACATATTGATAATAGAACAATTAATTAACAAATAAACATACAAAGGAAATTAACAAAACATTAACAAAATTAAACTAATTAATTTACAAAATTAAATTAATAAATCATATATTAAAAATAATAAATTAAAGAAAATGATTATTTAGATAATAAATTAGAATTAAATGCTAGATATATGGGTTTTAAGGATTCAAGAATATTATCTTAAATATTGATTTCGTCGAAGAATATTATCTTTTTTTCAATAGTTTATTATTTTTTGCAATTATTTTTGTTATTTTTCTGAGTTATAGAAGAAAGTAGAAGAAGAAGAGGATGAAGAAAAAGAAGAAGAGCAAGAGAGAGAGAGAGAGAGAAGAGAAAGGGAGGAAAAAAACATGGCCCCTTTATAGCCAAAAAGCCCTTAAAAATATCCCAATTGGATTGGGACAAAATTATATATTTTTTTCCAATTTTTCCCTTGTTTCTGTATCTAGAATGCATTCTGAGAGTGAGTCACAGCCTTGACTCATGAGTTATGGCCTTTACTCACGTTTTTCACTCGTGAGTCCTTGCCTTAACTCATAGCCTTGACTAATAAGTAATGGTCTCGACTCGCGAGTCACGACCTTGAGTCACACCCTCTTTTTCTTGGCCAATTGATCTCTAATTTAAAAATTTCTTAATTTTTAAGCTAGAAGATGCCATTTTTTTGACAAGGTGTCTCTTAAAATTTATTTCTCTATGTCTTATCTTTCCAATGAATTAAGAATCATTAAACTTGGATATATAGATTGAAATTTATGGCCAAAATACTGATGATTTCTCTTAGAAAATCTTCACGGATATAATTGATGTTCTGAATTTGAAAAATTACTGGGATAATGGAATCATAATTAGTTTATACTCTCTTCATGAAAGTTGTTCCAAAATGAGTATAATTTCTACAAAAATTATATTGACCCCTAAAATCTATACAGAGGGAGCTATAAAAAAATTACTACTAATTTGTTTATGTGTAGGGATAGATTCAGGTCATATATGTTCAAGCCTAATTTTGAGAATCTTAAGGATTGAATTAGGTTTAGATTTCTTCATAAAAGTTGTAGGTATATATCTTAAGATTTTTTTAGATATAGATTCATCTAATGATGAGGTCTATAGGCTGAGATAAGGCTATAATGCTCAAGATTGCTCTACATTTTCGAAATTAATTTCCTTGTTTTTATTTTTTAAAAGAGATAAATAGGCGAAGCCTGGGAAAAAGTTATTTTCAGAATATTAGAAAGCCCAAGGGAAGCTTAGCACTTTTATTTCTTATCTATTTATGAGAAACTATTTTCTGATTGGATAATCCTGATCAGGACTTACCTCAGTACCCAGTATCTATAGTTGCCCCCAACTTTGGGGAACTTAATGCACTAGTGCCTAGGTTAGCCAAAGTTCAGAGTAAAGGATGGAAGATATGTACCTAAGGTGGTAAGCTTTTGATTGCATTGAACACATACCATTTGAGGCAGTGAGTAGGTAGTTACCATCAGCTTGTCAATGTGTTAACCCTTGGTCGAGTGATTACCGTCAGCTTGTTGATGTTTTAGCCCTTGGTTGGTTTGGACAGTTATCATCAGCTTGTCGATATTTTTACCCTCAGTTGGGTAATTACCATCATCTTGTTAACATTTGGACCCTTGATCATTTAAGTAGTTACCATCAGTTTGTCGACATTTAACTCTTGATGGATTGAGCAATTACCATCAAGTTGTCGATGTTTTAACTCTTGATTTGTTGGGATAGTTACCATCATCTTATCGATATTTTAACCCTTGATTGGGCGATTACCATTAGTTTATCAATATTTTAACCCTTCGTTAACTATTTGATTAGTGCCAGTTTATCAACATGTAGAATTAAGATGGGTTATTTGTACCCAATTAGTGCTAGTTTGTCAACATGTAAAATTAGGAAAGATGATTAGTTAAATGCCTTATAAGAGCAATTTTTGTCTACAAGGATTTCTTGCCTCTTAAGAGAAGTTTAATACCTGTAAAACGGTTGGATGTTAGTGTGTTTGTTACAGTTGAAGAAAGGTTCTTAATTACCTTTTGTGGATTTGCAGGATTCCTCTTATAGAAATTTGTCTCTGAGTAAGGTGACAATCTTTTGGTAAATGCCCCAAAGCATAGTATGCATAGATGACCTCGCTCCATAGGATGTTTCCTTTTTGTTTGAATTAGATCGATCTCTCCTATGGGAGTCTTCCTTATGGTTTAACCGTTTGTTATTTGGAGTTGCTTTATAACCAACTTTGGTGTGTGGAATTATTTCTCATTTTTCCTTGCAAGAAATTACTCATGTGAGTAGGTGCAAGAAATTATTTATGCACATATGTGAAAAATTCATATATGCCTGCACAATCATGTATGTGACAAGTATTGTGGGCAATGTATACAAAGAGTTCTTTGCCATGAAGTGTCCAAAATTTAAAGTGAGTACAACTCATCAAATACTTTAAATTGGAATTTTACTCATCCTTTAATAAGTTGAATGGATCACATTCTCAACTAGTTTAATCTTAATAAGAGAAATTAAAGGGTCATTCTTAATAAAAGAATAGACATGTTAATACCAAGGCTTACTACACTAACACATAAGCACAATGCATACCAAGCAATTTTTATTTATGTGTGCTGAAAGCCAAAATATAATTTTGCCTTTTGAAAAGCAAATTTTGGGATGAGATTTAACTCAAATGCATAAATGCATTCATTTCTTCTCACTTGAAGCTCATGAAATATCATATGCCTCTTTTTACGTACCAAACCTTATTAGAAGGTCATCTTTGCTAAGTTGGATAAGACCAAACCTAAAATCAAAAGGTCTTACATGGGTTGTAATGTTAGGTTTGGGTAGATGGCTATCTAAGAAGGGTTAGTTTGTTAGAGGAAAATGACTATTATATCTTTTTAACTGGTAGGAGGATAATTCTTTACCCATTTTCCTATTAGCTAATGACTTTTGGATTTAGCTTTGGTAATTTTCAATAAATTATTCTCACATTTGGCTTTAATGATTTTATATTTTTTAAAGCTATTCGAAGGGTACTGACTTAAGGTCTCCCTTTTCTTTCCTTGTTGTCTTGGACTTTGAGGTTTTTTCCTTTTTCTTTTTCTTTTTTCATGCCTCTTCCTTCTTTTTCTTCATTTCTTTTTCACTTTTTTTTTTCTTTTGCAGGTTTATTACATCAAATAACCTCAATTCTTTATGAATAAGATTTATAGCAAGATTGGTAAAAATGAATATTTCTTATTCTTGAAATGTGAAATCGGCTTTACCATAGTAGTCATCTTTCTAAGGGAAAGCTAAAATCATTTTAGGCAAAGGGGTCATTTTAATGTGTGTGATAATAAAATGAGCATGTATTCATCATGCTTGAAATAAAGGCTTAAAGGGCTGGCAAATGATTATAAAATTAAGGTAGGAAGAGTCATTTAGAAAGCTATGCAAAGAAGGGCTGCTTAAATTATTTTCTGTATTCTGTCTCATCCTAGGGTAACTTCAACAGGTAATCGAAAAGGTTTTAGTGCTCTTATTGAGTTTTATCCAATCCCTTCGATCATAGATAATTTTTATTCAGCTTTTAAAATGGGCTTATAATGCTTAAAGTTTAGAAATTGCATGGTATAGTGAGGAATTTTATGCAATTCAGTAGGCAAAAAATAAAGTTTGAATATCTCCTATTCAGTTCATAGTTGAATGAAATACAAATTTCTAAAATTGAAATCAAACTCATTCACAGTTGAGAATTGCTCAGATAAAGTAAAATTTTAAATTGGAAGTAAATTGATAATAAGCAATTATGTCAAAATTTTGGATATTACTTGACAAAATGAATTAAATTTAGGGCATAAATTATTTGAATTGAGATTACTCCTTGTATTTGGGAAAAAAAACTGTGTTGTGGTAGTCATCTTAAACCATTACGAATATTGTGATGCTTAGATCTATGCTTAGGAAGGAAGGTAATGCCATGGTTAATTTAAACACACCAGGGAGACGGTGACCCTTGAACCTATAAATTAAAAGAAAGCCATGTCAAACTTTAGGCATAACTTGACAAGATAAATTAAGTTAGAAATACTCCCTGAAATTGAGAAAAGGACAACATCATGGTCATCTTGAATGCACTAGGAAGGTGATCAGCTTCAGACCTTAAAAAAATTATGTCAGAATCTTGGAAAGATAATTTAAGCTTAAAGTACAAGCCATAAGAACACTCCCTAAAATTGGAAAGAGAACGACATTGCAATTATCATTGCATTTGACGCTAGGAATCCTTGAACTTTTAAGCTTTGCAATAAAGGCCCAGGAGAATTATTGAGAGAATAGCAGCAAGGTATGCTTTCACTTTACTTGCAAGGTTATGTGCAGTGATATATACAAAACGTTATGTGCATAAAGAATTATGTGTGAAGCAATGCGCATAAAATCACATAAGAGATGCACATAAAAAATTTCACATGTAAGACGCACGCAACGAATTATGTGCAAATGGATTATATACGCTAACACATGCAAAAAATTGTATATGAAACATTTACCAATTGCGCGCGAAGGGAAATATGTGTACGTGCATACACATGCAAGAAGTTATATACATCATAATACTCATGTTAAAAGAAAGCATGTAAGAATTCATTAACATATTAAGAAATGCATAAATGTGTGTAAAAAATGCAGGATTGTAAGAATACATGCAAAAATGCATGAATGTATGCATAAAATGTGAAAATACAATAATGTATGCATAGATAAAAGAATATATGCATGAAATGCAAAAATACAATAATGTATACATGAAATGCATGGCCTAAACCATAGGTGATTAGCGATCCAATATTGGATGTGGGTTGACTAATGATCCATATGTGTCTTCCTTAAAACTTTCATCTCCAAGCAAGCTTCTTTTGATTATCTTCTTTTAATTTTTTTTTTTTGCTTTGCCTTCTTTATGGGTTTTCTTATTATTTTTAGGGTAGGCAATATATCACTGCTACACTTTTGGTAAAAGAAAATCCATTTTTCTATGAAGTCTAATGTATTTATCCATTTAAATGAATTTATGGAGCAATTTGGTGCAAAGAGCTGATGAATTTCAAAATCTAGTAGTTAGCCTTATCCAAGGCTAAAAGGTAAGGTTAAGGCTTAGCCTTGCCCAAGGCATGTCAATAGTGCAGAATTTTATTTAAAATCTAACTTGTGTGCGAGTTGCCTTAGTTGCCACCTCTGCTCCAAATGATATTTATAAATGTTTAGACTTTAATTTAGGAGATAAAAGGTAGCATTTTTAGAAAATTAAAACTACATTAGATACTTTTATTTTTTTTCCAAGTTTGGGTAGGATTAAACTACTTTCCTTCTTTATTTTAGGAGTTTTGTTAGGAATAAAATTGAGGTCAAATCATCATCCTGATTTTGAGTTCTCATTCTCTATCTTTAGCTCTATAATGGCGATGAGTGGCTAAATATTTATTTTGGTTAAAAGGTTAATTTAAGGGCATGATTTAACCAATTCCTATGAGATTTTTGTGCTTTAATTTCTTCTTTAATTTTATGTGATGTTCATGTTATTTACTATAGCTCAGAAAAACCACATCTCAATTGTTATTTATTTTATGTTCAATGAGCTACCATTGTTCATTTAATTAAATAACATATAGCTAATTAAAGATATCAAATTTGTAATTATTTGGTAGATTCAATAGCAAGTAGCAATTAGTATAGCTTCCTCACAAGGGCTATTATATTAAGTAAATGCATGATTTGGTCTAAATTAATCTCGGTTGTAGGTTGATTTGCTTAGGTCAGATCTGTCTAAATTATAATGCTATCAATAAATTAAATTATTTCACTTGTCAAAAGGTTGTTTATTGGTTAGGGGTTAATTACAATCTTACTTGATTAGCCTTTTAATACAGAAAGATTAGTTAAGAGCATGAAGCTGAAAATTGTAACTTGTCCATTGCATGATTTTAGAATTATCTTTTGATCTATGCTCAGTAATTTAAATCATGTGCCATGAATACTTTTAACTGAAATTTTTCATCCATTGATTTTATCTTTATATATTTCTGTATTTGTATTTTATTATTTTAATTTTTTAGCTTAATTCTGCTTTTAATTCTTAGTTTACAAAACCCCCCATCATTTATTTTTAGTTTGTTTAATTTCTAGTTATTGAAAGAATTAAAACTTGATCAATCCTTGTGATTCAACCCTGCTCATCACCAATTACAAGTTAGTTTTAAGTAGGAATTTTATTTTTGTTGGTTTCGACATCTATCACAAGGCTAATAGTATTTCTAACCCATATAATCCTATTGTTAATGGGTTCGGGTAACTATCATCAAATGAGAAATCCCTCTTCAGCAATCTACTTTTAAGTAAGCTTTATGCAAGCTTACCTTAAGTGCTTTCTTTTTAGTTTTTTCTACCTTACCCTTTTCCTGAGCTTTCTTACTGCTCTTAAGGAAGGCAATCCATCTCTGTTGTGCTTATGTTGAAGATAAACTCTTCCTCAACAGATTGTATATTCCATCTAATACCCTTAAAAACCTAGGGAATGATTTTATTTTGGCTTATGTATTTCATTTAGTAGCTTCTTAAAGAAATTAGTCTATCATGTGTCTCTTTTAGTAACCATTAAGGCTCGAGGGTCAACGATTTCACTTTACCGATTTAGGGTTGCAAAAGAACTTATAAGCACTAGAGGGATACTTTCTTCACCCTAAGACTCTATCTTGCATCCCAAGTTGCAAATTGAGTCTCAAAAGGGAGGTTACTTAAGCTTTGTCTTTATTAACAACACCTTATTTCTCCAGGTGCTCATAGTCCCTAGAAACATTGCAAAAGCATTTTTACTTCATCTAGTTTAAGTGGCATAACTTTATCTTTACCAACCCACACTGGATTCCATTCGTAAAATTTATCAAGAACAAGCTTCTAGACATCAAGAGGTGGCTCTCCTCTATGGCATATAACTGTTGGCATTATGTCTGGATGAGGATGTCATGGTAAGAATATCAGAGAAAGCATCCGACACATAAGGTGCTGCTTATGCCACTTGAGAGTTTATTCTCAATGCATGCCTTTATGTATCCAATAAATTTCATTTTAATGTTAATCATATGTTTATGCCTAGCTTATGTATTCATTCCTATTTACGTACATCATATAGCAATAACAACAATCATACCCAGATATGTAAAGAAAAAACACAAGTTCCATTCAACCTCAAGGGGCAACACTTAGTGTGCATCTGACTCTTATTATCAATTAGCCTTGGTAGGTTTTCTTCATTAAATATTTTCTCTCAACCCCTAATTTTTACCTAAGATGCTTTTTTTTTTATTTTCACCCTAACAGGGTGCCTAGTCTTAACAAGATTGCCTTTTTTTATTTTTAACTTATAGGGCTATATTTTCTTTTTCTTTTGATTAATTAATTTCTTATAATATTTTTTTCTTTGCTATGAAACCCTCTTCATTCCATTAGCATTGCTTGATTCATTAATTCCTTTAGGCCCTTGCTGGTCAGAATTGGTTATACCTTCTAACCATAGCTTCTTCAGTAAAAAAGGTTTGACTTTGGTTCAAGTAGCCTAAAACACTTGATTTGAGTTTTTCTTCTAAATGACGGCCTTAGACCCACTTTTCAAAAGATTAAGGAAACATTTCTTTTCTTTGAGAACTCGACTAGGATAGTGAGCTCTTCTTTAAACTACTGAAGACCTTGCTTTGTACTGTTTGAATTTGATAGTTGAGTTCTTAAAGCAACACTTAATGGTTGAGGTTGAATTTTGATTAGTTGTATTGTGCTTGTCCTCAAATGCCTAGAAGAAAGGAACGATCTTTGGAACTTTGCTTGCTATCTTATATTTCCATTTATGTCAACTATTTAAGCTTCTGTACAAGCTTTCCATTTTCATTTTCCTCTCTTTATCTTAATTGGTTCCTATCAGGAAATTTCTTGCACAATGCTCTACTTAAGATAATGAGCTGAGGTGTTAGCTTTTAGATTATTCTCTAATCCTTGTTTAGGGCATCCTCAAGAAATTTGGCTCTTTCAAGCAATGAGGCTATGGTTTCCCATTAATCTCCTCAACATTTGTTACTTGGAATTTTCATCTTGTTTTCTATGCCTTCTAGTCTAAGTCTTCAAATTTGCTATTTTAATGATTTGCCGTTCAAATAAACTTAAGTGGCATGTCTATCTCATAATGTCTCTGTCGATTTTTGTCATGTCGCTTCAAGCCCAGGCAAAGACTTTTCTTCTTTTCATTTTTCATTTTTTCTCATTTTTTATTCTCTCAAGCTATTATCACTTTAGGAGCCATATTGCATGCAATCACAATGTTATTTTTCCTTGAGAATAAATGGAGCATTGTTTATTGAATTAATATCCTATATAATTGAACCATAATTATTTCCATGCATGATGCAATAAAATAGGACATAGCATACATAAGAAAAACTCATGTTATTAACATAGCCAAAGAAACATATGCATATTTTAAATTAGCAAAAAGTGGCCTATATTGCATCTTTTCCTAATACAAGTGCAAGAAGCAAAAAGTCTTTCAACATTTCAGGCTCTTCCTTCTCTGGACTGTACCCCTAAGATTAGTGGTGATATTTACATATCATAACTCTCTAAACTGCTTGTCATTGGAATTGAGCAAGTGATGGCTAGATATCTACATGCCATATTCATCTCGAAGCTCATACCATTTTGGCAAGCCTGAGTCAAACATAAACATGTGGTCACACAACATTGCTACTTCTCCTCCTCTTACTTTCCCTCTTTGGGTTTGGTATTTATTAGATGTCAATTATGTCCTAGATACGACTCCTCAAAGCCTGATAGTAATCATTCTCATATCCCATATGCTAATGATAGCTATAATACAAATTAGCCATATGCCCAAACTTCTCCATATTCCTACAGGTATTGGTGGCAAAGGTTGCAATTTCCCTTTATCTATAAAACGGGCAAGACACCAAGATAATGACCTACCTAGGTTTGAATAATGTCGTTGGGTTATTCCTATAACTGAGACTTTTATAGTTCTATTGCACCTGCTGTCACTACACTTCCATCATTGTTGGCGTGGCCATACCTTAGGTTCTTATACTCTAGCCAATTGATGTGGTTTCCACTTCTTAAATTGGGGAAATCAATACTTTCTACTAAGTCACCTCCTCGTGCTTCCATAAATGTATACCTAAAGGCCTCACGATCATTCATTGGTTCTTTATCCAGCCTATGACACCAATCAGTTGGGGGTATCACACCATCCGGCATCAAAGGCTGAGTGCCCGTAATCCAAGCTAGATTAGCAGTAAGTTTGGCAATGGTTTTCCTTTCAAGATCACTAATCCATTTATCCAGTGAAGTTGCAAGTTCAGTTACTAATGCCATGATTCTGCTTTCAAGGTCCTAAAAACTTTTATCCATATTATAAAGGTTAGAACTAATAGCTTTTTGTAAAGGATCAGCCAAAGCTATCTCCACTAAGTATTCTACTGACTGCTCAGTGGCTCTATCTGAGTCTAAATCTAACCTAAACCCAGTTCTTGTTGGATATTGACTACTCTAAAAATTACTAATAGATTGGTTGCTGATCCTTTAAACCACCTAGGTAAGTAGTCTAGGATGGCTGTAAGATCAAAGGGTTAGAATGATGTAAGATTAAGAATTTATACCAAAATTACGTACACAAAATAAAATACACACGTAAAATGGGATATAAAGACCTTATTATCTTCATACATTTTATTTTCAAGATGTGTTTACATGATGCCCATGTATGTGGAAAACATGTTTGGCATACAATAGAGAAGTAAAAACAAAGTTAAATATGGCATGACAAGCAATGCATATGTACACAACATATGTATAATGAAAGTGTGCGTACAAAATATGGCACAACATAGAACATATTTGCATAACACATGATGCATATGTACATGACATGTAACACCCTAAAATTTACATCTAACATGCATGGTGCATTATAAAGCTTGGAAAATAACCCTAGGATAGTTTTTGAAGTAATTACAGTAGAATAGTGCAAAAACATTTGAAAGTATACAAGTGTTAAAGGTGCTCAGGCTAGGGGAATCCAAGGATGGGTGATCTAGTGGGTAGTTTCACCAAACACTGGAATAATAAAAAAAGGTATTAAATGGAGTCTGGTGGTAAATTTTGAGAAAAAATTGAGCTTAAATAGACCCTCAAAAAAGACAAAGCTGTCTTTACTTTGTACTATAATCTCAATTGACCAAAAGTTTGACCAAGCCTTAAAATATTTCAAAAACCTTCAAAAATTATTTCGATCATATAAACACATTAGGTATGACCTAAATTAGCTATCAAAAGTAAAAAATAATTTTTTTGATGGTTTTAAAATTTTAAATTTTGGACTAGTAGATTTTGCCTTTGGAGCCAAAAGTATACCAAAATGATGTCAAAATAACTTGAAATTTTAACCACATGTTTCTACATATATTATTGCACACAAGGAAAAATTTCATAGCATTCTGATAAGTGGAACATTTATGTCAGAAAAATGGTGAAAAGCTGAGGGTAAATTAATTAGAGGGCTTAATTGCCATATTTAATTCATATAAGGGCATAATGGTCATTAGAAAATGAGCCTTAATTACCTAGATGTATTAGCATAGTAAAATGTGGTGTAGGAATCCATGAAAGCTTGATAAGTGGCTTAAAAATAAGCCATTTGATGAAATAGTACATAGAGAAATTTGGGCCATCAATTTAGTAAACTTATGAGTAGCATAAAGAATTCTAGAATCCTCTACATTTATGAATAAATCTATAATCTTCCTCCCTTTGTCTTTAAAAAATTGAACGGCCCTCTTTCATTAGGTTTCCACTATTTTTTCTTTAATTTTTCCATCTCCCTCCATATCTTAAGCCCTAAATTCACCCAAATACACTACAAAGCATCCTCTTCATCCTAAAAATTTATGTGGGCTAAGAAAAAGCTTGGAAGTGGTGAAATTTTAGTGAGAGAAAAATCCACTAATTAGATAAAGTATGAAGTTTTTTTTTATTTTAATTTGGAATTTTTATATAGGTTTGTAGAGCATCTCTAGCACGATCATTTGGTAGCATTTATATGTTAAAATTCAAAAAATAAAGTCACCATTTTCTCTCTCCCAAATTGACCAAAAGGGGAAATTCAAAAGGAAGAGAATAATAAAGAAGAAAAAGACAAGGGAGAGAATGAGTAGGTGATTTTAAGCTTTAACTAGGTTAGTGGATACATTTCCTACACTTAATTTCATTTAATCTTTGAATGTTCCATAGAAATTACATTATGTAACTATGTGAATGTAAAGAAATGTGGAAAATAATTTAAGATAACTTAGTAAAATGATAAATTAGCATGAAATAAGCATAGAACTAAAAAGAAAATAAGCATTAGGTAGGGGAAAAACATATGGTTGAATGGTGTTCAAAATACTAAAATGTGTTATTTTGTTACTAAGCATAAATGGAGTAATATGACGGTGAATAAATACATTAGGGGTGATCGGAGTTTAAAATAATGTATGTACGTATTAGTTAGCAAGTAAACATAATAGTATAATTATAAGTAACAAAGAAATACTAAGGTAAAATATGTACAATTTAGTATAAATATACATAATTTGATAATAGAAACACATTTGACATAAAATGGAATACGAAAACACATGGTATGCTTGATGTAACAATGAAGCTGAATTGCTTGCTCAATGATAATGGCACATTTTTACCATGCTTAGCTGTTATTTCTTATGTACATTATGGTTTTATATAAATTAAGGATGAATGAATGTCAAATGATGATGTATGATATGATACATAATGAAAATACTAAGAGAATTAAGATAGAAAAATACCATAAGGTACAATAATGAGTTACCCTTAATATACAGTGGGTGATCCAGGATCCTAAGATATAATAGCTAACCATTGGGACCTACATATTGTGGTAGAATCATACAGTACATTATTTTTAAGGAATGACTACATTTAGGTAGTCACCTCACTCGTACAGTATACTCATACAGTCATATATTTCTCATCCCGTATAGCCGGTTCGAGGATTTTCACTGGTCACTGCTAGGGAAAAAATGATAATTATGCAAGAAAATAGAGGCTAAATGGTAAATTTAACATAAAAAATCATAAATGTAAATAAATAGGCAATAATGTGAAAAATAAAATTAATATGTTAAAAAGGGTAAATTTGTAATTACGTTATAAACTAGGGGTAAAATGGTAATTTGGCATTAAAAGGGTGATTAAAAGGATTAAAAGAGTCAAATAAGGCAAAAAGAGGTAAAACCATAAATAATGAAAAGTTTGGGAACTAAAACATAATTTTTCATTTTATAAGCAAACATGAGAACCAAAAAAGTAATTTTCCATCTAAGTTAAATTAAATGTGAAAGAAAGTCAAAAGAGTCAAAATAGATGTCAAACAGGTTAAATATGGTAAATAAACATTTTAGGGATCTAATCGTAATTTTATATTCAAGTAAAAATATTATAGCAACTAATAAGAAAAATAAGTATAATAAGGCTTAAGTATTAATTTAGGCAATAAAACAAGTTAATTAAATTAAATTAATAAAAGGTAACATTAAAGGGCATAAAGGTAATTTAGAAAAAGTAATTACATTAAATGAAATTTTGTGTTGTTGTATCCAACACTAAGTAATATTGTTGCTTAGCGCATGATTTTGTTAATTGTGCATAGGGATAGGTACATAAAGGACTTGAAGAAGGCAAATTTCGAAGGCATATACATGTGTCACATTTTAGGAACGAATTTAGACTACTTTTGTATTAGAACTATTTTGGAACTATGGCATGTAATATAAGTATTACCATGTATATAAAATGCTAATTAATAGTAAACCAATATTATTTGAGAATGCATGTATGATGGATTTCTGATTTTGCTGTGATGTTGGATGATTGATGAATATAGAAGTGTTATGTATATAAATGGAGTATAGGAGGTGGAGGTTGACTATTGGGAGTGTTAAATTTACAATTTATAGGTTTGGATAGCACAATTCATAAGCTGTTATGCTATCAAAATAATGAATAGTAACTTAGAGACACTAAACATGTGTTGGAATCTAAGGAATAAATCTAATATGTTAAGCATCTAATTTGATTGGTCCAATACAATAATAGCATGCAATATCACCATGTCATATATATACTATGTACAAAAATCATAAATGTAAGTAGGATGTTAAATTTAGTGGTATCAGAATGAGATTTAGGTGATCCTAAGATCAAAGTAATTGCTTAAGTATGAATGAGTATTTAAAACAATGCATGTACTGTTAGTGTAAGCCCTAGCCCCAATGTATTGTAATAAAGCACTTTGAATTAATAAAATGAGGCATTTGTTTTATCCTTTATATTCCTGTGCATATCAATTGATAAAACTATCCAAGAGTGTTGTTTCGGTTTAAGTTATCATGTGTGAGGCACATGGTTGTAAGACCTTGAAACAAATGAGACATCATTCTAAATATCCCTAGTCAGTCATTATTATGGGAATAACAATGAATTAAGACTAGTATGCTCTCTCTGATATTATGAGTTCTGTCTTACGGATCATTAGGACAAGAGTGTCAATCAGAGATCATAGATACATGTTAAAGAACATGGTATCTGGATACGATCCGCTCATGAGAACACTACATGGTACAAGTCATAAGTGTTTCTCATATGCAAGTTTTGTATCGGAGTTCTTAGACCTAAAATCTCTATGAAACTCTTTATGAATTACTGTGTACTTTGACATACACCTAACGTGCTCGTAACAGAGTGACAAGTAGGGGTATGATTGGGTATGCATTAATTCATGTTAGAGAGCATGAGAGAAGTGAAGGGATTACCCCTCTCAATAAGAGAGAAAATATCATCGGCCACTTGATCAGTGAACTGAGAAGTGTATGGCCATACCGAGATGAAATAATGAGTAATCATTATTTATCTGAGAGTTCAGTATCACTGGAATATCAAGAAAGGAATTAATATATATAAGGATGACTAGTTCCATGCCTTATATTAATTCTGATATTTATGGGTAAGTGACTATGCAAAATTGCATTAGGTCACTAAATGCCATATGCATTTTCATTTAATTTGGAATGCTATAATATCTTGCTAGAGAATATATATAGCCTTTGAATTAATTTATTAATTCATTGCCAACATTAAATGGACCTATAGGATCGCACACAAAGCATTGGGCTTAAAATATTTAAATTAAGTATTGGGCATTAATTTGGGCTTTTAATTAAAGTCAAATTAATGTGTGTAATGGGTTATTAGATTGCTATTGGACCTTGACCCATGAGAGAGAGAAATTCATCCCACAAGGTTTAATTTCAATTAATTAAATGTCATGTATTAATTTAATTAATTGAGTATTAAAGCCTAAAGACATATTTATCTAATTAAATCATCTAAATGAAATTTGATGTGGCCGAAATTCCTAGAGAAATAACAAGGAATTTCGGCACATGTATAGTTTTATTTAAGTGGTTTATTAGATTTAAATGACATATCTTTTATCCTAAATTAAGTGATATTATTTGATTAAATGTCTTTTGTTTTTATCTTGGATAAATTAAAAGAGTTTTTATCAATAAATATTACTTATTTTAATTAAGTGATAAAGGCAAATATAATTATCTTTAACTAATATTAATTATCTTAAGGTAGTATATTTGAGATTAATCACTTAAAAAGGAAAAAAAGATATATATTTTTGTGGGAAAAAACATGAAACCCTAGTGTATTTTCTCTAGGTTTTGCGTGAACTCTCTCTCTCTCTCTCAAAGAATTTCTTTTAGCCAATTTTCACAAGGAGAAAGGATAGTTCCTCATTCTCTTGTGATCTTGGGAAGTAATAGCAACCTAAGAGAAGTACAAAATCAAATTTTGTAGCTTCAAACCATTGCCTTTACACAATACCGAAAAAGAGAGCTCGCAATCTCGATTTTAAGCCGTCGGTGCAATTGTGTGTGTGAGAATAGAGGGAGTGGCGTAAAAGGCTGTTCCTTGGCATTGGTAATTGAGACCTAAGGCGGATAAAGTCACCTTAGTTGTTGGGCATCATCAAATTCAATTTTCAAAAGGCATCATAAGTTGTGAGTTATACAACCCTAAAATTGCATGTTTCGTTTCTTGCTTTGGAATTGTATAGTATGTATGATAAAAATTTTTGTTTTTTCGCTGTGCTATCATCACATTCATACCATGTCATATTCCATCATGTACATGCCATAGAGGAATAAGCAATTTGATTTTTGAATCTTACCTATCCCTTTTTCATATTTTTGTGATATTTATGGCTTCAGGATCTCGATGAGCACTTAAGATGGTGAGCAATACAGAGAGCGGGGCCTCGGCTATACCTGTAGTCGGTGAGACCACCTTTGCTACTCAATCTTGGCTGCCAAGTTAGCACACACTGCCACCATCTCCTTAGCCAGCTGCACATGCTCCTCTAGATTTTATACAGATGGTGGTGAATATCTTATATCAACGACTAGAGGTCCCAACTCCTCCATAGCCACAGCATCAGCGGCTACCTCAACCATCCATGAAACCCATACTAGAACAACTAAAAAAATTTAGGAGTTGAAAACTTCCATAGGCAAAAACAAGTAACAATAATAGAGGCTGAACAATGGTTAAACCAAATTAAAAGGCTTTTCGAGATTACTTATAGCTCACCCGAGGAGATGTTTAAAGGTGCATTTACATTGTTCCAAGGCCCTGCATATATATGGTGGGACATTGTTAGAAGGTATACACCTATAGAGTAATTGATATGGGATTTCTTCCTTCAACAATTCAGGGAAAAATACATTGGTAAAGAATATTAGCGGGCTATGGAGGAAGCAATATGGCAACTACATTAAGGCACCCACATAATGCAAGAGTATGATAGAGAATTTAAAAGATTAAACACCTACATGAAAAGATTATAATATATCCCCCATAAAGATGTGTTAGTTATTCGAGTAAGGACTTCACAATGATATCAGAAAAGCCTTAGCAGTCCACGAATACACAAGCAAGAGAGCTTTAGTTGATGCAGCTGTAAAGATTGAAACTACCACCAGAACTAGAGAGAATTCATAATGTTTTCCATATATATATGCTAAGGAGATACCAATCAAATCCTTCATATGTCATCACACCGAAGGAGGTTCATCTTCGACCAGATCTATAATATGATGAAGAACCAGTGCAATTTTAGCTAGAGTAGTTAAACAACTGAGTAATAAATAGATACCACTGGTCAAAGTACTTTGGACCTACAACAATGTGGAAGAAATAACCTAATAGCCTGATGAGACTATGAGATAGCACAAAAATACCCGTATCTTTTCTGTTTAGGTAAATTTTGATGACAAAATTTTTATTAATGAAGGAGAACCATGCCATCCCAAAATTTGTATCTGACATGCATGGTGCAATATAGAGCATGAAAGTAATTGCAGTAGAATAATACATAAAAATTTTTAAGTGTATAAATGTTAAACATGCTTAGGTCAGGGAAATCCAAAAATGGGTGACCTAGTGGGAAATTTGACCTAAAATTGGAATAAGACAATAGGTGTTAAATGGAATCCGGTGGTATAATTTGAGAAGAAATTGAGCTTAAATAGGCTCTCAAGATAGATAGAGAAGTTTTTACTTGGTATCGTAAACTCAATTGACCAAAAGTTTAACTGAGCCTTAAAATATTCCAAAGATCTTCAAAAATTATTCCAATCATATAGATACATTATATGTGACCTAAATTCGAAAAAGGAAGTGAAAAATAATTTTTTCAACAATCTCAAAATTTTAGGTTTCGCACCAGCAAATTTTACCTTTGGAGCTAGAAGTATACCAAAACAATGTTGAAATGATTTCAAATTTTAATCACATGTTTTTGCATATGTTATTGCACACGGGAAACATTTCATAGTATTCTAATCAATGGAATATTTATTTCACAAAAATGATGAAAAATTGAAGGTCAATTAATTAAAAGGCTTTATTTCCATATTTAATTCATCTATGGGCATAATGTTCATTAGGAAATGAGCCTTGATTACCTAGATTCATCAGCATAGTAAAAAGTGGTGTAGGAATCCATGAAAGCTTGACAAGTGGCTTAAAAATAAACCATTAGATGAAATATTGTATGGAGGAATTTGGGCCATTGATCTAGTAGACTTATGGGCAGCATAGAGATGTCCAAAATCTTCTATATTTTGCCCAAAAATTTGTAATCTCCCTCCCTTTCCCTTTAAAAAATTGAACAACCCTCTTTTATTAGGTTTTCACCATTTTTTTCTTTAATTTTTCCATCTTCCTCCATATTTCAAGCCCTAAATTTACCTAAATACACTAAAAATCATCCTCTTCATCCTAGAAATTTATGTGGCACAATAAGAAGCTTATAAGTAGTGAAATTTTAATGAGAGAAAAGTGCACTAATTAGGTAAAGTATGAAGTTTTTTGTTTGTTTTAATTGAGAATTTTTATATAAATTTGTAGAACATCTCTAGTATGATCATTTGGTAGCATTTAGATGTTAAAATTAATAACATAAACTCACCATTTTCTCTCTTCCAAATTCAGCTAATAGGGGAAATTCAAGAGGAAGAGAAGAATAAGGAAGAAAAAGATAAGGAAGAGAAAGGGTAAGTAATTTCAAGCTTCAACAAGGTTAATGGAAACATTTTCTACACTTAATTTCGTTTAATCTTTGAATTTTCCATAGAAATTACATTATGTAACTTGGTGAATTTAAAGAAATGTGGAAAATAATTTAATATAACTTAGTAAAATGATAAATTAGCAAGAAATAGGCATAGAACTAAAAAGAAATTAAACTTTAGATGGGAGAACTACTTATGGCCAAATGGTGTTCAAAATACTATAACGTATTATTTTATTACTAATTGGAGTATTAAGCATAAATGGAGTAATATAATGGTGAATAAATACATTAGGAGTAATTGGAACTTAAAATAATGTATGTACGTAATAGTTAGCAAGTAAACATAATAGTATAATTATAAGTAACAAAGAAATACTAAGGTAAAATGAGTACAATTTAGTATAAATATACATAATTTAATACTAGAAACACATTTGACACAAAATGGAATAAGAAAACACATGGTAAGCTTGATGTCACAATAAGGCTGAATTGCTTACTCAATGATAATGGCATATTTTTACCATGCTTAGATGTTATTTCTTATGTACATTATGGTTTTATATAAATTAAGGATGAATGCATATGAAATGATGATGTATGATATGATACATAATGAAAATACTATGAAAATTAAGATAGAAACATAACATTAGGTATAATAATTCGTTACCCTTAGTAAGCAGTGGGTGATCCAGGATCCTAGGATATAATGGTTAGCCATAGGGACCCACATATCGCGGTAGAATCATACAATACATTATTTTAAAGGAATGACTACATTTAGGTAGTCACCTCACTCATAAAGTCATACAGTATAGTCATACAGTCTTCATCCCATATATCTTATTTGAGGATTTTCACCAATCACTTCTATGGGCAAAATGGTAATTATGCATGAAAAAGAGGCTAAATGGTAAATTTTATATAAAAACATCATAAATGTAAATAAATAGTAAATAATGTGAAAAATGAAATTAATAAGTTCAAAAAAGGAAAAATTTTAATTACGCCTTAAATTAGGGGTAAACCGATAATTTGGCATCAAAAAGGTAATTAAAAGGATTAAAAGAGTCAAATAAGGCAAAAGCGGCAAAATCATAAATAATGAAAAGTTTAAGAACTAAATCATAATTTTCCAATTTATCGACGAACATGAGGACCAAAAAGGTAATTTTCCATCTAAGTTAAATTAAAGGTCAAAAAAGTCAAAAGAGTCAAAATAGAAGTCAAATAGGGTAAAATATGATAAATAAATAGTTTAGGGACCTAACTGTAATTTTACATTCAAGTAAGAATATTATAGCAACTAATACAAAAAAATTAGTATAATAAGGCTTAAGTATTAATTTAGGCAATAAAACAAGTTAATTAAATTAAATTAATAAAAAGTAACATTAAAGGGTACAAAAGTAATTTAGTAAAAGTAATTACATTAAATGAAATTTTGCATAGTTGCATCGATCATTAGGCAATATTGTTGCTTAGTATATGGTTTTATTAACTGCATGCAAGGATAGGCACATAAAGGACTTGAAGAAGGAGAAGCCCAAAGGCATGTACATATGTCATATTTGAAGAACGAATTTAGACCACTTCTGTATTAGAAATATTTTGGAACTATGGCATGTAAAATAAGAATTACCATGTATGTAAAATGCAACTAATAGTAAACCAATATTATTTGAGAATGTATGTATGATGGATTTGTGATTATGCTGTGATGTTGGATGATTGATGAATATAGAAATGCTATATGTAAATGGAGTATGGAAGCTAAGGGTTGACTATTGGGAGTGTTAAATTTCCAATTTGGAAGTTTGGATAAAACGATTCATAAGCCATTATACTGCTGAAACTTTGACCAAATGAATAGTAATTTAGCGACACTAAACATGTGTTGGAATCTAAGGAATAAATCTAATATGTTATCATCTAATTTTAATGGTCCAATGTAATAATAGCATGCAATCACCAATGTCATATATATACTATGTACAAAAATCATAAATGTTAGTAGGGTGTTACATGACATGTTTCAAGATTGATGGTTTATGTACATAAAGTATGACATGTTATATGAATGCATATGACATACAACATACATGTACATAACATATGAATACACGTGAAATGCGACATACATGTACATAACATGACTTACACAATAACAATGCATGTATGTGATGTAACACAAGATGCATAAAATATGGTATGATGATGCATGTTATTAAATTACTTAGTATGGTAGAAAATCACATACATGAAAGTACAAGATGTATGCAAAATATTTGTAGCATAGGATACAACGCATTATATGAATGAGCATATATAGTGAGTGGCATATGTATATGATGTATGTCATGCTATAAACATTTGGGTATATGATGAATGGGATATATACACGATTACAATGTGGCACGAAATTATGATATATGACATGTATGTCCATGGTATAGGTTGCTTACGGCACATGGTATGACAATCTATATGTTAATGACACACCTCAAGTATAATGCTATGCAGTATCATGGTATGCATACATAAAGCATGAGAAAAAAGAAAGGTAGTATGGTGAAATGCCCATAACATGAAATGCAATTTAATATGGGATGTGCATGGTGCTTATTTTGTATACATGATCCAACATGAGGTAAATGTAACATATACGTTCACATGCTTATGGCAGCATGCATGAGCACAACTCCATGACTGATATGTACAAGTTACAACTTACGTTGATATATTCATGCCATGATACATGTCAGTTGTGCATATATGAGGATGGATGCTTATATAGGCATGCTACAATTTATGTTAATGCATACTCTTGATGGTGAATGTATATCGCTACAATGTATATTAATATGTACATACAATGATGGATGTAATGCCAATGTGATAACGGACATGTATATGTACAATTTATGATGCATGATGGATTTTAAGTGTACATACCATGGCTCATGTGTGTTCATTTGTGCAAGCTACAATAGGTAATAGATGTTTATACATTCAAGTCATAACAAATGTCAATATGTTCGTATTATTATATATGTTTACATGTCATTATGTATGTGCTAAGATGCATGTCTATATGCTTATATTATACCACACATCAACATACACATACATGATATATATAAGTAATGTCATAATGTATGCTCTCACACTCGTCAATGTGCACATGTGATAGTGAATATTTACATGTGTAAGCCAATATGCATATGGAAAATGCTATGAAGAATGTCTATGTGCACATACCATGATGTATGTTAATACGTATATGTTGTGATAAGCATCACTATATACATGTAGGATATGCATGTTAATACATGTATGCTATGACATGCATTAATATATACATGCATACTGGATATATGTTCACAACTTGGTAATAATTTATATTGGATAATGTATGAGGATGAACATGTTAGATAGGCATATAATGCGTGGATTAATCATTGCACCAGGACAATGATGTATAGGCTCATGATATGTGTTAATGCATGATCATGCACATGAATGATACATATATTATATGTGATGCATAGGCATATCAATCATACAAGCGATGCATCAAATAGATAAGCGTACAATGTATACATGTGATAATGTGTGATGCATAAAATACATATGGCACATGGATATGCTAGGCATGCATATGGTGTATGACATATGTATAATGCTTGATGTATAAACATGTTATGATGCATGATGAATATGTTAAATGTTGACGCATGAGAGTAATGCACATGAATGGCATACATATGATGCATAACTTAAATATAATGATGTGTAATAGACAAGCGATGCATGAACATGGAATGTATATAATGTATGGGAAGAATTCTATTCATAAAATAGAATATGCAAGCTAATATAAAAATTAATGCAAAATATGCATTTTTATGGAACACAAAAAAAAAACATACAAGTTTTTATGGTAAAGAAAATTTACGCATATAATGCATGTGTTTCACATTATCATATCAAAATCTTGATTTCATGCAAAATGAGATGCATGCACATGCACGTTTTCATTTGTGAGAAAATTATACACATAAAATTTACGTGTTTTAATGGAATGATTAGTGCAAGCAAAAATAATACACACGAGGTGAGATGTATATACATTAAGAATTTATACACACAAAATATGCATATTTTATCATTTATTATTATTATTTTGTTATTTATTAGAACTGTATGCATATGTAACATAAAAAACACTCACTAAAAGACAGAGGAATCCTCCCAACCTTATTGCTCCCATATAGGAGGTTGTGCGGCCTCTTCCCTAGATGTGATTAGATAATGGGTTAACAAAGAATCCAATGAACAAGTATGATGCTTGGAAAAAAGCCAATAGTATAACCTTTTTTTATTGAAAGCACATGCAGATGGATTTTGGCCATTATGTATTTAATCAATCTAAATAAACTGAAATGCACCCATCGGGGTGTTAAAACCTTTGATGTGCAAGCATCTAAATTTATTGGGATTTATTCAATATATAAAGGGCCCACATCACAAGTAAGGTATTATGGCACATGCCTCCTAGTAGAAGTTTCTATACAATTTCATGGGTTTTTGGTCTGGTAATATAACTTTAAGGCTACTCAAGTGTGGTTTCTACCAATGGATCTAGCTCATCATGAGCATAATGACCGATCGAGTCACCATTTGATATACCAAAAGGCATAAGGTTTGGGTTAGTGGCCCTTCCTAATACTTTCCTATATTGAGTGAATGTAGGGTCATGCTTTGGGAATGCACCAAGGTTAAAAGAGGGATGCCTAACTTAATTCTATAGCCCTAGCATAAATGCAATGTAATTTTTCAAAAAGAAATAAAAACATCTTAATCTCTAAACTCATTTATATTAAATTTACAAAAGGTACTTTCAGAGTAAAATCTCATGGTCCCCAGTGGAGTCTCCACTGTGACACAAGCCAAACCCTATAGGCATCTGACTTGCACTCGAAAGTCTACTTTTAGGGTTTAAGATTGGATCAAGGCTCATTTAACTTACGAAGGCTGATCGCTTTGCAATAGATAAGGATTCAGCCCAATTTGAAATGACTTGAGCCTCACAAAGGTATGAGATAGCATCTTGGGATATTTTTATTCCATTGTTGGCGATCAACCTACGAGAACATCTACTGGGCACCATAAGGCAGGTATCATGGAGTCATCATCCAATAAAACATTGAAAAAATGAGTTCTAACCTCGAGAAGCCAAAACTAGAGATAGTTCGAACTTCACTCCTATTTATACAGTTGGTTAATGTTATATAAATGAGTTTTAACAATTAATTTATTTTATCCCTTTTCTCATATGAGATATTATGCTAGAAAAATAAAGGAGCACTCAAGCACGTAAAAAAACTATAAAGCATGAAATAGAAAGCATCAAAGAATTCATGTGAAAATAAATCATGCATAAATCATAAAATTAATTAAGTTCATTTGGATGAGAACGTCGGTTCTCGCATCCATATTTACAAAAGGTAGCATTTGAGTGTATTTTGGATAAAAATTAGGATAATTGATCCCTCACTGTTTTGAAAAAGGAAACGTGTCAGTTAATTTTAAGAATAAGAACCATTTGTATTTATAAAGAAAAATTTCTAATTTTATATGTTATTTTGTGGGTAACAATCGGGACATTGGTCCCTTTTATTATAGAAAAACAAATCTCACTCAAAGTCATATAAAATTATTTAGTGAGTTTGTAAAATAATACTCGAAAAAATAATTTATTTATAATAAATAAAGAAAGATAAAAAGACATATATAAATCGAGTTATTTATTGAGTTGGAAACATCGGTTCACTCATGCATATTTATAAAATTCTTTTATATGATTTTGAGGATAAAAGTGAACATTTGTTCATTTTATTAAGAAAATGTTTGATTAATTAATAGAAATAATTTCAGTGTTACTTTTAGTTTTAGTGTGTGAAAAAACTTTTTTTTACTAGGCTATTACATCCGATTAAAGCATTAAATAATTATACTTACCCAAAAATAAATGAATGAGAAAATAAAGAAAATTCTAAGCTAACCCACTCCGATTCTCCAACTCGACCCGAGATGAAAGTACACATATTAAAATATGGAATGGAAAATAATAAAAGTCAATAATGATAAAGACATGCAATATATAACAAAATAATATAATAATTAAGTATGACCATAAATAATTGACAATAATAAAATTATTGATAAAAGACTATTTTTAATAAAACATCAATAATAGCAATAATCATATTAATACAATATTAATAATAATAACATAACAGTAAAAATTATATTAATAAACAACAACAATGATAATAATGAGGATAAAAATAATACTAATAATAGTAGCAATAATAAGAGTAATAATAACAATAAAAGTAATATTAATGATAATATTAATAATGACAATTATAAATATTATCATTAAAGATAATACCAACAATAACAACAACAATAATAAAATGATTGAATTAAAATAACCCAAATATATAAATAAACTATTTAACAATTAAATTATAAATGTTAATCAATTAGGCTAGTTAACAAATACAAATAGAAAATAGAAAATATAAGGAATATTAACAATAAAATACAATATATTAGAAATTAGAAAAAATTAAACAAATTAAAAAATATGCTAAACAATTAACAAATAAACAAACTCATAAATTAAACTAATATAATAAATAAAGGATTTACATATTGTTAATAGAACAATTAATTAACAAATTAATATTTAAAGGAAATTAACAAAACATTAACAAAATTAAACTAATGAATTTACAAAATTAAATTAATAGATCATATATTAAAAATAATAAATTAAACAAAATAATTATTTACATAATAAATTTGAATTAAATGCTAGATTTTTGGGTTTTGGGGACTCAAGAATATTACCCTCAGAATCGATTCTGTCAAAAAATAAGGATTTAGTGCTTTGTGGCTTTTTTTCAACTTTTTTATTTTTTTTTTGCATTTTTTTAATCATTTCTTTTAGTTGAAGAAGAAGAAGAAGAAGAAAAAGAAGAGAGATGTGAGAGAGAGGGGAAAAACATGGCCTTTTTATAGCCAAAAACTCCTTAAAAATATCCCAATTAGATTGGGATGAAATTAAATTTTTTCCAATTTTTTCCCTATTTTCATGTCCATAATGCATTCTTGGAGTGAGTCACGACCTTAACTCACGGCCTTGAGTCACGCCCCCTTTTTCTCAACCAACTGATCTCTAATTCAAAATATTTTCCAATCTTTAGGCTAAAAGATGTCAATTGTTTTGACAATTTATCTCTTAAAATTTGTTCCCCTATGTCTTAGCTTTTCAATTTATCAAAAATGGCTCAATTTGGATTTGTAGATTGAGACTTATGGCTAAAATATAGATGACTACTCTTACGAAATCTTCAGGGATAGAATTGATGTTTTGAGTTTGAAAAATTACTGGGAACAATGGGCTCAGAATTAGGTCATACTCTCTCATTAAAGTTATTTCAAAATAAGTCTAGTTTCTATAAAAATTATATTCACCTCAAAAGAAGCTATACAAAGGGAGTTATACCTAAATTATTACATATTAGTCTAGGTGCAGGGACAAATTTGAGTCAACTATGTTCAAGCTTAATTTTAAGAATCTTAAGAATTGAACTGGCTTTAGGTTTCTCATAAACATTGTAGGTATATGTCTTTAGATTCATTTTGATTTGTAATCATCCAATTATGAGGTATGTAGGCTGAGATAAGGTTATAATACTTAAGAATGCTCCAAGTTTTTGAAGATGATTTCCTCATTTTGCCTTTTTGAAAGAGAAAAATGGGCGGAGCCTAGAAAAAAGTTATTTTGAGAATATTAAAAAGCCTAGAGAAAACCTAGCACTTTCATTCCTTGTCTATTTATGAGAAACCATTTTCTCATTTGGTAACCCTGATTAGAATCTATTTCAGGACCTAGTGTCTACAATTATGTGACCTTATTTCAAATAAGTATGATTATTGATTTATTTAGATTTGGAATATGATACTTTTGAATTAATATATGTTTTTTGTGTTTGAAACATTATGTTTTGATAAGTAGGGTCTACTAGTATTTGATTGGTGGGTAAATAAGCATGCCTAGAAGGGTCTACAACTGCTTCTATTCTATTGGGCACTTCGGTGTCTTTGTTTGAGGCTATGCCTTTTTTGTTTGAGACTATGTCTCTTCTGATTTTCAGTCTTAAGGTGATGCCTCTTCCATAAGAATACTAATGGTATTTTCTACTTTGTTACCTATTACCCATATCTTAAAATAATAGTAGGCAATTTCTGGTTGTATTGATTTATATTTATTTTATTATGTTAAATTGATTGATCTGTCTAGAGTCCAATAAAATCCAATAAGAATTTGGTAATTGCTCAACATTTTAATTACATTCTGAATTCTTCCTAGATTATGTAGCTAAGGAATAAAATTCATCAAGTTATCTTATATATCTAACAGGATATCTTGTGTTATAGTCATTAGAATTTAATATCTCCCTTACATGAATGATTACAAGACTATTGTAAGTAATCACCAGCAGGTGTATTTAACATATACTAAGCTTTATACTTAGCTCTATGGCTTTTATCTGTGTAGGTGCCAGCCTGGTTTGGAAGGAGGGATTCAAGTCGGAACAAATGTAATCAACCAATGTAGGAGTTAGGATTTAGAGTTTTATCACTTGATCAATGAGTTAACATGTATGCCCTGTAAAGTCTGATGTAATTGGAATGTAAATTGTAATAAAAGGTGTAGTAACAAGCATAAGAATACTATTAGATTATCACACAAATTTTATAACTTCTTTAGGATTATTTGGTTGGGCACTCATGTCCTCCCAAGGGGTGTTAGGGTGTGAAATACATACTCATCTACATGCATGTATGTACATGGTTACATGCATATATATATATATATATATATATATATATATATATATATATATATACACACACACACACACACACACACACACGTATATACATCTATGTGTATACATATATGTAATGTTTGCATATGTATATATGTATACACCTAAAATGATATTCTTTCACAATATTTAATGAGTTCAGTTTTAAGGGAAGTGGAAAAAAAATATCATATAATTTAAGAATCAAATCTTTATATATCAACAAAATGACACAATACATGTAAAATTGAGATTTTTTTTTAAATAAAAAGTTTGATTGATCATCAGAATGAAAAACTCAAGAATAAAATTTATAAAAATAAATTAGTTTCGAGTCAACCTATTTTGGTTATAGCTAGGGTCAGGTTCGGCTCTTAATTTTTTGGATTGGGTTATGCACCTTTTTTCTAATGTTAAATTATCAATTTTCATATTGGTTTGGGTGGTTTTTAGATTAGATTTAAAAATTAACAAGTGCAATTCTAAAGTATTAAATAATGGAAAATTAATTTTATATTTATTTTTTTGATTAGTAATACCGCCTTTTGGGATTATATGGTTGCATACATCACAAACAAGGTGAAAATTGAAAATTTTTAATCATAATATCTAAAGATCTTACCATGAATTACATTTAAAGATTATTGAACAGTTGATAACTTTATATTGCGTTGTTGTAAACCATAATGTTCAAAGCAGAACATCTCCAATGTGAATCCACACTAAAGAAGAGGCAAAAGAACTAAACTATTTGGGTGACAATGGCTATTGAAATTTTTCTATGGCTAGAGAGAGAATCTTGCTAGAGAAGTAGAGAGAAGGGAGGAGTGAAATTCTAGTATCCCACTTCTAATAAACTTAGACTGGAGTGAAATTCTAGTATCCCACTTCTAATAAATTTAGACTTTTATAACATAGATTAAAAACACAAGTCTAAATGGATTAAATCTCTAAAATAGCTAGAGAATTAATGTAGTACATAATAATCAATTCTTCAAGTGATCAAATACAATTATTTCTATTCTATAATATTTATAGTTTAGCAATATTTAATTTAGGATTAGAATGGACTATTTTGTCTCACTCCTCCAAACTATGCACAAACACTTCTATCATATCTTCTGTGAAGTCTTTTGATCATATACAATTAATTAAACCCTTTTAATTAATTTTTTCCTCTTCTTTTCTTAATCTAAAATAATATCAAATATTATTAATTAAATCATTTTTTTATAATGTCTTTTCCCTAGAGGGGTGTGACCAATTGGGTTTTCTAATTTACTTAATAGTACAAACATAATTATAATTTATATGATTGCATGATTTAAACTCTTTAAATCATTATATTAATTATTTAATTAATATTTATACATATGCTTACGTGCAAATCATGAGAGACTTTTAGCCAAGCATCATGATTATCCAAGTGACAAAAAAGTCAAGTGGTTTTGACTGAATCTTTCTATAGAATAATTATCGTGCAATTACTCCTTTTACCTTACTTTATCGCATTTAGGTTTCAAGTATGAATTAATGTCAACTCATATAAGCCTAAATATGGTTGTTCTAATAATATGACCTTTGTTTCCAAATGCCCTTTTATGGATCTCATGCACCTTGGCATTCCACTGTCACTAGAGATTCTCTGAAGAAAGATATTTTAGAACAATTAAGATAGCTCCCTTAATAAATTTGGAAAGGTGAATCCACCATTGATCACTCAACTATCTTTAAGTAGGTTATGATATATCCAACCTCTTAACTATATTCACCCATCAATTAAGGTAAACAGTTATGGAGTTAAAGTATGCCATTAACTACTTAAGATAACTTTGGTGATCTCAAGTTTGATGATATTTGCACCATTGCTATGAAGAGCTCCTCGCTGACATAGATTTAATATTCATATGAGAATTCTTTTGGTAGATCTCTAATGTACTTGTTCTTCTAATAAGCATCCATATATTAGCTTTAATGATCTCCATGATCATAGCTATGAGAACCGTTGTTCGAACATTACAAGAAGTTTAATATATGCTAGTCTATCCAAATTAATAATGTCTTGTCTTATTAATAATATGACTAGAGACATGTAGATATTAACATATTTACATGTAATAGACATCTCAGATCATGAACGTTTTCATGATTGCCTTTGCACTGTGTTTATAATACCAAGGATTTCATTTATTAATTTAAGATACTAAATCAAATAAAATGTAATCAAAACATAATATTAATAAATGAATGATGCCATTTCATAAATGATAATGAGTTTTTATATACATGAAAAAGATCCTTAATTTGAATGGGCTCTAAGGCATACTCCTAATACCTCCCACTTTCTATCTATGTATTTAATTTGATTACTTTAAATTTATTATTGTTGTAACTAGTTTTATTGCCCATATTCAATCTATTTATCTTTGAATTTATTATTTTATTATGTTATCTTTATTTTTAATTGTTTCATTTTATTTATTATTTATCTATTATTTGTTCAGATATTACATAATTAGTCTTTTATTATTTAGTTACCCCTTATCTTTGGTGTGTGTGTGTGTATATGTATATATATACATTATAATTTTCATAAATTACCAATTGATTTAACAAACAAAAAACCATTTCTAAAATAAATTATTAAATTATGAAAATGCATTTATTAAATGCTACAAAATTTAGCGATGAGATATTTTGTAGCTATTAAACGTTATGGTGTATTTAATGCCAAAAAACAATAGTGACGGATTATTGGTGATAGAAAAACTATCGTAGAATTAAATATATTAACATTATGATATTATAGTGATGGATAAGACTATTCATAAAAAAAATGGAAAAATAAAAAATTTCCTCTAAAAATATTAATGGCATCTTTAGTGATGGAAAAATCTATAACTAACCAAATTTCCTTCATTTTTAATGACATAATAATTTTGGTTTAGCGATAACACTAATCTATTGGTAAAATTTAAAAATAGACAAAAGACTGAGATCAAAAATTATCTACATATGTTTTACCTATAGATTTAGATCAATTGGTAAATTCACCGATAATACCTTTAACAACATATTAAGGCCTTAGCAATAGATTTTTCCGTCACTAAAAACTTTTTTATAGTGTTCATAAATTGGGAGGGATACCAACCAAAAATATGAATTTCAAACAAACATGGCCAAAAAGTTGCAAAATTGGGATTGGATTCCTAAACAGTATTCCTTGAATCAAAGGTGGTCCCTTCGTCCTTCTATTATTCATAGAAGTGTGCCCAATCTCCCCTCACATATTTAATGTTGTTGCCTTTTCTGTCGTGTCTCCCACTCTCTTATTGCTACCTTAAGAGATAACAAAAGATTCATGTTTGCCACTATAAAAAGAGAAAAAAGGAAAAGTTGTAGGGATAACTTTGAGGGAAAGAACTGTAACACCCATATACACTACATGTACTATACGTACAGTGAATAGATACCATAATGTTTTAACTGTTGTAAGTCATGTTACACTAGACAGAATTTTTTTTATACGTACACTCATATACATCAATAAAAATTCTTACATACAGACAGTTAGGATCGCATAAGCTAAGGCTGCTCGATTTGTAGTTAGTGTCTAGTATTTAAGAATTATAATTATTATTGTATAAATAATTAATGATATAACTACTAGTGTATATGTATGTAAATGATATATGAATGATCGTATATTGAATCTATGAAATGTTTGGAAATTATAATTGTATGTAGGGTGTTACAGTGAAGACCTCCATGAGCTAGTAGAGGAGCTAGACTTTACGTGAGAAGGTGTGATTTAGTGAGAAATTAGCAAAGAAAAAAAAGAAAATCAAGATAGAATGGTGAAAAACCATTCGATCAAGGAGAAAGGGAAGAAGAGATCACGAGAGCTGGAGCTTTCTCTAGAAAGCTGTAGAATTATGGGATATCTAAAGGGTTAATTGGGGTGGGCTTGGTCCAACCAAGATGGTTAGGCCTAGTTCAAGCCCAATTCTGCTTTCAAGCCTAATATGCATCCATAATTTATTTATCTCACTTCCAAAATTCAATTTTACTTAAAATCCATTCCATAATTCTTAAAATATATAATATGGCCTCCATACAAATTTTTAGCTCAATCGAAGTTCGTTTTCGATTCAGTTCACTCATACCGGTCTGACTAACAAATTTTTGGTATTACCCAAAAATTAATTTTTTTCACCAAATGATTTTACACTTCATTTAGAACTCAACTAAAAATTCTTACAATTTTTGAAAATTATTTGATATTTTTAAAATCTCGATCAAATCTACAGTTGATCGGTTACTATTTAAACTGAAATCATTATTTTTATCTTACTTCTTGAGTTTAAATATTTCCAAAAATGCTTTCAAAATTATCAATATGTGTTTCTTAGGTTTCATGAATATTTTCGGATAAATCGAAAACTATTTTTCGATCTGATCCACTTTTACTAGTTCGGTAGCCCAATTTTTTGCATTGCTAAAAAATCATTTTTTCTTTATCATATAATTCTACATCTCATTTAATGTAAGATCTGGAAATTATGACGGTTTTTAGAGGTCATTAGCTATTTTTAAGATTCTAGTCAAACCGTAGTCAACCTGGGGCACCCTTTAAACTGGAACCATGACTTTTTTTCCTTATTTTTGACTTTCAATGATCCATTTGACCTTAATTTCAGTTCAAATTACAGTCTTGGACTCCTACTAACCTCTTCTTTTCAATTGTCCAATAAAATACTTTTCTGCTCTGGGTAATACTATTAAGCCCAATGTCACTGTTCACTATCAAAAATTACAATTTTTAACTAACCCGGCATTTGGGCCATTACAATTCTCCTCTACTGATAAAAATTTCATCCATGAAATTTCCTTTCATGTCACAACCACAGTGACATCTTTTAAATTAGAAAATCTCCTAGTGGAGAAAATCGGTTCAAATAAATTATCGTATTTACATTCCAATAATTGTCACATGCTTTTGTCCTTACCATCCAGTAACTTGATTATTCTTATGTCCTTTGTACTTCAGATATCAAGACATACTCATGGCATGCATACATATCACAATGTCCTTTATTATACCATTCTAATCTTAGGATCGGCTAAACCTTTGATCTGATAGCAATAAAATTATAACATACTTATACACTACATGTACTATATGTGCAGTGAATAGATACCACAATGTTGTAACTGTTGCAAGTCATGTTACACTAGATAGATTTTTTTTAAACTTACTGACCAATATCTAGTAAGTGTACTAAATCAGCTAGTAATATAGGAAAATATAATTATAAAGCTCTAATATCGAACCTAAGGGAAACCTGTGTTTATGTGAATGATTTGAATTTTAAAACAGAATTTGTGTGTAAAAGATAGAAAAGAAATCCCAGAGTTGTGATGTTGAAGTTTAAAAACTAAAAGCAAAACTTTAAAACTGAAAATAAACTAAAACAGTTTGAAACAATTTGAAATAAAAGCAAGTAATCAAATGAGGTAAAAATTAATATTTAAAAGCAACATTCACTAAAGGACTATCCACCTTAACCAATATTATTATGACTAAATTAAAAGAGAAACACAAGTGATTATGAAGAATTCAGATAAATAAAACTAGATAAATTAACTTAAGATTATCATTCCAAGCATTAAAATTCTCTTATTAAGAACAATCCAACACTTAGCATAAAGACCTGAACTAAATCTCCTAGATGTCTATTAAATTCTTTTCAAGTAAATTTAACTTTCATCTATTCTTAGTTACACCTTTCTTAATCTTAACTTACCTTAATTAACACAAAATTATATCTAATGAAGAATATAATCATGCATTAATCTAAGTAATTTAACCTAAGAATATGCATATCCATGATCAAACTAAAAGTCAATTATTAACCAATAATTAAACAAGTTAACAACCAAACTTTAGCTAAATAATAATAAGACTGTGCTTTAGAACTAAGAAATAATTAAAACTTGCATTAAAATTAAGCATAAGCTTAAGTCATAACAATAAAAGTTAAGGATTCAAGTATCCTTTAGCAAAAGTTAAAGAAAATAACTCACTACGTATGTTTAAAAACTAAAACAAAGCTTTTAGAAAACAATAAAAACAGAGAAAACAGAAAACGACGTAAAACTAAAAACTATTGAGCTCTTGATAATTGATGATTGATTCTTGATGTTTTGGCCTTTTATTTATAGGCAAAACAAGTTGTAGAATCCTTCTAAACTTCCTAAATTAAAGTAGAAAAAGAATTATTCTTAATCGGGAAATCCTTCGCAGCATGGGAGTTCAATTTGCACGGCCAAGTAGATTTTTCCTTTTCTAGATGCACTGCCATGCATTCTTCCATGTAGGGATGCACGACCAAGCAAACTTCTTTGGTTCTCCATGTACTGCCATGCATTGATTCTTTCATGGAGGAGATGCACGGCTACTCAGCTTCTTTTATCTTTCCATACACTACTGTGCATTGCTTTCCCAGGAGAGGTGCATGGCCAAGCATTTTTCTAGGCAATAAAACACATGGCCAAGCAAGCTTTTAAAGCTTCAATGCATGGCCACTCAATGATTTGTTCTTTAGAGACACATGGCCACTTAAGAAGAAATACTAAGAGACACACGACCAAGCAAGAAAACAGTCTTCCAAATGCACGGCCACTTGAGCACTCACTGGACTTCACGTATCCTTGTTAACATAACTTTGATAAATTCACAGTTTTGGTCCAAATCTTCTTGCCTTTTTACAATTAAGTTCTTTTTCTTGCAAAATAACCCTAAAAAACACCAAAATCTATAATTAACTCCTAAAACACAATTATAAATATTTAAACTAAAATTTAACCAAAATTAAACCAAATTAACTAAATAAAAACACTTAAAACATACTAAAAACAATATATAATTCACACTTATTAAATACCCCACACTTAAACCTTGCTCGCCCTCGAGCAAATTAGAACAATCAAACTCCTCAAAATAATCAAACTTGAACAAAGAATTATACATTTTATTACCAAGCTCAGTATTTTAACAAAAGCACTTGATATAATCTCTAAATAGAATAACTTCAACCAAGACAATATAAGTTAATTTCCTTGAGTATGTGCAGGACCAAATCATTTTAATTATTTTGTAAATCAAAGCATCAATACAACTACATAGTGAAGTTTAGAATGAATATATACATATGCTTACCAATGATTTCGCACTTAAAACTCTAGAAGCACCATAAGCCTCTCCTTTAGCACCGGAACCTGAAGGACATCTCCGCTAACCAACTTAAAAAAAACTTAAAATCACATAGGTCTTTTAAAGGTTGTAATGGGTTAAGGTAATAGCTTATCAAAGAATAGGCATAAGATAGTTAAAAAGAATAGCCACTCTAAGATTAACAAACTATCCCATTAACTTAATCAATGAATAACTAAGTCAAACTTGCTTAACTTTCATAAGAGAAAATATACCTAAATCAAACCCTTTCAGAAGTCATCATTCTTTTTATTCCTTATTCTACCCCACACTTACAATTTTATCATAGATGCTAGCCCTTTTTTTTCTCAATCGATTTTTTTTAATCACGTTGCTAGCACTAAAAGATACCTGAACAATATCAAGGTAGATACAAGGTAATTATCACTTGACTTCAACAATAATTTTGCCAAATATTTTCTCACTACACCCATCAAAATTTTTACTTCCCTATATTCCCTTTAATCCTAAAGTGGCCAATTCCATAAGGTAAGATAAAAGCTTTTTAGGTTATATAGTTGAAATTTGAGTGTAACAAGAAAAATCATTGATGGTACACATTAAGCATACCCTTTTTAGGCTTAAATTGGCTTACAAAGGATAAAATTTTTATAAGGGTAGGAAAAAGGTTTTTATAAAGCTTAACAAGAAAAAAAATGTTGCCTAGATCATTTTCTAAATTGTTTGAGTTGCTTATATGCTTCGAAGGGTAATGAGGAAGGTTCTAGTGCTCTAAAATTCCTTCCTTCACTATTTCATTGCATTTTGTTTCTCTAAGTTCAAATTTGGTCTTAAGTGCTTTCAAGAAACTGGAAACTAACAAATATTTATCAAGCTGAGAGTTAAATTATCTAAAGATTCATCAAAAAACATATTTTTTCTACTGCCAAGCAATGGTTCTAAACATGTATATTCTAATATTTAAGTTCAATATATTCATAATCATGAGGAAAAATAGGGCAAACTAAGTTCTCATGCAAACTAGATGAAAAAGCTAAACTACATAAGTTTTTAATAAGTTTTACAGACATCTTAAGCGAACAACCTGCTACTAACCTAAACACATAACAAAAACAAAATAAAACAAACAAAACCAATTCATGAATAAAATTGAAAAAGGTTAGAAGTATAAACTCCCTGAACAAGTTTATGCTCTACCCCCTCCCAAAAAGATTTGATGTCCACAGCAAATGGAGAAGAACTATGCTGATGGAGGTGGAGGTGGCGGTGGATTCTGCTGCCAATAATGTTGCACAAAAGTCTCCACTGTGTTCTTGATATCCAACACAGTGTTCTATAGTGTGTCCATTCTTCCTTATAAGGAAATCAAGCAAATCTACTGAGAATCCATCTGTATACTTAACTAATTAAAAGGACCTTCCCATTAAGGTGTCACTGGTTCATCTACATTTGGATTATCGGTTAGTGCAGCTACCTCTTCATTAGGCTCATCGGGTTGCTCATCAAGACAGATGTTGTTTTCCCTTAGATACTCTTCCCATGCAGACTAATGGCACCGTGGCCTAGGAATCAGAATCTTATTCTCTTAAGCATCTTATTATCAATGCATGGTGATTCTCCCTTAATTAGATCTCCAATGGCGGGGTGACCTACTGATTCTGCTAAAATTGTAGCAATCCAACCAATAGAGATGTTATTGATATTATCGGGCATTTTCTGTAGCTCCCTAATCTTATTTGCAATGATCAATGCTCCATTGATAAAGATGCCATCTACCATACACCGAAGAATCATGGCCTATGAAACATTTACTGCACGTGCATTCTTCAAATTGTTGTAGATACTCCTTGTTAAAAATCTATGAATTATCCTCAATGCATGATCCCTTAAAGCATGAACTCTGCATTTACCTCCTCTCCATGGCTCAAGTTGCAGAGGATCTCGAATTTGCTCCCAATTATCCTCAGCAGACACATCAGTCAATTCAACAGGAGCATTCGACATAAATCTTAGATATTCTAAAAACTATTTAAAGGTTAATGAATATCCTCTCTTGCCAAACTTGAATACAACAATACCCATATTATCGCTATCCCCCTTAAAATAACACTCAAAGGAGTATAGGAAATCCCATGCCATGTTAGGGTAGACCTTTGGTTTTTTATCTATGAAATCTTTCCATCCAATTCGCTGAATTAATGGAAGGACCTCATCCCATAAGTTACCAACGGGAATGTTAAGGAAGAATTGACTCAAGTAAGCAGGTTGAACATATCTGCAGGCACTGAAATAGTCAAATTTATCCACCTTAGCTCGGTCAACATAAGATGGAATATGGATACCCGAAGAGCTTGCAACGTCAGGATTTTTGGTTCTTTTAGGTGCCACTGAAAAAATAAAACATAAATGTGAGTGTAACATGGTAAGCCATAGACTAAAACACAACTTATGTTAAAGAAAACTCATGGAGGATAACAATGTATGCACATAAAGATGAGGGTAGAATGAGGAGATTCATAATGTAAAGCAAAGTGAGTATATAGCAACAAAGCATGCAAGATAATTACTCAAGAGAATGTCATAATGGATACGTCGAAATATAGCCCAAACATGTAATGATAAAGTCATGTAAATAAGCATGCAAGATATGGGAGAGGTGATGAATCATGAAAAATCGAACAAAATATTGTCAACAAAAGAGTTATGCATAAGTCAAGATAAAGGTATAATTCATTAACACATTTTATCGAGCATGTGGCGTGCGCATGTTTGAGCACTAAATTGAAGATCAAAATGAAGTGCTTTAGCTAGCAATTTTAGCATGAAGCAACCATTGCATGCATATTAGGTACGCATCAAGCAATAATGTCAAAATAAATTATGATGAATTAAAAATTTCACGTTGAAAGGGACCTAAAAATGCAAGTTTATATGCTAGAATCTAAACACAACATGGCATATAATGGCATTTGAAAAAAATTAAAGAGATCAAAGTGAGTAAGTACTTACTTGTAAGTGAAAAAACCAACAATTGTGTACATAATATATAGTGATGTGTGTGAAACGTGAATGCTTAGGGAAAAAAAAGGAAGAAATTGATGAAAAGGAGATGAATGTAGAGAGGAGAGAAAAATAAATCAAAGGAGAGAGAGAGTGGTAGTGGGAGAGGAAATGTGGTGGTGAGTGGTGGTACGTGGCCATAGAGGTGTTTGGGGTGAGGGATGAACGAGAGCGTAGGAAATAAAGAGGTAAGAAAGAAAAGAATGAAAAATTATGGGGTATTTTAAAGGAAGGCAGCACCCTCACACGCGGCCACACATGGGCATAAGCAGAGCCACATGCAGGCAAGCATTGGGGCAGGGGAAAAACACACGATAGTGCAAAGCTAAAGAGAGAAAACACGCGAACACGTGCAGGGCTACTGCCAGGAAGAGGCCCAACATGCGGGCACACATGGGGGCAGGGGAAAAAACACTTGGGCACGTGAACTTCATGGGGTGAGGCAGTCTCCCAACATGCGGGTGCACAGAGAGACTGGGCATGCTAACCCACGGGAGTGCGGAGGCTTATCAGCAGCTGGGCAATTTCATGCGACAGTGTGTTTGAAAATTTTTTGCTCCAAATAAAATTGAATTTCATTTTTCAAAAACATTTGCACTGCATGTGATTGTCAAAACTCTAGTTTTCCCTTAAAACTTGATTTTTTCTCTTTAAATTGAAACTTGTTTATTTAAAACCCATTATTTTATGGTCAATTGTCTGTGATCTTAAAAACATTCTAAACCATTCTTACTCTAATTCATGAATCATAACTGCTAAAACACACAAAAACATACACAAATTAAAAATAAAAGGTGAACTTACTAAAAATAAAAATAAAAATAAAGAGAAGAGATGAAGTTTTGAGTTTAAGTGTCCTTAGCTAGACTATCCAAACCATATTTTAGTAGTCTTGAAGAACCATGGTTGCTTCAATAACCTCCTATTGTCCAACTTGATACTGTTTGAGTCGATGCCCATTTACCTTATATTCTAGACCATCTCTTGGATTTTTGATTGTCACAACTCCAAACTCATTGCTTTTCAAGACTTGATATGGCTCAAACCACTTGAATTTTATCTTTCCCGAAAACAATCGAAGACGACTGTTATATAAAAGCACTAACATACTAGGAACAAAGTCTTTTACCTTTAAGCGTTTATCATGCCAACATTTGGTCTTTTATTTGTATAATGCTGCATTGTCATAAGACCATTGCCGTATTTCATCAAGTTTACCGAGTTGTAATTTTCTCTTTTCTCCTGCACTTCTCAAATCAAAGTTAAGGAATTTTGTATCCCAATAAGCTTTATGCTCTAATTCGACTGAAAGATGACATGTTTTTCCAAAAACCATTCTATAAGGAGACATAAACATAGTTCTATAGGCCTATAGAGCTTCATCTAATTTGTGAGACCAATCCTTCCTAGAATTGTTAACTATTTTTTCTAGAATTGATTTCAACTCCTTATTAGACACCTTTACTTGACCATTTGCCTGAGGATGATATGGGGTAGTTATCTTGTGTTTGATTCTGAATCTTCTATGCTAAGTTCTAAATTGATGGTTGACAAAATGCTTACCTCCATCACTTATTATAGTTCATGGTGCTCCAAACCTAGTAAAAATGTTCTTTCTAATAAATTCAAGCATTATTCGGGCATCACAAGTTCTAGTGGCTACGGCTTCAACCCATTTACTAACATAATCCATAGCCACTAAAATATACTCAAAACCAAACGAATTCGGAAATGGTCCTATAAAATCTATGCCCTAAACATCAAAAAGTTCTACTTCAAGCACGTTATTCATAGGCATTTCAACACATTTAGAAATATTACCAACCCGTTGACATTTATCATATATTTCAATAAATGACTTGACATCCTGAAATAAAGTTGGCCAAAAGAAACCTAATTGGAGAACCTTTTGTACCATTCGATTAGGTCCATGATGGCCTCTAACTTCGCCTCCATGACACTATCGTATAATATCTTTTTATTGGGTTTTCGGTACACATCATCTAAGCACTTGATTTGAGCAAATCTTGATGAGGTACGGATCATCCCAAAGGTAATGCTTGGCATCCATTTGAAGATTTTTCCTTTGTTGCCAAGTAAACTCTTTAAGAAGATATCCGCTTGCAAGAAAATTAGCTATATTAGCATACCATGGAACTGAATTTTCATAAGTATAAAAAGCACAAATATATTGATCAGGAAATAAATCAGAAATTTCTCCCTGTTTAATGCTAGCATGATCCAATCTAGATAGATGGTCAGCTACAAAATTCTCAGCTCTTTTCTTATCCTTTATCTCAACATCAAATTCTTGGAGTAGCAAAACCCATCAGATAAGCCTCGATTTGGAATCCTTCTTAGCAAAAAAGGTGCCTCAATGTAGCATGATCCGAGCACATAGTAACCTTGGAACCCAAGAGATAAGATCTAAATTTTTCAAAAGAAAATACTATTGCCAAGAGTTTTTTCTTCGCGGTTGTATAGTTGACTTGAGCTCCGGTGAGTGTATGGCTTGCATAATAGATGGTATAAAAAATTTTCTCCTTTCTCTATCCTAAGATTGCTCTGACTGCATAATCACTTGCATCACACATAATTTCAAAGGGTAAACTCCAATCGGGTGATGCTATGACCGGTGCATTTACTAATTTTTGCTTCAACAAATTAAAAGCCTGCAAACACTCAGCATCAAAGTTAAATGCAACATCCTTAAGCAATAAATTAGAGAGTGGCTTAGATATTTTAGAAAAATCCTTAATAAACCGACGATAAAATTCGGCATGACCAAGGAAACTTTTAATACCCTTTACACTAGTTGGAGGAGGTAATTTTTCTATAACATCAACTTTTGCCTTATTACTTCAATTCCTTTTTTAGAGATCTTATGCCCTAGGACAATTCCTTCTCTAACCATAAAATGACATATTTTCCAATTAAGAACAAGGTTTGTCTCTTGACACCTCTTTAAGACCAATGGAAGATTATTTAAAAAAGACTCAAAATCATGACCATAAATTGTGAAATCGACCATAAATTTTTCAACAAAATTATGAAATATGGCCATCATGTATCGTTGAAATGTGAAAGGAGCATTACAAAGACCAAAGGGCATCCTTCTATATGCAAATGTTCCATAGAGACATGTGAATGTGGTCTTTTCTTGGTCTTTTAGGGCTATAGATATTTGCATATACCCCGAATATCCATCTAAAAAATAGTAAAATCTATTTCCTGCCAGTCTTTCTAACATTTAGTCAATAAAGGGCAATGGGAAGTGGTCTTTTCTAGTGGCATTATTTAATCTCCTATAATCAATGCATACTCTCCATCCCATTACCATGTATGTAGGAATTAATTTATTATTTTCATTGGTTATGACAGTCATTCCCCCCTTTTTAGGTATACATTGAACTGGACTAACCCAACTACTATCAGAAATGGGATAGATAATACCTGCGTCAAGGAGTTTGAGTACCTCCTTTTTCACCACTTCTTACATTGCTGTGTTGAGTCTCCTTTGGGATTGTACCACTAGTTTGAAGTCATCTTCCATAGGTATCTAGTGCATATAATAACTGGGGCTAATCCCTTTTAAGTTGGATGTTTCCCAACCAATTGCTCCTTTATGCTTCTTGAGTACCTTAATGAGCATCTTTTCTTCCAAACCTAATAATGAAGATGAAATAATTACTGGTTTTGCATTATCCTTTAAAAATACATATTTTAAATGAGATGGAATTGTTTTAACTTTAGAATTTTCTTCCTTAGGAGGGGACGGTTCATCCTCTATATTTTCACTGCACTTTTTCTCTAATTTTTATCAACTTCGTCTCCTTAGCTTCTAATTCTTTCGTGTTCTTTGGATGCATCAAACATCCTTGAACCTCATCATCTAGAATGATTTCCTCTTACTTTGCTTTGACACATTCTTGAATACTATCCATAAAATAATGGATTCTTCAAAGTCATATGAAGGATGTTTTAAGACCTTATTCACATTAAAGACCATTTCTTCCTCATTGAACCTCAAAGTAATCGTTTATCCATGAACATTGATTAGAGCCCGTTCCGTATTTAAGAATGGTCTTCGAACTATCAGAGGCACCTTTCTATCCTCCTCCATATCCATTACTATAAAATCCACAGGAAAAATGAAATTTCCTACTTTGACCAACAAGTCCTCAATAATACCCTTTGGTTTCTTCACCGATCTATCTGCCAGTTGAAGTGTCATTCGGGTTTCTTTAAGATCTCCTAAGTTCAATTTCCTGCTGAATGGATTCTAGCAAGTGTACTAGATCGGCTAGTAATATAGGGAAATAAGATTATGACCCAAAATATCGAACCCAAGGGAAACTTGTACTTGTATGTGCTATTTCAATTTCAAAACAAATTTTCGTGTGTAAAAGAAAGAAGAGAAATCCCAAATTTGTGATGATTGAAGAATTAAAACTAAAAACAATAATTTAAAACCAAAATAAAACAATTGAAAGAGCTAAAGTAAAGAAGAGATCTATTGAAAGCAAGTAAATTGAATGAGGTAAAAATCAATATTAAAAACAACTTTCACTAAAGGACTATCCACCTTAACAAGTATTGCTATGACTTAAATAAAAGAAAACATACAAGCGATTATGGAGAATTCAGTTTAATAAAACCACATAACTTTATTCAAGATTATCATTCCAAGCATTAAATTTTCTTATTCGGATAAACTTAACACTTAGCATAAAGAAATGAATTAAGTCTCCTAAATGTCTATTAAAGCCTTTCTCAAGAGATTTAACTTCCACCTATTCTTAGTTACCCTTTTCTCAATCTTAACTTACTCAAATCAACACACAATTATAGCTTATTCAGGTTATAATCATGCATTAATCCAAATAAATTAACCTAAGAACATGCAAGCCAATAATCAATTCAAATTAATTAATTAACCAATGCTTAATCAAGTTAACAATCAACTTAAATTTGAGTAAAGACAAGACTATGTTTAAGAGCTAAAAAATAACCAACTTGCACTGAATTGAAGAACAAACTCAAGTCATAACAATACAAGTTAAGGATTCAAGTATCCTTTAGCAAAAGTTAAAGAAAACTACTCACAAGACATTCTTAAAAATAAAAACAAAGTTTTGAAGAAAGCAATAAAAATAAAGAACGTAAAAACAACTTAAAGAAAAGTAAAGCTCAATTCTCAGGATCCTATTGTTCCTCCTACTTTTCTGTGTTTCAGCTAGCTATTTATAGGCAAAAGAAGATGTGGATTCCTTTTCAAACTCTTTGAATCAAATAGGAAGTAATTGCCGCCTAAAATAGGAAGTTCAATAAAATCCTTCGCGAAGTTGGAGTAGCAAATACGTGGCCACGCCCTTCATTGTGTATTTCTACACGTGACCACGGGTTCCCTAGGCATTCCTTCACACGTGGCCACGTGTGGTCCTTCACTTGGAATCCACGTGGTCACGTGTCTTCAATACTTCCTTCTTTTAGTCTTTCACATGGCTATGGATGAAAATACAAAGCAATTCACGTGGCCATGTCTTCTAAGCATCAAACCTTCACGTGGTCACGGGTGAATTTCTTCAGTAACTTCACGTGGTCACGTGTAAAGGCTCTGGACTGAACGCTAAATTGTCTCGCATCAATTCTTCATAATTGCATTTTTGGCCTTAAACTTTGCCCTTTTTGCATTTTAAGCCCTTTTATATCAATTTTAACCTGAAAATCAAACAAAACATGGAATTAACCTCAAAATCATCAATGTTAACAAATTACCTCTAAATTAACCTAAATAAAACCAAAACAACTAAATAACACAACTAAAAACATATCAAAAACTATATATAATTCACACTTATCAAATACCCCACACTTAAACCTTGCTTGCCCTCAAGCAATTAGAATAATTCCACCTTCAAAATCATCAAACTTGAACAAAGATATGCAAGTTCAAAACCAAACTTAGCATTTTTAACAAAAGCACTTAATATAACCTCTAAATAGATTAACTTCAAATAAGAGAATATAAGCTAGCTTCCTTGAGTGTGTGTAAGACCAAATCATTTTAAGCAATTTTAACAATCAAAACATCAACACAACTAGGTAATGAAGTATAGAATATATGAATGCATAAGCATACAATCGATTTTGCGCTTGAAACTCTAGAAACACAATAGGCCTCTCTTTTAGCACCGAAACCCGTAGGTCATCTCCGCTAAACAACTCAAAACAAACTTAAAATCACTTAGGTCTTTCAAGAGTTGTAATGGGGCTAAGGTATTAGTTAACAAAGAATGGATAAAAGATAATCAAAATGAATAGACACTCTATGATAAAATAGATTAATAAACCCTAATAACTTCAACAACATATTTTGCTCGTTCTTGCCTTACTTTCAAACTTTCTTTATGCCCTTTCACCAAGAAGTCAATATTTTTTAATTTTTCCTTATACTACCCCACACTTATATTTTTTCATATTTGCTAGCTCTCTTTTTCTTTCTTTTTCCTTTTCTCAAACTTCAAACGTTTTTTTTTTAAGAAACTAGCATTCATAAGCTAACCTCAAGGTAATACAAGGTAAATTTCTCACTTTAACTTTATTAATGACTTTTCATAAGATTTTCTTGCTAAACCCAATAAAACTTTAATCTTTTCATACATCCATTTAATCCTAAAGTGGCCAATTCCATAGGGTGAGATAAAAGCTTTTTAGGTTATATGGTTGAAATATTAGGTGCAACAAGAACACATTAATGGTACGCATTAAGCATACCCTATAGGCTCAAAATGGCTTAACAAATGATAATTTTATCAAGGTAGGGCACAAGTCTTTTAAGAGAGTTTATCAAGAAAATTTTTGCCTAGATCATTTTCTAAGCTGCTTGAGTTGTTCATATGCTTTGAAGGGTGATGAGGAAGGTTCTAGTGCTCTAAATTTCCTTACTTTACTACTTCATTGTATTGATTTTTCTTTAAGTCAAAAATTGGTCTAAGTGCTTTCAAGAATTTGGAAACTAACAAATATTTATCAAGCTGAAGATTAAACTATCTAAAGATTTATTAAACAACATAAATGTTCTCTTGCTAAGCAAAGGCTCAAAAACATGCATATTCCATATCCAAGCTCAATTTGTTCAAAGATTTGAAGTCAACTAGGGCAAACTAAGTTATCATGCAAACTAAGTGAAAAGGTAAACTACATAAGTCTTCAATAAGTTTTACATACTTAAGACAACAAACAAACTTACAAAGAAAACAAAATAAAAGAAAACAAAGCACACAAAACAAAACCTGATTCATGAAAGAGAAAAAGACAAGTTAAAGACAAACTCCCTGAAAGGAGGCTACCCCTTCCTCAAAACTTTGTTGTCCATAGCAAATGAAAATCTATTCCGGTGGAGGTGGAGGTGGAGGAAACCGCTGCCAAAAATGGTGGATAAAGTGCTCAACCTTCCTATTTCCTTCCATCACTGTATCCCGAAGCATGTCCAATCTTCCTTGCATTTGATCTAGCCTAATTTGTTGAGCATCCAAACGGCTACTTAATTGATTAAATGGACCTTCCCATTCAGGTGTTGTAGGTTCATTGATGGGGGAAGGCACAACTGTGGCAATATACTCCTCATTTGGTTCCTCCTGCTGCTCTTCAATCTGAATATTGTTCTCTCTTAGGTATTCCTCCCGGGTTACCCAATGAGCTCGAGGCTTAAGAATCAAAATTTTCATCCGCTTAAGCATCTTGTTATCAATGCAAGGTAATTCTCCTAGAAGTGAATCTCCATAACCCGGATGTTTAACTGCAATTGCCATTACTGTAGCTATCAATCCAATGGAAATAGTATCCATATGTCCTGGCATTTTCTGTAATTCTTTAATTTGAGTTGCTATAATGCCCGCTCCATTGATTGCTATGCCATCCATCATGCATCAGAGAACCATTGCTTGAGACACACTAATAGTGCTTGTATTCTTCAAATTATTATACATACTCTTTGCCAAAAACCGATGAACGATTCTTAATGCATGATTCCGTAAAGCATGGACTTTACATTGTCCCCCTACCCATGGCTCATCTAATTCAAGATCCTTGATTCGTTCCCAATTCTCCAAAGGGGATGCATCTTCTAATTCAGTTGGGGCATTTGGCACAAATCCTAAAATTTCAGAAAACTGACTGAAAGTCAAGGAATATCCTTTCTTACCAAACTTAAAACCGACTGTGCCGTCCTCCGTATCTCTCTTAAAGTAGCATTCAAAAGAATACAAGAAATCCCGTGCCATATCTGGATATACTTTCGGTTTCTTTGTAATGAATTTCTCCCAGCCAATATTTTGAATCAATGGTTCTATATCATGATCCCACAGATTTTCAGCCGAAAATTTGAGAAACAATTGACTTAGATAAGCGGGCTGGACATAGGTACACTTGCTAAAGTAGTCAAATTTATTAATCTTAGCCTTGTCCACATATGACGGAATGCGTACACCGGAAGAACTTGCTACATCAGGATATTTGGCTCTTCGAGGTGCCACTAAAAAGAAAGAAAATCATAGTGTAAGTGTCAAGTCATAACCCAACATATACTAAGGTGTAAGCACATAAATCATGCATTGAATGAACCAAAGCACACTTGGATGAAATGAAAAAGTGATAGCATAAATGCACCGTATATAAGTGAAGATCAAAATGATAGGCATTAAATGCATTCAATAAATTGGGCACAAAGAACATTTCACAACAATACCTATCATGCATGAATAGACTCATGAACCAATCTTTTAAGAAGTGAATTAAGTCATAAAGAATCCCTACAAATTATAAACATGCTATCCAAAGGGTGAAAGTTAAATGTTTTTAAAGAAAAACTCATTGAGGCATTTTATCAAGCATGTTATGAGCACAAGTTTGAGTATCAATTTAAAGATCATAACAAAGATTGTTCATTATCCAATTACATACCAAGCATCTATGACATGCATGTAAGACTCATAAACATCCAAAGAGATAAAAGAAATTAACATGACAACAAAACGTAGAGTGCAAAGTAACCTCAAAACCAAACATGTATAAGCAATAAGGCACAAAAGAATGAAATGAATGATATGGAAATGATAAATAAGAAGCAAGGAGAGTAGATACTTACTTGAAGATGAGAACTGAACCAAAATACAGCACCAAATTGAAGTAGTGTGTGTGAGTTGTGAAAAACCCTAGTGTAGTGGGGAATGGGGAAAAGGAAGAGATGATAGGTAGGAGAGAGAGAAAGAATGACAAAAAGAGAGAAAAATGGTGGTCGGAGATGGTGGTGATCGATGGTATGTGAAGAATCTGTGGTCACGGGTTGATCTTTGTGTTGGTGAGGCATGAGCATAGGTGAGAGTAAGTATAAGGTGAAGAAGAAGAAAAGAAAAAATCATGAAAGTGTGTATATAGGCAGTGGGATAGGGCATGGCCACGTGAGGTTCAAGGGAAGAACCACACGTGGTCACGTGTGCTCTTGTGCAAGGATCATGCGTGGCCACGTGTGGTCCTTCTCTAGGAATCCACGTGGTCACGTGATTTAAGTTAAATGGGGCAGTAACCTTAGACGTGGCTACATGATGTTTCTCTTGTAAAATACATGTGGTCACATGATTTAAGTGGTCTTTGGTAGTGTAGCAACTCGTGGCCACGTGATGGCAAAGGGAAAGCCACACGTGGTCACGTGTCCATGTATTTTTCTGCATCTTTGAACATATACGCACAATTAAGCTTCGTTAAATGCAATTTTTCCATTTTAAGCTTTTAAAACACCAATTCTTTTTCAGGAAAAACATGTCTTCATTTTAAAACCTTGTTAATGTACTTTTTCATGAATCAAAACACACAAACATGCAACAAAAACACAAAATTTGACTGGAAACATAAGAGAGATAGAAAGTTAAAGTTCTGAGTTTTTGGAGTCTCCAGCTAGACTCTCCAAACTGTTTTTTAAGTATCTTGAAGAACCATGGTTGCTTCAGCAACCTCTTGTTGTCCGATATGGTATGGTTTGAGTCGATGACCATTGACTGTAAATTCACGTCCATCCTTTAAGCTTTTGATCGTCACTACACAAAAATTACTACTCGACATCACTTGATATGGTCCAAGCTACTTCAATCTTAGTTTTCCTAGAAACAAACGAAGACGACTATTATAAAGAAACACTAACATTCCCGGAACAAAATCTTTTACCCTTAAATGCTTGTTGTGCCACTATTTGGTCTTTTCTTTATAAAGCGCAGCATTGTTATATGACCATTGTCGAATTTCATCGAGTTCATTAAGCTGTAATTTTCTTCTTTCTCCTGCATTTCTCAAATCAAAGTTAAGAAATTTTATAGCCCAATAAGCTTTATGTTCTAATTCGACAGGAAGGTGACATGCTTTTTTAAAAACAATTCTAAAGGGAGACATACCTATAGGAGTTTTAAATGCAGTTCGATAAATCTTTTCTAGAGTTATTCACTGTTTTCTCTAAGATTGACTTCAACTCCCTATTAGATACTTTCACTTGTCCATTGGCTTGAAGGTGGTATGGGGTTGTGATTTTGTGCTTAACACCAAATATCTTAAGCAAGGTCTTAAATTGATGGTTGACAAAATGTTTGCCTCCATCACTTATAATAGCTCTAGGTGCTCCGAATCTAGTGAAAATATTCTTCCTAATGAATTCAAGCACAATTTTTGCATCACATGTTCTAGTAGCTATTGCCTCTACCCATTTACTCACATAATCCACTGCCACCAAGATATATTCAAACCCAAATGAATTTGGAAAAGGTCCCATAAAATCAATGCCCCATACATCAAAGATTTCTATTTCCAGCACATTGTTCATAGGCATCTCATCTCTTTTGGATATATTTCCTACTCGTTGGCATCAATCACAAGTTGTTATAAAAGATCTCACATCTTCAAACAAAGTAGGCCAGAAAAAACCTGATTGGAGTATCTTTTGAACTGTTCTATTTGGCCCATGATGTCCCCCAACTTCACCTCCATGGCATTGTTGCATGATAGATTTCTGTTCCAATTTCGGTACACACCTTCTTAGTACTTGATCCGTGTATATCTTGATAAGATATAGATCGTCCTAAAGATAATGCTTAGCATCCGCTATGAGCTTTTTCTTTTGTTGCCAAGTAAACTCCTTAGGAAGATAACCACCTGTAAGAAAATTAGCTATATTAGCATACCATGGAACCGATTTTTCATAAGTATAACAAGCACAAATATGTTCATCGGGAAATAAGTCAGAAATTTCTCCCTTTTCGATGCTAGCATGATCCAATCTAGATAAATGGTCAGCTACAAAATTTTCTGCTTTGATTTCAACATCAAACTCTTGGAGTAGTAATACCCATCGGATAAGTCTTGGTTTGGAATCCTTCTTGGCGAAAAGATGTCTCAATGCAACATGGTCCGATCACACTGTAATTTTGGATCCTAAGAGGTAGGACCTGAATTTTTCAAACAAAAAGACTATTGCCAAAAGCTCCTTCTCCGTAGTAGTGTAATTTACTTGGGCTCCGGTGAGTGTATGGCTTGCATAATAGATGGTGTAGAAAATCTTCTCCTTCTGTTGTCCTAAGACTGCTCCAATTGTATAATCACTTGCATCACACATAATTTCAAATGGTAAGCTCCAATCGGGTGATGCAATGACCGGTGAACTAATTAATTTTTGCTTCAATAGGTTAAAAGCCTGCAAACACTCAGCATTAAAGTTAAATGCAACATCTTTAAGTAATAAATTAGAAAGTGATTTTGCAATTTTAGAAAAGTCCTTGATAAATCGACGATAAAACCCGGCATGACCAAGGAAACTTCTAATGCCCTTTACACTAGTTGGTGGAGGTAATTTTTCTATCACATCAAATTTTGCTTTATCAACCTCAATGCCTTTTTCAGAAATTTTATGCCCTAAAACAATGCCTTTTCTAACCATGAAATGACATTTTTCCTAATTTAGCACAAGATTAGTTTCTTGACACCTTTTCAAAACCTAAGCTAGATTATGCAAACAAGATTCAAAATCATGACCATAAATAGTGAAATCATCCATGAAAACTTCCATAAATTTTTCAATAAAGTCATGAAATATGGTCATCATGCAACGTTGAAATGTGGTAGGTGCATTACAAAGACCAAAAGGCATTCTCCTATATGCAAATGTTCCATATGGATATGTGAATGTGGTCTTTTCTTGGTCTTTCAGGGCTATAGGTATTTGCATGTACCCCAAATATCTATCTAAGAAACAATAAAATTTATTTCCTGCCAATCTTTCTTACATTTGGTCAATAAAGGGCAATGGAAAATGGTCTTTTCTAGTGGCATTATTCAGCCTCCTATAGTAAATACATACCCTCCATCCCGTTACCGTACATGTAGGAATTAATTCATCATTTTCATTGATCACTACAGTCATTCCCCCCCTTTTTAGGCACACATTGAACAAGACTTACCCAATTACTATCAGAGATAGGATAGATAATACCTGCATCAAGTAGTTTCAATACCTCATTTTTCACTACCTCTTGCATAGTTGGGTTGAGCCTTCGTTGAGGTTGCACTACCAGTTTAAAATTGTCCTCCATGGGTATACGATGTGTACAATAGATGGGGCTAATTCCTTTCAAGTCGGATGTTGTCCAACCAATTGCTCCTTTGTACTTTTTGAGGACTCCGATGAGCATTTTTTCTTCCAAATCTGTTATTGAAGATGAGATAATTACCAGATTAGCATTATCACTTAAAAATACATATTTCAAATGAGATGGAAGTGTTTTAAGTTCAGAATCTCCCTTAGGAGGGGATGGTTCATCCTCCATTTCCTTATCTTCACTATGCTCTTGTTCTTGATTTTGGATCAAATCTTTCTCCTTTGTATCCAACTCTTCCATTGTCTTGGGATGCATTAAGCAACTTTGAAGTTCATCATTGAGAATGATATCCTTTTGTTTTGTATTGGCACATTCTTGAACTTTATCAACAAAGTAAATGGATTCTTCAAAATCATACGAGGGGTGTTTTAAAATTTTATTAACATTAAAAACCATTTCCTCCTCGTTGAATCTTAAAGTGACCATTTGTCCATGAACATCAATTAACGCTCTTGCTGTGTTCAAGAATGGCCTCCCCACAATTAATGGCACCTTCCTATCTTCTTCCATGTCCATAACCATAAAATCAACCGGAAAGATAAAATTTTCGACTTTTACCAATAAGTCCTCAATGATTCATTTTGGCCTCTTTACTGATCTATCCGCCTATTGAAGCGTCATTCGAATTTCCTTTAAGTCACCTAGATTCAATTTCCTGCAAATTGAATAAGGCATCAAATTAATATTAGCATCCAAATCACATAAATCATTTCCAACAAAATTTCCTCCTAGTTCACAAGGCAATATAAAACTACATGGATTTTCTAATTTTTCAGGAATTTTATTGGTTAATATGGCACTACAATTACCGGATAATTGAACCTTTCCTATGCCTTCTAGCTTTTTCTTATTAGTGCACAATTCTTTCATAAATTTAGCATATTTAGGCATGTGTAACAAAGCTTTAGCAAATGGTAAATTTATATGTAGCTTCTTAAACATGTCTAAAAATCTACTCAATTGTTAATTTTGTTTCTCTTTTCTAGCTAGAACAGGAAATGGTAATTGAGACTCATCAAAAATAGTAGAAACAAGTTTTTCTTTACCTTTACCCTTCTCAACCGTAGGAGACACTTTTTCAGTATTTTCTGAGTTAGAATTACTTACCTCCATTGTCGGTTCCAACCTTGGGGAAGAATTCTTACCAATTTCAGTCTTCTCTAACTTTTTCCCACTCCTTAAGGTGATTGCTTTGGTTTCCTCCTTTGGATTTCAATTTACATTGGATGGAAATGTCCCTTGAGTACGGTTTGATAAAGAACTAGCAAGTTGTCCCATTTGGTTCTCTAAGTTCCTAATTGATGCCTCTTGGTTCCTCATCCAAATATCTTGTGATTTCCATCTAGCATCTTGGCTAGCTAAAATTGAATTTTGGGAGGCCATGAAATTTGCAATCATTTTTTCAATGTTGGATTTCTTTTCTTGAGGAGGGGGAGGTTGAGATTTTTGAAAACCGGGTGGTTGGTGGTATGATTGTGATGGGTATTGGTTTGGATAATTTGGTGGAGCTTGGTTTTGGTATGGAAGTTGATTATTGGGAGGTTGATTATGATTAAATTGGGGTCTAGGATTAGGGTTAGAAGAAGAACCTTGATTACCTTCCCTCCATGAAAAATTTGGATGGCTTCTCCATCCCGCATTGTAAGTGTTGCTATATGGGTTCAAGGCATTTACTTCTTCCACCATTCCTTCATTATTCTTCATTCCCAAAGGTCTTGAAATTCCTACATAAGAATCAACTTCATTAGATAACATAAAAATATTTTTAGCTTTAAGCTCATTTATTTCTTTTAAATGTCTTTTTTCCATTAATTCTAATTGAGCTTTTAACATGGCTACTTCATCAATATTATGAACTCCCTGTTTCTTTTGAGTTGCTCTAGAGGTTGCCCATTGAGCATCATTGGTGGCCATCTCATCAAGAAGCAAAAATGCATCTTCGGGAATTTGGTTCATGAAACTACCATTTGAGGCTGCATCTAGCAAAGATCTTGTTGATGGATGGGCACCTGCATAGAAGATATGCATTAGTTGAAAAACAGGAACTTCATGATATGGACAACTTTTTAAAAGTCTCCTAAATCTTTCTTATGCCTCATGGAATGGCTCCTCATAAAATTGCTGGAAGTCACTAATTTTTTTTCTAATGAGGGCAGTCTTAGTAGGTGGGAAGAACTTGCAAAGAAATTTTTCTTGCATTTGTTGCCAAAAATGGATGGATTGATTTGGTAGCATTTGTAGCCAATCCCTAGCTTTTACTATGAGGGTAAATGGGAAGAGTTTCAACCTAATTGCATCAGTCGATACATTAGGAATTTACACAGTATCACTCACTTCTAAGAATATATCCAAATGTTGTAGGATCCTCTATGTTCGAACCTGAAAATTGGTTTTTTTGTACCATAGTGTTGGTAGCGGGTTTAATCTCAAAGGGTTGGTGGTGAGGAATCCTAATAGTTCTATGTTCTTCATTCCACCTAGGGATAGCATAATTCCTAATGGTTCTAGGTCTATACCCATTCCCGGGAGCTTGATGGGGTATGTGTTGCTCTTCGATCCTAGGTGGTGGATCATTCATAGGTTGTTCTATTTCTGGGTCATTCATGTTGCCTCTTAACCTTCTAATCCTATAGAATGTCCTTTCAATTTCAGAGTCTAATGGTAGGATGGGGTTGTCTCTCACCATAAACCACTAGTCTCCCAAAAAGAAAATAAGAAAATAGATGAACAAGAGAAGAAAAACACACAAAAATAACTTTAAAATCAAAATAAATAAACAAACGACCAAAAACTTGACCGAATTCTAGCAAGTGTACTAGATCGGCTAGTAATATAGGGAAATAAGATTATGACCCAAAATATCGAAGCCAAGGAAAACTTGTGCTTGTATGTGTTATTTCAATTTCAAAACCAATTTTCGTGTGTAAAAGAAAGAAGATAAATCCTAAATTTGTGATGATTGAAGAATTAAAACTAAAAACAATAATTTAAAACCAAAATAAAACAATTGAAAGAGCTAAAGTAAAGAAGAGATCTATTGAAAGCAAGTAAATTGAATGAGGTAAAAATCAATATTAAAAACAACTTTCATTAAAGGACTATCCACCTTAACAAGTATTGCTATGACTTAAATAAAAGAAAACATACAAGTGATTATGGAGAATTCAGTTTAATAAAATCATATAACTTTATTCAAGATTATCATTCCAAGCATTAAATTTTCTTATTCAGATAAACTTAACACTTAGCATAAAGAACTGAATTAAGTCTCCTAGATGTCTATTAAAGCCTTTCTCAAGAGATTTAACTTCCACCTATTCTTAGTTACCCTTTTCTCAATCTTAACTTACTCAAATCAACACACAATTATAGCTTATTCAGGTTATAATCATGCATTAATCCAAATAAATTAACCTAAGAACATGCAAGCCAATAATCAATTCAAATTAATTAATTAAGCAATGCTTAATCAAGTTAACAATCAACTTAAATTTGAGTAAAGACATGACTATGTTTAAGAACAAAGAAATAACCAACCTGCATTGAATTGAAGAACAAACTCAAGTCATAATAAATAGTATGATTTATGTATGTCTTTTTCTCTTGTATTATTCTATCATGCCATCCTTTATGTTCATCACAAATAAATGGTTTTTTCAAAGCGATAAGCTAAAAACTCAAAAAATGATTTTATACAAGTTTGAGTGGGATTTTTCTATAATAAAGGGATCAATATCCCTATTTTCACCCATAAAATAAAAATTAAGTATTTTTCTCTATAAATACAAATAATTTTTTTACTTTAAAATTGACTAACACGATTTTTTTTCAAAAGCCGCATGGGCTCAATGCCCTTTTTTCGAAAAATACACCCAAAACTTTACCTTTTTGCAAATACGCATATGAGGATCAATGTCCTCATCCAAATAAACTCAAATAATTTTTTGATTTATGTATGATTTTATCTTTATATTTATTCTTATATTCTTTAATACTTTCAATGCGATGTTTTTATAGCTTTCCATATTTATAATTTACAACTTTACAATATGCTTGAGTGCGCCTTACTTTTCTAGCATAATATCTGGTGTGAGAAAATAGATAAAATAAATTAATCATTAAAACTCATTTATATAATACCAACCAAAGGTATAAATAAGAGCGAGGTCCCGAGCTATCTTTGGTTTCTGCCTCATAAGGTTAGAACTCACTTTTTTAATATTCTATCGGATGACGACTTCCTGATACCTACCTTATGGTACCCAGCATATGCCTTCGTAGGTTGATCATCAACAATAGATGAGAATAAAGCCCTATCTATCACAAAATGACCAACCTTCACAAGTAAAATGGTCCTTCATCCAATCTCGAATCCTGAAAATGGATTTTCGAGGACAAACCATATGCCTATGGGGTTCAGTGCTCGTCACAATGGAAGATAGGTGAGCCAAATTATCCAATTTTGGTTGAAGTTGCTAGAGATATCTTAATTGTTCGGTGCTCAATTGTAGTTTTTCAATTTGTTTTTAGTACTGAAGGAAGGATATTAGATAAATTTAGAAGTTTTTCAACTCTGATTACAATCGAACTTCTCATTTGTTGCCAAAACTGGTTGAAATCAACTATACTTTTGGTTTTAAAGGTATAAATTAAAGAATTTGAAAAGTTTAAATCATGTAATTATTATATTTGCGTAAATTTTTAAATTTTGTATTTAATGTTTATATTTTTTGTGACCTAATTATTTAAAATATGTGTTATTTTTTTAGATATTGTTTAAGATTCTGAAATCGGTATCAAAATAATACAGAGTAAAACCGTGGAATGTTAATTTTTAATTAATAAACTTTGACTTAAACTTTAATTATATTTATTGAGATATTTTAATCGTATATGTATTTATTATTTTATAAATTTATTTTGTAAAATTTTAAAAATATTAAATTATCTGAAATACCGAATTATATTATACTGTATTGTTTAGTACCGAAAGAACTGAAATATTATACCGAAATATATCAAATTTTTATATAAAATTATACCGAATTATTTCAAAATTTTAAAATAATAATAATAATAATTTTTAATTTTTAAAATATTTAAAATTCTAAAATAATACGAAAATTTTGTAAATTTTCGAATTACACAGTAACTTGTACGCTCTTATTGAGCATCATCATCAAATTCAATTTAATCTCCCGTGGGACTTGACACCATCATCAATTCCGATATTTTTCTTTTAAACATAATTAAGGCAATGAATTTTTGAATCAGATACATATATCTTCCTCTTTACTCGGATCAAACCAAAGCAAGAGATGAACTTTTGTTACAATGTTATATATTTATAGTGTCACAAAATTTAAAATTACATATAAATTTCATAAAAAAATTAATAATGATCAATAGTTATAATTTGCAAAGATAACATATGTAATATCATAATATTATTTTATGACAATTGGGTTCACAACTGAAGATAGAAATTTTATGACAAATTTTTTATAAGATAAAATTAAAATCCATTAATATATGTAATATCATAATATTATTTTATGATAATTGGATCCCAAAAATATATTTCACTTCCTAAATGAAAAAAGTCATATAAATTTTTTACGAAATTACTATTCTATCCTAATAATAACTTAATCCAAAGAGAAAGGTAAAGTGCAAAAATGTAATTATATTTTTATGAATCAAATAACTTTTTCCTCCGAGCCTATTTTTGATTTTTCACCCTATATGATTTTTCAATACTTTTTTGAAACGGAAATTTAATACTATGGCATAAATATGTCTCTCACTAAAATGAACTTTACTAATTTTTTTATCATACGCATATGGGTTGAAAATGAAAAAGACCAGCAGCTTTCAATTCAGTCCATCAAATTAATATATTTATTTTGTTAGAATAATTGATTTGCTCCCAATATACTTTTTAGATCATTTTCAAATAGTTACTTTAAAATGCCTTTTTGTGTTATATAAAGTTTCATAATTATATTTTTTACCTTAAAATTAATTTTTTCTATCAAAACTTATTTTTTATTTTAAAAATGCAAAAAAATATATAAAATTACCTTAAAGTGCTTCTAATCAGATTTTATATACTAAGAATTTTTTTGCTGTATCAGGTGACAGAGAGCTATTAATGGATCTTGAAATTACTTTGAAGACCAAAATTTTTGAAATTCTTAACTTATTTTAATTTTTTATATTAATTATAGTATCAGAAATTTAAATAGTATTATAGCATCATTAGAAATATTTTTGAAAAAATTTTATAGATTCTAAACAAAATTTAAATGAAGTAATAAAAATTGAAAATAGATGAGTAAAAAAAGAGTGTAAGCGAGAGTATATTTGAAGAAGAGTATAATATGGATTAATTGATTGGGTTATATAATAATCCATAACTCATATATATATTTTTAAAATATTAGAATATGTTATATGGTTTATAATAATCCACTTTAATTATAAAAAAAATGGATTAAATGGAATTGAATTAAATGGATTAAATGAGTATTAAAAATACACATATATTTTTCAACCTACTTACAGAATAACTTAAATACCACAAATGATATAAAGGGGATTATGTGACCTTTAAACCATATAGGAATAAATTCTTATATTCCATTTATTATAAAGTAGTTGGTGATTATTATATTATGGGGCATAATGGCGTTATCACTAATCCTGTATTATCTTAGCTGAAAACAACACACTCAGATTACATTTATATATATTGCAAACATAAGGAAAATCAAATAATGAAAATGAGGGCAACGTAAATATATCGCTAATATGGTGTAATATATCTTAATAATAATAAAATTGCATATAGAAACCAGAAAGACAAGGTCCACCATATGCGCGGAGTAATACATAGCATTTGATTCATGCGGATCTATGCACCAAACACCGTATACCGTTCCATTAGCATGAATTAAATAGTGCGCAGCGATGGATATAAGGGTGCACACATATGAATTAAAGAAAAGAAGAGAGAAAGTGAAGAAAAAAAAAAACAGAAAAGCCACCAAATTCATTTGATTAATAGGATCAATAAAAGACAGGCTGGAAGGATCCAATTCTGTCCAACCCCACTTCTATTATTATTTGGTAGTGAACAAAAAAATTTAATAATCCCAAATTCCGACTTTTTTTCTTCTTCTTCTTCTTCTTCTTCTTCTATCCATACTGCTCCCACCTCAAGAAGAAACCATTAATTTTTTTTATTTGGTTTTTCAAAGTCAAGAAAATTAAAGAACTTTGGAAAAAGTAAGAAAAAGCAGAGGCATTGTTGTTCTCTTTTCTTTTCTTGTTGCTAATAATAAGCATCCTTTCCTCACTTTTCTCTGTGCTTTTGCCTTCTCATTCTCTCTCATTCTTTACTTGTTGGAATAAAACTTCCCCTGTTTCTCTTTTTTTTTTTTTGGTTTTTTCTTGCTTTAGTTTCTCCTCAATTCTCTCTTATTAAGCAGCTTCATCGCTTATTTTTATTTTCTCTTCCTTTATATCTTACTATTTGTTTCTCTGATCAGTAAAGTCCAATTCCCTTTCTTTTTTGAGTTCATTTGTGATTTATTTAATTTTCCTTCCTTTTCAATCTTGAATTCGCTGCAAATTCATTTTCTTGGGAATTTACAGTTCTAAAACATTTCTGGGTTCCGTTGATCATATTGTTTTCTTCTTCTTCTTCTTCTTTTAAGTGAATTTCAAGACCAATAAATTCAGTCTTGAATTCCCTTTTCTTTTGCTTCAAATCCTTGAATTTTCAACAACTGTCTCTTATTTTTCATCATCTTCCTTGATCACCATTATTTTCTTTCTTGGGGAAATATCTTTTTTCAGCTTCAAGTGCTCGACTTTGTTGTCCTTGAGCTTTGCCTTCTCTGTTTAATTTAATTAAAATGGTCTAAAACTTTCTTTAATTTTTTCAAATCTTGTTCACAGTTCTCGACTCTCTTGATTTTGCAGTGATTTCTTGAATTCTCAGTTTCTTGGGTTCTTGTTTCAATGGGAGTTTGTCATGGGAAACCCATTGAGACCCAAGAAAATGAATCCAACACTTGTAATCACTCCATCGAAACAGAACCACAAACAACAAATTCTCGGACCAGTAAGGCATCTAACTTCTTCAAGAACTCACCTTTCTACAGTCCAAGTCCATTCAGGAACTCACCTGCAATATCAAGTGTAAGCTCTACTCCTTTGCGCATATTCAAGAGGCCATTTCCTCCTCCTTCTCCTGCAAAGCACATTCGTGCATTGCTTGCTCGCAGGCATGGCTCTGTTAAGCCTAATGAAGCTTCAATCCCTGAGGGTAATGAGAGTGAGATCGGCTTGGACAAGAATTTTGGATTTTCCAAGCATTTTTTGAACCATTATGAGCTTGGTGAGGAAGTGGGTCGTGGGCATTTTGGGTATACTTGCTCTGCCAAGGCCAAGAAGGGTAGCATGAAAGGCCAAGATGTTGCTGTCAAAGTTATTCCTAAATCTAAGGTTTAGTTCTTAACTATATTGCTTGTTGATCTTTCAATATGAAGCTACCTTTATCCTGAAAAAGTTCCTTTCTTGAATGGTTAGTTCTTTTGTTTCTCATACTTGTGATTTTTATAAAACCAATATCTGCATCTATATTGAGTGACATGAAGGTTTGTTCTGGTGCTATTTAGGTCGCTAGACCATTTGGTATGATCTGGAAGGGACATGAATGATTGTTCTTATATACAATCATAGGTTTTGATTAAGTGTCATTTTGTTAGATGAAAGGCACCTAAATTAGTATTGAATGCTCAATTTCATATGAAGGATTAAATTTTATCTGTCTCAACTTGTTTGAATGGAAAGTGTTTGTTGATTATAAAATGAGAGTACTTTGTCGATTCCTTTATTGTATTAGTAGATCATGTAAGCATCAATTTCATTTGTAAATGGCATCATCCGTTTTGCGAACTGGCTCTGGGAAACATGAACGTCTATGTTCTTTTTCTCATGAAAATCAGCAATGTTTTGCAGATGAGCACTGCAATTGCCATTGAGGATGTGAGACGAGAAGTCCAAATATTACAAGCTTTAACTGGACATAAGAACTTGGTACAATTTTATGATGCATATGAAGATGATAACAGTGTATACATTGTCATGGAGTAAGTTTGGTTTGCATCTTCTTCTTTATATTTTTTTCCTTAGTGCTGATATTTTCACATTATATTTGCATTGATATTATGATAAATATTTCATATTTCAAAACTGATACGAGACATGGATTAAGTTCTTATCTTTTTACATGCTAAAAAATTATGTGCACATGTTTTGCCCATCGAACCATGTATATATATCAAAATATTGACTTGTTATCTTGATTCAGCTTCATTGAATTCCTTAAGTAAGCAAAATTTGATTAGTGTGCATCTTCTGTGAAGCAAATAAACATCCAAATGGTTTTATAGTGAGTAAAACTATGTCAATAGGCTTATAGATACATAGCACCATACTGAGATTTTTTAGTGGCATGTATAGAGCTGTTTGAATTATGTGATTACTGTTATCTTTTTTGTATTTCTTCTTGAAGTTATTTTCTTTGTTAGCAAATAATCTATCCATTGTTTACTCAGATTTTGGAATTTGTAATAGATACTATTCATCTTTTGGAGCTTCTTATCCATCTGCTTCATATTGTTTAGGTTGTGCAAAGGTGGTGAGCTATTGGACAGGATACTTACGAGGTAATTTACACTCAAACACTGATGATGCAGTTTGCTGTTTGTTCTATGACATCCTAATTGGTTATTTTCAATTCATTCTATCTAGGGGTGGAAAGTACTCAGAAGAAGATGCAAAGGCTGTTATGGTTCAGATATTAAGTGTAGTCGCAAATTGTCATCTTCAAGGTGTGGTTCATCGTGATCTCAAGCCAGAGGTAATTATATACATTAATTAGTTGTGCAGAGTATTTTGAGTGAGAAACTAAAATCACTATTATTGTACTCCCTAATACTTAAATCGCCTGCATGCAAATGGTGTTTCTTATGTAATCTGCATTGCCACTAGTGCAGTGTATCAGTGTTCTGTAATTGTTCTGTTGTCCACTTTGATGTTTAGTTAAAGAAATGTGTTTTCCTAGGGTTTCTTTGAAAATGGTTTAAAGTGAAACAGTTGACTGTTGACATCAAACTAATTCTAATTTCAAGATGTAAATGGTGGGAGATTGTTATGATTATATCCAGATTAGAATAATTCATGAAAAATAATTTATGTAGGGAATTAAAGAATTATCATACTATTGGATATTTTATTCTAAATGGTCATCCCATTAGATTTTTCAGTTTTTGACCTTTCACATTGTATGTCAATTACCCAGTGCAACCTTGCTGCTACAGTCAGAAATCTCCATTCTGGCTATGGTTAAGCATTAAAATTTGTGTTTTTGAATGAATGAGAGAGGGCATCTGAGGTTTTCTTCTTAACCATTTCAATCCAGAATTAAAAACTCTTATATGCTGTGACATTCTTGTTTTTCTAATTATCAACTGTGTTTTGCTGCTTCAGAATTTTCTGTTCAGTACTAAGGAGGAGAGTTCCCCATTGAAAGCCATTGATTTTGGACTTTCTGACTATGTAAAGCCAGGTTATTGCATTTTGTTATCCTGTTCTCTCTGTTTGGTTGCAAAACAGATTTGATTTTTAACAATAAGATTCTTTTGCAGATGAAAGATTGAATGACATTGTAGGAAGTGCATATTATGTAGCTCCTGAAGTTCTACATCGATCATATGGAACTGAAGCTGACATGTGGAGTGTTGGTGTAATTGCTTATATTCTTCTATGTGGCAGCCGGCCATTTTGGGCTCGCACAGAATCTGGTATCTTTCGGGCAGTCCTCAAAGCAGATCCTATTTTTAATGAAGCTCCTTGGCCTTCTTTGTCCCCTGAAGCTGTAGATTTTGTAAAGAGATTGTTAAACAAGGACTATCGTAAGAGAATGACTGCCGCTCAGGCCCTGAGTAAGTAGCTGAAGCTATATGTCTGCTTTAAGTCCTGGTTTGATCACCTATTGACCAGATTTTTTTGCATCAGCTCACCCATGGCTAGCCAATCATCATGATATGAAGATCCCATTGGATATTATTGTATATAAGTTTGTAAAAGCTTATATCTTCTCAACTTCATTAAGGAAATCTGCGCTGGTGGTATGTTATGCATTCTGGTAACTGATTTGTATTTTATGCGTTCTCTTATGCTTTCATATTCTTCATTTTGTTAGTTTTATTGATGAATTTTTGTAGTTCGATTGGCTGTGGATGTATTTCAGATTGATGAAGCCCTGAGCTAAATATTGGAAACTAACTTATCTATCTGATAAATATTGAAATTATTCAGATTGGAAAATTCCCAATAATGTTAAAATAGGTGTGTCAGGGTTGTGCATACAACAGAATTAATAGATACATAGACTGGGGATATTTAGTGGATTTGGACTATTCCACAAATACAAAGGGTCATATTTTAGAGTGTAGTTAATGTCAACCTATGGTTCAGCGAAGCTTGTGTTTTCATGTAATGTCCTTGATGTGAACCTGTATACCTTTCTCTGAGCACAATGATTCTACCAAGTATTCTTTCCATGGCAGGCTTTGGCAAAGACATTAACTGTACCTCAGCTAGCTTACCTCCGGGAGCAGTTTACGCTATTAGGGCCCAGTAAAAATGGGTTCATATCCCTGTCAAATTTCAAGACTGTGAGCTCTTTCCCGTACCATCTTTTGGGTTTTTCTTCTTTCAAGTTTTGTACTTTTTTTTTTTCATGTCATTCTGAACGATTTGGGATCAACAGGCAGTAATGAGGAACTTCACAGATGCCGCAAAGGATTCAAGGGTCATTGATTATGTTAACATGGTAATACTTAACAGCAATATTATTTTGGTCCAATTGTCTAAAGCTTCCCTTGAAATTTAGTATTGAGTGTGATATTAGGAGAAACATGTAAATTTATATTTTGATTATTTTGGTTCAGTTGTCTGATGCTTCTCATGAAATTTAATATTGAGTGTGATATTATTGATCTAATTGTGCTTTCCTGTCCGTTCAGGTTAGTTCTCTCCAGTACAGAAAACTAGATTTTGAAGAATTCTGTGCAGCTTCCATTGGCGTGCATCAGGTTGAAGCAATGGATTGTTGGGAGGAACATGCAAGGAGTGCCTATGAACTCTTTGATAAGGATGGAAACAGACCTATTATGATAGAGGAACTCGCCTCAGTATGCTCTCTCTCTCTCTCTCTCTCTCTCTCTCTCTGTGCGTGTGTGTTGGTGGACATGCAAGTTGTATGCTTTTGTATCCATCAGCGTTGGTGGACACGCAAGTTTTATGCTTTTGTATCCATCAGCATTGATGGACATGCAAGTTGTACGCTTTTGTATCTATCAGCATTGCTAGTGAACCAGTACAAGTTACGAAATGATATTTGCAGTCTTTTGTCAAAATTTAATCTCCAAGTGGTTTAAAAGTTGTCAAAATTTCATTTACATTTTGTATTTTCAGGAGCTTGGTCTTAGCCCATCAATACCAGTTCATGCGGTTATCCAAGACTGGATTAGACATTCGGATGGCAAGCTAAGTTATATGGGGTTTGTTAGGCTTCTTCATGGTGTTTCACCGCGCACATTTCAAAAAGCTTGAAACGAATCCCACCTATTCTTTTTCAGTTGCATTGCACTTCTTGAACACCAGAGTTAAATGGAAGTGCCCAGTTTACCTGAAACGAGAATGTGATTCTGTTGATGAATATGAAGGGTGGTGCATTTTGGCAGGTGAAACCATTAGAGACAAGTCTCATGTTTTTTGTTCTTAGTTTTATATAAGTTTTTGTCTGTTACTTTTCTTATGATTGGTGCCACTCTGGTCAGAAGATTGTACATACGAGGGGTAGATCAAAATGTGTAATTAGGGATGAACCAACAGCTTAAAACTGAAGTGTTCTTTTTATTTTTATTTTTGTGGTTTTGGGTTTATCCCTCTTAATTTCTCTAATAAATTTTCATGTGATTTGCATGAAGTTATCAAATAATCTACTTTTATTTTTGGATGGTATCTACTGCATTTGCTACCTACAATCTGCAAGGGATCATCTTGTACAACTCAAGACTGAAAATTATTTCTTAGGATCTACACCGTCGATCGCTCAGGCACCATTAAATCAGATGGCTAGATATGGACTAACACTTTTCCTTTCATATAATTCGACTCTCAGATAACTATAAATTGGCTTCCAACTTAATAAGGTCTTAACTCTTAACAATTCAGATCATAAAGTGCCTTTCTTAACAATTAAGTTCTGGACATTTAAGTTATTTAACAATTGGGCTCTTTCGTTGGAAATTTCGTTAAAAATAATGAGAAAATGATGCGACCCATGTTTGGGTCCTACTGTATCGCAGTTACTCATGACAAAAGTAAATGTCTTTAATTTCGTTCTTTTTTTTTTTTAAGGAAAAAGGCCAAAAAGCCTTAACACCAGCATTTGAAGAAGAGAGAAGCCCAAAGTATCAGTAATGAGAATTGAGCTTGAACCATTCGGTGGAGCATTCTAAACATGAAGACCAATCAGCATTGATAGAGCAGGAGAAGCCAAGAAATTAGCATCCATATTGCCTTTCCGGAAAGTATGAGATACTTGTACAATGCAGTCACGCCTAAAAAGCCTGTTAATCAAGTTCATTAAAGGACTATACTGCCCAGTACCACCCCCATTATTAATTAAATCCACAGCTAGCTTACTATCCATCTCAAGACCAAGATTCCAAGCAAGATGAAGCCCATCCAAAGGACCCCAAAGTCCAGAAAGGAGAAAAAAAACAACCACCAAGATTATGAATAAACCAAGCTAGCCATTCACCATTACTTTCTCTAATCAGACCCCAGCTCCAGCTGATAAAGAATGACACTTAACAAGACCATCCAAGTTGATTTTCACCCAACCAAAAGCAGGCTTCTTTGTTACAATCAATATCTAATTAGCATTTGACTTTAGGTTAATTACAAATTTAGGTCTATACTATCACGTATTTTTCAATGTTAGACCCAACAATTGAAATCTTGCAATATTATTCCCCAACTTCGATTTCTCTTTCGATTAAGGGACTCTATCCAATAATTCGCTAAAAGCTATTGGATCTTGCCGATTTAGGTGAAATATGGGTCCCACCTTGCCAATTAGGATGCCATGAAACCTCTTCCTCCTTCTCCTCCTCCTCCTCCTTGAAGACGTTCTCCTAATTTCTAAAGTCCTAATTTATGTATAACAATATCAATGCACCATACTCCACATGATGTTTACCTCTTCTTCTTTAAAGGGAAGTGGAATTGTTCGATGCTACTATGGGTTACAAGTTGTAATAAAGACATTGGAAATAGAATAACATCCATACAAACCATTTTATGGATGTTCTAGATATGGCAACACTGGATATTGTGATTATTTCAGATGGGTGGGTTCAATAGTAGAAGCGACGGGTGGCAAGCAAAGCTAAGGTTTGTTGCAGAGAAGAATGGGTAAAAACAATAATATTGAAATTGAAAGCATTATTCATCATAGAGAGAATGATGTACTGATTAGAGAAATTGAATGGCTTTAAAGGAATAATCAAGAGCTTGAAGAAACAGTGAACAAATTGAATTCTAGGTGGAATTTGGTAATGAGAATTGCCGCTAGTGTAGGATTTTTTTTGTTCATGAAATTGGTATTTCCAATTTAACCTAGATGGATGTTCAGAACTCTTAATGTAGTAGCTAATGTAAAATGCAAATTTTTAGGATTTTTAGAACTATTTGTTATGCAGTCAATATTGGATGTTTGTTGTTTATGGTTTCCTGGTTTTAGCTAATATACTTAATAAAAAACGTAGCTTTATTTTATATACGAATATGCTCTGCTTTGTTATGAATTAAATTAACTCTAATTGAATTCACTATTATCTACAAAATCATAAACTTGTAATTGCAATTAGCATTAACAACAAAGAAAGATGGAATTCCATTGATGTTATATACTTATCAAAAATACAAAAATCTATTTGTGTATGTATGTATATATATATATATATATATATATATATATATATATATATATATATATATATATATATATCCTACAATTTCAATGGGTATGCATAATTAGCTGTGTGAGGTCCCAATCATGATCCTAATGGAATTATTATTAATTAATGACAATTATCGTTAATTAAGGTAAATTTTAAATTATTTTGCAATTATTGAGGTTAAGTCCCAAGACGGGTATTTTGGTAATTTTCAGCATGTAAGTATATAAGTTGAGTTAAATTATAATTAAAGGAAAGGACACAATTGAAGTAAATTAGAAGTCTTAGGGTTAAGTTGAAAGGAATTGAAATTGTGGGGGTTAAATTGTACTTAAGGACAAGATGGGAATTTCCCTAGGGAGATATTTACCCCACTCACCTATTTAGGGTTCCTGGAGATTGAAGAGATTGCATTTTGAGGGAGATCTTTCTCTCTCTCTTTATGGTTACGGGTTGAAAAGTGGAAGCTTAGGGTTTTGGTGTTTGGCTTCATGAAGAAGAAGAGAGGAACCATGAGTAATAGAGCTGGATCTTGAGGATTGAAGGAGTGGAAGCTTTAATAGTAGGTACAGGAACTAAGTATACTGCACTGTTTATATTATTGATTTTGGAAATCTTCCCTTTCTTCTTGTTTGTGTGTCATCTTTGATAAGGTTAAGGGCTAAACCTAGTAATTTAGATGAGTTTTTAATGATTTAAAGCTTTAATGATCATCACTGTAAATGGTGAGGTAAGATCTGGGATTTAAGTTTTTGTATTGCATAATCGAGGTTTCTGCATAATTTGGGTTTCTGGGTTTCCATGTTTGCTGAAATCCCTTGTACGGCCACTCATGGTCTTTTTCCTTTCTTTGCATGGCATTTCTCCTTACTTTGTAGGGCCACTTGTCCATTTACTTCATAGAATGCACAACCACTCATCCCCATTTCTCCGTGAAGTGCACGACCACTCATGGCCTTTCTCCTTGCTTTGCACGGTCACTCATGGCCTTTCTCTTTGCTTTGCACGACCACTTGGCCACTTACTTCATGGAATGCATGAGCACTCACTCATTTTTCTCCTTGAATGCATGGCCACCTATGGGTTGCTCCCCTTGAAGTGCACGACCACTTAAGATGATTTGTTCTCTCTTGCACGGCCACTCATGATGCTTTGTTATCTTATGCACGGCCACCTATACTCTATCTTTCTATTGGTTCTCCTTCACCCAAGCTGTCAATTATGCATGAATCATGAAAACCAATATAGTATGGTATATAATTGAGGTAAACTAATCTAGCAATGAGAAATGATGATGCTAATTTTATATTAGAGTGGTAGATAGTATGTTATTTGATCACTGATGAATCAATGCAGTTGTAATGTCTCCCCAATGTTAAAGTTAGTAAGATATAATCAGAATGGTGTGACCTTGGGATGAGTTATTATTTGAATTTGAATGGCATGAATGTATTTATGCGAGGGAATATATTGAACTAGATTGTAAGTTGTATAAAGTCATTAATAAATGAGTGGTGGCATGATCACTTTGGGGGAAATCCTATGTATGTATGTGTATATATATTAAGAGTGAGGAACTTTAGAGTAACAAGACTTACTGAGATAAGGTGGGGTTTCACTTGAAAGCTGTTTTAGAGTGAGAGACTTGCATAGGACAATGCTAATAGGAATCATTTTGTTATAATGTATTTTGGTTGTTGTTCGAGCACAAAACTAACAAGAGTAAGAGATAATACAATAACCTAAAGATTATATGTTATTTAATGTGCCATATAAGGTTGTATTAGGTCTTTAACCTATTAAAGTAAATTGTCTTGCCTTAATGCTACGCATAGATGTGTCTTTGCAGGATATGAAAATACTATGATATGGCCTAATGACAATAAGACGATAGTTGCAAGGTTGTAAGTCTAAGTTAAAAGAGATAGGACATTGTCTTTTTATGCTTAGTCATGAGATCACAAAAGTGAAGTTGTGCTTTAAGCTATAATGGAAGTTATTGACTAGTATTGATATAAAAAAACATGCTTGTCTGTTTGCTTATGCCATGTGGTTTATTATGAAAAAAAACTCATACCCATAAGTAGTGTGCTGACATATATGATGGAAAAATCTTGCATAAATATACCTAAGTGTAAAATATTATAAGATAAAAAGTACAATTAAGATGAATTGTGATCATGTTATAGAATATATTATGTTGTCCATGATCTAATAGACTACAAAAGTAAACTAAAGAGTAGAATAGGAACAAGTGTTGACCTTAGCATGAAAATAACTTATTCATCTTATTATATTGGTCATATATGCTTAAATGTTATTCAAGTGATTATGTAATAATGTGATTAGCTATGATGTGTATGAAAGCTACTCATGGCCACCAGCAACAAGGTACGTCATTGAAAACTATTCATGAGATATGTAAATTCTATATTGTATAGTTGATATGAGCATGCTATGATAAGTAGTCTGACTTAATATGCGAACAAGTACGAGTAATAAAAATATGAATTGCTATGAGTTATACTACGTACATATTTATGTTTGTATGTGAGGCGTTCAATGTTAATTATGAAAGATTACATGTTATTATTATTTGAATAAACATGTATATATTATGGTATGAATGAATGAAAGTTGATGCAACTATGTAATCATATGGTAGCATCCATGTGTACAGGAGCCTAAAGCTCACTATTGCATAATGATAAGAATAACGTGCATTCTTATATGAATGATGGCATTAAGCAATGATGTTATAATAAGTAAAGCTCAATACTAATCCATGATGAGAATGTTATGCATTCATATATGAAGTGTGGATTAAAGCAAATGCTATAACAAATAAAGAAAATATGATAAATCATAGATGTTCTTAAATGGTTAAGCCTGCAGGACTTAGTTCAGTTGTGGATTAGATAGGCATGCCTAGAGGGATATATTTGCAGCAACTATAGTTGACCCCGTTTGGGTCTTGTTCCTTTATGGAACCATTACTCGACCCCATTTGGGTCCATTATTTGTTCTTTTATGGAACCATAGTTTGGCCCTTCGGTATCCATTGCTCCTATTATCCACCCTTTGAACTAGTACTTAGGCAGGCTATTAAAGATTAAAGATTAAGAATGAGTTCGAAATAAAGGAATATATGTATCAATTGTTTCACTTATATAATAGAAGCATGATGTGTGACCTATTATATTTCTTTATCATAGTTCCTTTTTCTATAAACCATTTCCATGAAAGTAAATTATTGAAATGTATACCCATGAGATTTATTTTGCCATGCTACGATGGAATACGTACAATGTTATAATAAGAACTGTTGTGATATAACATACCCAATGAGTCTTATATGCTTTGGTAATAATGAAATCTATACATGTGACAACTGGACCTTCTCGGGTACTCATGATATGTAATTCCATTCTCTGTAATTACATGAAAGGCTGGTTAGTTAATGCATATAGATGTTACGCATGATTGTGCATATCAACAATTCAAACATTAGCAAAGGCCAGTGTAGGTTATAATGTGATGTTGTGTGACATTTAGTTGCCATGATAAGACAACATTAAGAATTAAATGGTTATGAACATAAGTTATAAATTATAAATGTATTCTATAATTAGGATTGCATGATATATGTGAAGTAATTATGCCTAATAGTATATGTTATAGGCGTTACTGGACACATGCACCCCTTGTGCTTTGAATAAGCATTTAAATGCATATGATTGAAGTTGTATCATTGGTAATCGATGTTAGGAGTCATGAATAAAAGGATTAAGAAGCGAATGAATTATGCTAGAGTAATTAGAAAGAGATGTGATGTTAAAAGTAAATTGAAAGGTCTTAAGGAACTAGACGAGTTCATGTAATGCTCTAGGTTGTTGTAAGAATAGTAATGTTTGTTAAGGTTGGAGACTCCTCCAAAATGCTTATGATAATGATAAATATTGTAGATTTATATGTTTTCTTAATTGTGAAGGTTGTACTGATTTGATGATAATTATTGAGAATTGTCCAGGGAATTTTGTTTCCCCCACTAAGCTTTATAGCTTAGCACAGGTTTGTGTTATCCGTGTAGGTTTCAGGATAAGCTCCATTAGATCGATAGCTATTGTGGCTTGACCACCATTGAAGAAGATGATCGAGCAAGTTACAGTTATCATGAGGATTCCAGGATATTTTGAAGGCCATTTATGTTATGTTATGTCTCTTTATTTATAAGTTTTGTCAAAGTTATGGTGGCATGTAATTATGGCCTATACTATTATTATTTATTATCCTTTATGCCTGATCTTTACTAGGTTTATGATGATGTTTGATGATTATCCATGGTTAGTGGATTAGGGTGTTACAAGCTGGATTCACAAAACAAACATCTCTTAAAATATAAAAACCTATGTAGTTGATACAAAAAATATCATCTATGTGTAGTTGTTCCTCTATGTGAAAAACATACATCAAAGACACAAAAAATGCATTCAAAAGAAAAAGTTGGTGCAACTACTGTCAATCTTGTTTTTTGTTTTCTTCTTCAACCTTATACTTCTCTTGATTTTGATGGAAGGTTGGCTTGCTGATTTTCTTCCGGGAGTTAATTTCTATCTTATTTTGGTGGTTGGCTAGACTTGGTGGTAGGTTCCATCTGTTCTTTTTCTTGGTACCTCAACCCAATTCCTTGGACTTTTTTCTTGTTCAAAATTTGTTGATTCATTGATTATGCTTAGACAAACCAACTCTTAGCCCTCTTTCCATTTTGTGCTGGTGATATGCTAGAAGTACTGACATATTTTCTTGAAATCACTTGACTTTTACTCCATCTTGAACCATGTTGTGGGATGATGAAATCAGACACTCGAAAACATCATATTGACCAACATCATTGGCCTTATCATGTGGTGTATTAAAAATATGTTCCTCAAAAGCATTGTCATGTTTACCATTTATTTCCTCTTAACTAGCATTGGTGGCCTTACCATGTGTCCAACATTTGGATTACCATGATTTATGGATGCCTAGCATAAAAGTCATATAAGTATATACTTGAGTTGCAGAAGCCTCATTGTCATTTTTAGATTTTTTCTTCTTTTTTTTGTGTAATAGTTTTTTTTTTGCCCTTTAGGTTTGCATGTCTTGATGTTGTGGCTTGATTTTCCACATTTTTTGCATTTCATAACAATTCCTTTTTTTTTCCTAACTTGTAAGGATTTTTGGGCTCATGTGGCTCTCTAATCCTTCTTTTCTTGGGTCTTATTGGCTGTTTTTTCTCAACTAGAGGTAGTGGTTGTTCATATTTATTTTTTGGCCTTAAATTTTGTCCATTCATTAGTTTACATAATGTGAATACACCTTCATATATGTACTTTTATAGAAATCTAGGTGAACAAATTCTTCTAGTATTTTCTTTGGGTAGTAAATTGATGACATTTCATGGACACAGGAGATTCCTCCAACATCCCATTTGTAGCAAGAGCAAGATTTTGAACCCAAGTCAACAAAAAATGCCTTTTTACCCTATTTCACCTTGAATTTATCTTCACCATTCCACCTGGGACTCTAGAATCTGGACATCATTTTTATTCCTTCTAATATCTTTTATGCTTTTAGACTGATAGGCCTAGAATAATTCTCCATTAGCTTTCTATTTTATGGAATTAGCTCTATGATGTATGTTGCAATGCCTTCAGTCATTGTTAAGTTTGGCTAGTCTTTCAAAGGTAAGATAATTAAATATTGTTATAGAGCTTCTCACACTTGGGTCTATGATTGAATGCATATACTGCCTAGTGGTAGTTGCCAATTCCCATAAGATGATTATATGCTTTTAGCTCTTATAATTTGATCTCATTTATATGCTTATTGAAATCTGCCTCTATGGTTGCCCTAACTGCAGCCTGCATAAGATCCTTCATCAACTTTCTTTTGAATTTTGACTTAAAGATCTGGTACAAGTGTCTCCGGTAGTACAATGTTTGATAAGTATGAATTATATAATATTTTTAGTATGTTTTTAGGTGTTTAAGTTAGTTAATTTGGTTTAATTTTGGTTAATTTATAGTTTAAATGTTTATATTTGTGTTTTAGGAGCTAATTATAAGTTTTGGTGTTTTTCAAGGTTAATTTGTAAGAAAAAGGACTTAATTGCAAAAGGCAAGAAGATTTGGGCCAAAATTGTGAAATTGGAAAATTCATGCTAATAAAATATACGTGCAATCCAGTGGAAGCTTAAGTGGCCGTGCATCCAAAGGAATGAAAGTTCAAGTGGCCATGCACTTTATTTTGTGCCATGCATGGCAGTGCATGAGAAGAAGAAGAAGAAGAAGAATAGTAAGTGGCCGTGCATCAAGGATTTGCCCATGCACAACAATGTATGAGAAGGAGAAAAAACCTTAGTAGTCGTGCACCCCTATAAGGAAGGATGCATGGTAGTGCATCAAATAAAGAAGAATTTTGAGTGGCCGTGAGAATAGAATTCGATGCTTCGAAGGATTTTTCAGTTTAAGAAGAATGCTTTTCCTATTCTAATTGAGGAAGTTTAGAAGACTTTTACAACTTATTTTACCTATAAATAGAGGACTTAAACACCAAAGCAAGATCATTAAGAGTTAGAAGAATTTAGTAGTTTTAGTTTTACATTGTTTTTTTTTTTTATTTTCTCTGTTTTGTTCAGTATTGTTTTCCTTTTCAACTCTATTTAAGTTTTTAAACATGTTTATGAATTAGTTTTTTTTCTTTTTTTGCTAATGGATACTTGAATCTTTTATTTTCATTGTTATCACTTGATTGAGCTTTAATTTCAATATCAATTGATTATGTTGAGATTGATAGTTGGTTTATTGATTCAATAACTAAAAATTGATTTAGACATAGTTAATGATTTGCATGTTCTTAAGTTAACTCTTTAGTGTCAATGCATGATTGTTTTCTTATTTTGAGGTAATTATATATTGGAATTATTAATTAATACTGAGAGAGGAGGAACTAAGAATAAGGAAATTTAATGCTTACGAAAGATAGTCTTGTTTAGGATTTTAACTAGATCTTTATGCTAAGAATTAAGTTATTCTTAATAAGGGAATTTAATGCTTAAGAAAGATAGTCTTGTTTCAAGGTATCAGGTTTTATTTCATCTAGTTTTTTACATAATCATTGGTGTTCTTATTAAAATTAAGTCATGACTATGAAAGTTAAAGTGGATAGTTCATTTAGCAAGAGAAATTCAGTTATTATTTTGATTTTAATTCATGTTAGTTTAATTTTAGTTTTTGTTTTGTTTAATTATTTATTTAGTTTAATTTTTTCCTTTAAATCAAAAATTTTTGGGAAACAATCTCAGATTAATTTAATTCATACATAGATATTCTTCTTAACAATTCACGTTCCCATGGATATGATATTTGGGATCTTAATCTATATTTTCCTATATTACTAGCCGATCTAGTATACTTGCTAGATACCGCTCAGTGTTCAAGGTTCATTAGATCCTCAACAACGTCCATAATTCCTTGAATTTAAAGAAATACATGTAATGTACATTATCTATTATCATTTAAAAAAAAATGAATATTTTGAAATCTATAACATCACTTCTAAAGGTCCAACCATGTTCATAGGCGGATTGTCAAGAAACCATCTCTATGTTTCTTTTAATTCAATCACCATTATAGCTACTGCCAAAGGGTAAAATATCATTTCCATCATATGCTATTGCTGCCAAAAGTTGCTCCTGTGTTTCATCCTTCAAATGACAACCATTCAGCCTAAATATTGGCCTCAAACCACTTAAAAACCCTTTCTTACAAGCATCTTAGCCATATATATACACTATCTTAAAAAATGGTTATATATAAATCAATAGTCTTTCTATGTGCATTAAGGCACTGCTCCATGATTGCTTCTCAAAACTTTAGCACAAAAGTTCCACATTTGTGCATATTGCTCCTTCACAATCCCTTGTATCTTTTCAAAAGCATACCTTTTAGCTTTATAACATTTCATTGTGCTAACACCTAATGCAAGGTCAGATTGCACCTCTTTTTTAGAAAGTAGCGCTTTTCCACTCAGGATTAACCCTTATATCTTTTATATATTTGCAGCGATTGGAAAATCTTGACTACATAAATAGTTCTTTTAGGATCATGAATAGTGTTATCGGGGTGAATAGTACCACTCATGACCTTTGAGCACTTTTCTATCGCACTAGGAAGTACAATTTATGGGGAGTTTAGAGATATAATTTGAGGTAAAATCGAGCCTCAAAATTTGAAAATAAAAATAAGTCACGGTTCAGCATGAATAGTATACAACTTGATTGAAAGTTTGACCAAGCATAAGAAAACTATCTAGGACTCCAAAAAATTATTCTAATAACAGGAGACCAATAGAAATAATATGAATACATTTTTTGAAGTGAAAAATAGAAATAAAATTGAGATAGAAAAGTGAATTATCGAACTGATAATTGCATCGCTTGATCAAAAAATTTACCAAATCGACCTAATTTGACTAAAAAATTTACGTACAACTTAAGAAATATATTTTCATATTTTTTTGACTAATTTTTATAAAAATTTAGCAAAAAAATATTGGAACCAATTAAAAGGTGACAAATGGCACATTAATCACTAGTAGATAAAATAGTGTTTGATTTAATTTTGGCCACATGTTTGAGTCCAAGTTGGAACTCACTCCAGGTTGGGACTCACCAGGGTGGGAGTGAGATAAGTATGAAACCAATAAGAGCATGAAAAATGACACATTAATGACCTTTAATCGATTCAATCCTAGCCATCCATATATATATATATATATATATATGAGGGAAGATTGTAGATTTTTCTAGATGGAAATTTGTTCTTCTCCATCTCACCATGGCTGAAATCATCATCTTGTATGTACACCATTTTTGTGTTTTCCTAAATTCTAAGTAAATTCTACCCCTAATTCCACCAATAATTGAATAAATGTCATCCTTACCACCTTAAACAAGGATTAATTAGTGAAGAAGAAAGCTTGAAAAGTAGAAGAAGTTTGAAAGAAAAAATTCATTAAGTAGAAATTTGTGATTTTGTTAGATTTAGTTAGGAATTAATGTAGTTCATTGTTTTCATGTTAAATTTGGGCGGAAAATTGAAAGTAGACTTATGAGTTTGATCATGTCCATAAATAAAATTATATTTCGCCACATGATATTGTTTATCGTCACAAAACATTAACATGTTTTTTATGACAAATTTAGATTTCGTCCCTGAATTAAGTATCTTTAGTGAAAAAAAATGTGTTTATAATTAAAACTATTAAATATTAATTACATAATTTTTGTCATAAGTAAATATAATTTTAGTCATAAAATAATTTATATCGTCACTAAATTTAATACTCTGAATGATGATAAATGATTTCATCATTAAATTAATGTTTACTAATGATGAATATAAATTGTTATAATATCGACAAATTAGCGACAGATATGGACATAATAGTTGTTACAAAAAGATGGTTTTTATCACAACTTTTTATTGTCATTAAACGACACCTTTTTTATGAAAAATATTAATATCGTATTTGTGAACATTATGCCGTCATTTATGAACTAACAAGATGACCAATTATGACAAATATACTTGTCATATATGCGGTGCACTAAAAAAGACACATTTTAAATTAAATATTATACAATCAATTAACTTTTAAAAGGAAATTGTCAATCAATTAATATAAAGTATTTATTTTAACAAAAGGTCAATTAAATAAAAGTATACTACTTAATGCAAAATATTAAAATATTCTAATCCATAATTCATAAATATTAAAATATTCTAATCCATAATTAATAAATAAACTTTGCTGAACTTCAAAATGTGCATCTTGCTCCTACGGTATATATATATGAAAAAAAAAAAACTAATTTTATGTGAATGAATAAAATATATATTTTATACTACGCAAATGACAGTACATAAACAAATAAATAGTGCCTCATGAATGGCAAAATCAATGTGTCAAACTGTGACTAGCAGTTCAAGCTTGCTAAGAAAAAAATATTTGTCTTATGAAAGGCCTCGGTCTCACCAGCATATTGCTTTTACGAAAGGCCTAAACTAACTATTCAGAACTTGATAATAGATAGAAGATACAACTCAAAATTCCCATTTATGTAACGAAAGAAAATGAAAGTATAAAGCAGACTCTTGACACTAGGTATCCTAGAAGGGTAAAAGTTAGCAGTTAACAGTTCCTATAAAATTGGTCTTTTAGCTCCAACTTTTCATTTTACCCAATATCCATAACAGACACCTCAAGAATATCTGTCGTAGGTATACCCTCCAAATGTGAGAAAAAACATGAACAACTGAAAACATCCTCATAGATAAATGCAAATTTAATGTCTATACCCAGGTCCATGCAATATATAAGATGACATGTTCTAAAAGAATTGATGTCTATAGCTGGTCTCAATGGTTTGAAACCACGAGGATTGCATCACAATATGTTCCAGATGCAAAGCACTCACAATACCTTGTCAATAGACAGAAAAATTAACTCCATGTCAATAGATATCTATCACCAAATAGTAAGGCGTAAGAATTGTCAAAAAATATTACAAAGAAAATTAAGATAGTTATAGTGACCATGAACATTAAATCATTATTGATAAGATTAAAACCAAATTGCAGTAAACGAGCAAGCCATATATGTTTAAAACTCTTCAATAGAATCCCTTACTGCTATCGAGAGCATCTCAAAAGTCCTAAATCCACATGGATCATAAATTACAGATAAAATATTTTTCTATGGCTGCATAATTCACAGATAAAATATTTTTGTGAGATAAATAAAATATTTTCGTGAGAGCTTAAATAAAAAAAAAAAAATGTTCAAACAGTAATTGCAATACGTAGGGTCCAATAAGTTCTGATGTTCCTCATATAATTTCTAACCATCAGAAGCGGAAAAGAGTGTGGCAAAATTATCTGAGTTTATGTTGAAATAAAAATTATTAGATAAAATTGTACCCATTAATGCTACTTTAAAATTCATAAGTAGACCAACCCGTAGCAAATTCCAGCCCCAAACCATTTGTAAAGGGCTATTTGAGACAATCACATCAGAAACTATAGCAATAAGTTAATTTTTAAGCAAAACAAAGCTTCAGCTTATTGATTAATTACACTATTTTTGCCTCTTTGGAGTAGCATCTTTCAGTTAGCACTTGGTGTTGGTTTTGATTTTGGAGATTCTAGCTTTCTGCAGAGAAATATGCTAGTGTTAGCAAAAGATGGTAAATGCCAAGTTTCAAACCATGCTATGGTAGCATTAAGAGTTGTTTGATTCGTTGTTGAGGTCAAGTTTCCAATTATGTCACTATGCAAAAGTACTCATGAGCTTCACTAAAACATGATGTATGAGATTGAGACGAAGAGCACTCAATTATGAAATATAAGTTATTGCTAATAAATAAAAGAAGCTTTAATCATTAACACAAAAAATGAACAATTACAGTTACAATAGTTCACCTAATTTTTTTTAAATAGAAAACAAAGCCGATAATAATTAACAAGCTTAATTTAATTGTTGATTTCTTTATTTACATTCTCAAATTACAATAACATTTATGCTTTGCTTTCTAAGAAAATAATCAAGAAAAATAAGATACAATTGTGACACTTTGATACTCATACCCAACAACTTGAGTTCAATAAAAGATCAGTTCCATGTCCCTCAACCCAGAAATATGAATCTAAAATATGCAGCTCAAGGAGCAATAATTAAAAAAGAATTTAAACTACCAGAGCACAAATTTACTAGGGAAAAATCACTACTTGAAGCTAAAACTTTTGAATTAGAAAGCAAGAGAGACATTGATAATATAAATGGCAAGAGCACCCATCAAGCCCTTAAAACTTTGAACGTGTTAACTCGCATTTGGCACTCTACAAATAAGAACTTCCAACAAAAAACAGGAATTTATACAATAAAGCCCACAAAATTACAAAACTTTACAATTATTAAAACCAAAATCATAGATTTACACAGCCCATAGGACATGATTACAGAAACTCACACCCACCCCCGGTGCCAACAATTCTCATTCCAAATAAATTTGATTTCTCAATAAACGATACAAACTTACACAGGTTTAATAGGTAGAAGCTACTATGGAGGCGCTGTCAAAACCGCTACCACTTGTGGCTGCTGCTACACTTGGCTTTGCGAATTGACTACAACCGGTTTCAGCAGAATTAAATTGTATTATTTGATCTCTTAATTAACATTGAATTCAGAATATGATAATAACCTAGCTACTATTTCTTAAGCTCGGACAACCCTTGACTGACCACTTAACGGGGGCATCCAAACCCATGAGCCCAGATAACGTTCGGACAGGTGGAGTCCAGATAACGTTCGGACAAATAGAGTCCCGAGATGGTTCGGATAGGTGTTAAGTATAACTGCCATAATAGGGAAGCCGTTATCCCACCTCCCCCACGTCATTCGCAACAGTCGGAGAAGTGGGTATAGTGGCCGAAAGAGCCGGGACTTCCCCCATTACTTCCTGAAATAATGGAAATCCTGCTTATGAAAGGAAGAGGCCAAGGTATGTACAATTCCTTCGATGTGGATCAGAAATTCACACTCTTTCATAAAAATTCTAACTTGATCGTCGGAGATTTCGTTAGCGAACACCCACCAGTTCTTTTATTCTTTTTCGTAGGTTGTCTCGAGAATTAGCTCTTCATAGAGTAGTCATCATTTGGTGCGATGAGCATGGAACATAGACATTTTTTCAGACCTCAATCTAGACTTTTCCCAACCAGAAAACCAAGCAAACAACCCCGCCCTGCCTGGAACACAATAGTTCCTTCCTCAGTCCAACGACCCCAACTCTGTCTCCTTCGCCATTACCATCCTAACCATCGCTCCCATCATCACCCTAAAAACTGTTCAATCTCTCATCATCGCATTGTCAGCCATCATTGCTCAAGCACAACCCCAGCCACCGCCTCCGCAAAACTATCACTTACTTCAGGCTTCACAACCTCCAGCCCGGGAACCCCTTTTACCAGCCATTCCACAAAATCTTAGATTCACCATTACCTTGACTATCGAGCAATTTAACTGATTCTTGGAAGATCGACTCCAAAGGCAGCAAAATCAAAATATACTGTAGTATCAAGGCAGTTTTTGATCTCTTCTTTCTTGAGAAATTCTAGCCTCCTTATTCCCCAAAATACGACTTCCTAACCTAAAATCCTACAGTGGTAATGCCCACCCTGAGCTCACATTGACCAGTTTCAACGTACCGTGCTAGTGCTTACTGCAGATGACATCACACTATGCAAAATATTTCCATAGACTCTGATAGACTCCAACCAGATATGGTTTCGCAACCTTTCCACGTATGGCATTGAAAATTTTAAGTAGTTTAACAACATGTTCATTTTAAAATTCGTGGCTACCATTCACCCAAACAAGGTATCTACAGATATGAATTTGGTGTAGCAGGGAAGGGCGAGCCACTACGGGCCTATGTGGAGAGGTTCAATGATGTCACAATGGATATACAAAATCTCAACCTAGAGGTCACCATCAATGCTCTAATCAGAAACACAAGGTGCAAGGACTTCGGCAACTCTTTGAGCAAGAAGCCCCCAAATGAATTTACCGAGTTAATATCCCGAGCCCACAAGTACATTTAAATGGATGAAGCCCAACACCTATGCCATAAATTGCACAAGTTTGGGGCACCTGAAATGGAAGGGGACGAAAGAGAAAGAGCAGCTAGAGACGGGGGTAGTTCAAGCCGGGCAGATTCCAAGAGACATAAAGGCAACCACTCATCTAACAAGGCTTATACAGTCGATGCCCCCATTTGAATAATAAGAGAGAGGATAGGTTTACACCCTTCATTGCCCCACACGAACATATACTAGCATGGATGAAACATAACGGGTAGGTCAGTTGGCCAAGGCTAATGAGGGAGGATCTGAATAGGGACCAGAGTCTTTACTATGCTTTCCACAGGGACAGAAGGCACGAGACTGAAGATTGTAGGCAGCTTAAATGAAAGATCGAACACTTAGTGTGGAAGGGTACCTTGGCACAGTTTGTGAGGTCGGATGAAAAGGGAAGAAGGCATAGATCAACCACTCCTTAGCTGAGCAGAAGTCAATCTAATGCGAGCAAAAAAGCCCTAGCCGATGTCATACATGTGATTACAGAAGGAGAGCAATGTAGGGACTCCAGGAAAAGAAAATCGAAGGAGGTAATGGCCGTTAAACAAGAGGTCAGCATAACCTCATGCATGATCCATTTTTCAGTAGCAGATGGGTCACATGTTTGGAACTTTCACACAGATACCTTAGTGGTCAAAGTAGTTGTTTAGAATTTCTTGGTCCAGCGAATATTGGTTGACACAGGTAGTGCGGTAAACCTGATAATGGCATAGATGTACAGAGCCTTAAAGATGTTCGAAAACCAGTTGGAGGAGGTTACCGTCCCTTTAATCGACCTTTTCGAAAGGCCTGTTAAGATCAAGGGACTAACAAGCTTACCTATCTTGCTTGGAGATGAAGCAATAGTTCATACTTGTAGAGTTGATTTTATGGTGGTCAATATCCTTTTATCATACAACATGATCTTTGGACGACCCTTGTTGGCCGAGGTCGATGCCTGCTCTCCGTGAGCAACCTGGTACTTAAAATTCCAATTGAAGAGGGGGTGGCAATGCTGAAGGGAAATCAAAAATTAGCTTAGGAGACATACCTGACTATGCTCAAGGATGCCAATCAAGCTTGCCCCTTGACGAGATGGATATGCCTGACCAGGGAGAATAGCAGGCTGAACTAGAAGAGATGTTGCAGGTGGTAGAACTTGAGCAGGGCAAGAGTGTCCAGATATCAGCTGGCAAGCAGGATGCGAAGAGAAAACTCTCCTCTCAACACTCAAAGAGTTCATCAATGTTTTTGCCTGGCAGACCTTAGATATTAAGGGTGTGTGTGAGGGATTGATAACTCATTCACTGAATATTTAACCAAAATGCAAGCCAGTCAAATAGAAGAAGAGGAATCATGCCCTAGAGAGACAGTTGGCTATAAAGAAAGAGACAACCACTTTGTTAGAGAGCGGGTTCATCAAGGAAACTAGACTAGTTAGCCAATGTAGTGCTTGTTAAGAAGAGCAGCAGCAAATGATGGATGTGTGTCAACTTTACTTATTTGAATAAGGCATGCCTAAAGGATAGCTATCCGCTGTCGAACATAGATCTATTGGTGGACTTCATAGTGGGGTTTAACGAGTACGCCTTCCTGGATGCTTTGGCGGGCTACCATCAGACCCCGATGGACCCAACAGATGAAGAAAAGATGGCATTTATCACACATAAAGGCACTCATTGTTATTATGTTAGGCCCTTTGGATTGAAGAATGTAGGGGCTACATATCAAAGGTTGATGAACCAATGTTCGCCAATTAGCTTGGGAGGACCATGGAGATCTATGTGGATACCATGATCATTAAGAGCAAGACATCGGCTAATATGCCCACGTAGCTCAAGGAGACCTTCGAAAGCCTCAGAGAGGTGGGCCTCAAGTTAAACCCAGAAAAATGTGCCTTTGGGGTACAGTCCAAAAATTTTCTCGATTTTATGATATGAAAGAGAGGGATAGAAGCTAATCCAGAAAAAATAAAGAGAATTATGGCCATGAAACTGCCTAAAAGAGTCCAGGAAGTGTAGAGGTTTAATGGCAAAATCATGACCTTGGGAAGGTCTATTTCTTGTTTGGCCAGACGGTGTTTACCATTCTATTTGGCAATAAAAAAAGCTGAAGAATTTCAAGTGGATGAAGGAATGTCAACAAGCCTTTGAAGCCTTAAAATATTTTCTTTCAACCCTGTCGCTACTCAGCAGACCACAGGTCAGTGAGGTTTTGTATGCTTACCTGTCTGTCTGGATGGGTGTGATTGATACGATCCTGGTTCAAAAGGAATAAGGCTAGCAGTTTCAAATCTATTACACAAGCAAAGTGCAGTGAGGCACAGAACTCAACTACCTAATTCATGAGCAATTAGCTTTCGCACTCATCACCACTACGGTGAGCTACGCCTGTACTTCCAGGCACACACCATTGCAGTGTGAACCAATTCTAAATTGAGAAAAGTGTTATAGAGGCTAGAATGCTTGGAAAGGTTGACGAAATGGGCAGCTCACTTAAGAAAGTTTGATGTCTGATTCGAGCCTTGCCCGACCATGAAAGCATAGGTCTTGGTAGAGTTTATGGAAGAGCTACACGAAACAATTCTCGAGCTAACAAAAATAGCATAAAAGCTATATGTTGATAGAGCAGCGACCTCGAAAGGGGTTGGAGCCAGAGTCTTACTGATGAGCCTAGGAAAGTTGTGCATCTGAGCAATGGCGCGACTGACTTTCCCAGCTTCCAATAACATGGTAGAATATGAAGCTCTATGTTAAGGACTGCAGTTAGCGATAGAGGTAAAGCCTAACACCCTAAAGATATTTTCAGACTCCCAACTGGTTGTTAGTTAGCTAAAAGAAACTTTTAAAGTGAAGGATGATTCCATGATCTAGTAGAAAGAATTAACTTTTGCGCTCCTAGCCAGATTAGAAGGAATCGGAGGTACTTGGTCAATAACCTAACTACCCTAAGTAGAGAATACAGAAGCGGATTCCCTGGCTAAGAGGGCTTGTCTTAATAGTCCAATTCAAACAACAGACATTGTTTTCATAATGATCTCTCAGCCAACTTATGAAACTTTTTAGGTCCAAATGCAAAAGCCGATGGAGGGGTGGCACCTCCATATTTATCAGTACCTAGCTTTAGGAGCCTTGCTAGGAGATCCAATTCAAGCTCATAAGAGAGTCTGAAAGTCAAGTCTATACGTCGTGATGGATGATAAGCTATACATGTAATTTTTCTCAAATTCCTAGACTTTATATGTCAGCATGGAGGAAGGAGACCATGTCCTTAGGGAAATACATGAAGTAATTTGCGAGGCCCATGAAGGAGCATATACCATAGCTCAAAAGGCACTTTTGCAGGGTATTATTGGCCTACCATGGAAACCGCTGCCAAGACAGTAGTGCAGAAGTGTGACAAATGCCAAAGGTTTGCTAACATTATACATATAAGCTCGGCAAGATAAAAGCCAATCCACAGCCGGTAGCCTTTTGCCTAGTGGTGGATTGACATACTGCACCTTTTTCTCCAAGCAACAAGATAATAAAGGTTTCTGGTGGTAGCGGTGGATCATTTTACCAAGTGGGTAGAAGTGGAGCCTCTCGCCACAATCACACCGACGAACATCATCAAGTTCTTGTAGAAGAACATCATCACAAGGTTTGGTATCCCACACTCTATTATCTCTGACAATGGCAAACAATTTGACAGCCAGGCCTTTATGAAATTTTGTTTGGAGATGAATATTCAGTTGGGCTTTACTTTTGTCTACCATCCATAATCCAATGGAATGATTAAAGTTACCAACCGTACCATCTTATCCAGACTCAAGAAGTGGCTGGAATGCGCCAAAAGACTTTGGGTGGATAAGCTCAACAACGTGTTATGGGCGTATCGAACATCCCAATGAGCAGCAGCAGGGTTAACCCCATTCATGTGGACATATGGCAAAAAAGTTGTCATTCCATGCGAAGTAGGAGTGTCAGGCACCCGAGCACCATGACAAGGCAAGGAGCAAAATGTTGATCTTTTGTATAACTTAAATCGGCTAGAAGAAAATAGGGAGCTCACCCAAATTCAATCCACAGCATACAAGCAATGCATGATGGCTTACCATGATCGCAAGGCCAAGTTGAAGTCATTTCACATCGAACAGCTAGTTTTAAAGAAGGTGGTCTCCGCCCAAACAACAGTAGGAGTAGGTAAGCTGGATCCTAACTGGGAAGGAACTTACATTATCATTAACAGGGGGGCATACAGGCTTGAAGACCTCGCTGGCAAAATGCTCCCGCACTTATAAAACTTGTCCAACCTCAGGCTATATTATCAATAGCTTGGCATTTTTGCCACATTTGTACTTGTTCTTATTTGATTATCATTAAATGTTGCTCGACATTATCTCCATTTTTCTTTATTATTTTATGCAATTCAGATCATAAGTTATCATTAGGATAACCAAGTTTCAATACAAGTCCTTTGAAGATTTCTATCTACAGGATAAATATGTAATGAATGACAGCTTCAATAGAAGTTATTTATCCTCCTCTAGTTTGCAATACTTCTTTGCACATGGGCTCGGTATTATCACCAAAATAGCCTAATAGTATCATAGAGTTCAGAGAACACCACCACATAACTTGTATTCTAGGCGTACAAATCGTGCCTACTGAGAAGCTCGACCAAATTGCCATAACGGCCCAATGGCATACACAAGTTTGGCTCATGATGCCACAAAGCTTGTATTATTAACGAGTTGAATTATTAAAAAAAAAGGCTCGGCACTACAGCCAAAATGGCCACAATGTTGTTCTCAGTTCGTCAATTACTGCTCACATAACTTATATTTTTATTTTGCCAAAATCACTGAGGGGTAACTCCTGGTTAAACAAATAAGCTCATTAGATGCTCATTGTCGAATCAGGGAAACCTTGAATAAAGGTACTTGTTCTGACAAACTCATTTATTGTGTTATCTCTTGTCAAGTACTTCCATAATCCAATGGTGTTTGGTACCAATGCCTAAAGAATATGGCAACTCCAAAGTAGGGGATTTAGCTGAGAGTAGTGAATAGCTAGAGCAATTAAGTATTTTGCTAAATAGCTTTGTAAAATAAATAATATAAAATAATAAGTAAATAAATAACCAAACACTGAGTATAGAAAGTTCATCCATTTTCATAAAATTGTCGAAGTACATAAACACCTAGTCCTCATCCGGATACACATTATCCAGAAAGAATAAATCTAGCTCGGGGTATTTCCCCTTCACAACAGAAGAAATTTTAGTACTAAAGGCTATACATTTTTTGGCCAACACTTCGGCCTCCTTCTCTTCTTGCTCAGCATCCTTCTTCTCCCACTCTACCTCCTTGAGCTTAAACTGTTCGATTTCGGCCTTAAGGGAAGAGTTAGCCTCCTTCTTGCAAGCCAAAGAGACCTCCAGCTCGGCCACTTTACCTACCATTTCCTCAGCTCGCTTTAAGGCTTGCGCGACCTTCTGCTTGATTTTGCCTATCCTAGATCGAAGGGCATCGTGGTTTGAATCTGCACATTGCCACTTCATGATGAGATTGTTTATCTTAGTAATGGTAGTGCTGATCAATTGAGATCCCTACCGAACACGAAAAAATCAGACAACAATTGGAAAAGATTGATACAAAGTAATAAACCGAGGCACTTACCTCGGCATGATGGTTCTTCAGGTGTGAAGCCAAGTTCTCAGAGTTCAGCACGACAAGGGGAGATACCTCATTTGGCACACATGACACCATGTGTGCGAAAGTGCTAAAATCCTAATCATTAGAGGCATATTTACCCCTCTGCTTCTCTTAAAACTCACAGATTTTGATGAGCAATGTGCAAAGATCTTTTGCCTTTTTCTCGCCAGACCCTTCGGGCTCGATGGGAGAACTAAAATCGGCCTCGACAATTGGAGTACTTGCAATATTAGCAATAGGTGGAGTCTGCCTCTTTTCGGCAAAAGGAGCCGAGACCGCTTTAGGAGTTACGGGAGGTGCACTAAAGGCACCTTCAGTAAGCTTATGCTTTTTGGCCCTTATTATCTCAGTAGCTTAGTTCCCTTTCTTCATGGCTATAAAAAAAGAGAAAAATTAAAAAGAGAGCATCGGTAACACTCAATATGAAGAGTAGTAAAGCTACCTTTCCTCTTTTAAGGAATAGGCTTGGAGTCATAAGGGCCCAGCAGTTCTTTAGGTTCCATTTATCTCGTGCTAACTCCTACCACCGCATCAAAATCCCCTCCTCCTACTTGGTCAATCACAAGCCATTATCGTTACGGTTCATGAACTGACCCTAGGTAGTTGGGATAGGGAAATCAACTTGGACCCTCTCTACTAGGAAATACCAATCCTTTCACTTCTTTAGTGATTTGGGATTCCCAATGAATGCACCATAGCCCACCTGAGCCTATATATATTTGTGATCCTTGATACCAGCATGGAGATCGATCATATGGGTAGCCCAAAATAACTTTAACGTCGGATCAATACCATGCTCCACTGCCTAAATTTGAAGAGTAGACATGGTATGTCATACATTGGGGTGAAGCTGCCCAATAGACATGTCAAAATAGTTTAGCACCTCCACCTCGAACCACGTCAGGGGAAGTTAGATTCCGGCTTCTAGCTATGCCTCGTAGATGGTAGTCTTCTTTTTGTTAACAAAGGGAGTGTTTTCCCTCTGAGAAGAGCTCAGCTTGCTTACCACATAGCTCTTTTCAGATGTTACTTTGGCAAGCAAGATAGGTAGCTCCCCTTCTCTCATCTTAAACCCAATACTGCTCACCCCAGGCAGACGTCGAGGAAACTTCTTGGGAGATATTAGCTCGTTGCTCGGGCTTGAAGCATTATTAATGGGTAGCTCCCCACTTTCACCCATTCTCTCACTCGAAGCCTCAGCCGAATCATACTTCCCAAAGCAATGATGAAAAAGAAAAAAAGAAAACAGGAGTAAAAGATAGGGATCGAGATCAAACTTGAAAGAAACGAGAGTGAAACAACAACTGATAGAACAAAGGATCATTGCACTAAGATGAGTTTCCTCAAATGCTGTCTTTGCAAAGGAAACAAATAAAGCACACAGGAAAATAAGAGAAAAATAAGGCAAATAGAAGGGAAAAAAGATGAGAGATAGAAGGCTTATATAGAGATCAAAAACCTCTAGTGGCCATACACGTGTTGTGAGATCCATCCATCAGAGGTTGTCATTACGACATCGGCGTGAAAGCTAAAGAGGTCCCAAGCTTCTCATGCATGCCAAAGTTACGGTAATAATTAAGCCCATTAAATGCTTATGTATACAAGTCGGTGCTAGCTTAACAATTCATTCACCAACAATAATACAAAAAGATAGATCAGCTAATATTGGAGTACATTCACCTCACATGAATTTCATAATGATGAGATTACAGTTGAACCTGATTATACACAAAATCCTAGAAGATCTACTAGGATGCGTTCTATCCCTGTGAGATATGAATTTCACATTGATTCAGATAGAGGCATAACTGTAGTAGAGGACAATGAGCCTACAAGCTATCAAGAAGTTTTGAACAGTTCAGAACGTGATTTATGGCTTAAGGCTATGCAGTCTGAAATGGACTCCATGTATGAGAACAAAGTATGGACTTTAACTCAACCACCTGAAGGGATAAAACCCATAGGGTGCAAATGGGTCTTCAAAAAGAAGACTGACATGGAAGGTAATATAGTTACCTATAAAGCTCGCTTAGTAGCAAAAGGTTATCGTCAAAAAGAAGGTATTGACTATGACGAAACTTTTTCTCCTGTAGCGATGCTTAAGTCTATAAGAATACTTTTAGCCATTGCAGCTCATTATGATTATGAGGTTTGGCAAATGGATGTGAAGACAGCTTTCCTTAATGGAAATCTTACCGAGGATGTGTATATGACACAACCAAAAGGATTCACATCAGGAAATGGCGAAAAATGTATGCAAGCTTCAAAGATCCATTTATGGATTGAAGCAAGCCTCTAGGAGCTGGAACATACGATTCAATGAGACAATCAAAGAGTTTGGTTTCTCACAGAATGAAGATGAACCTTTTGTGTATAAAAGGGTCAGTGGGAGTGCAATTGTCTTCCTAGTTCTATATGTAGATGACATATTGATCATGGGAAATGACATTTCTCTTCTCCAATCAGTTAAAATATGGTTATCCAAGCAATTCTCAATGAAAGACCTTGGAGAAGCATCCTATATTATGGGAATAAGGATCTATACAGATAGATCCAATAGGTTACTAGGTCTTTCTCAGAGTACATATATAGATAAAGTATTGAAGAGGTTCAATATGGATCTCTCTAAGAAAGGGATTGTACCCATGGTGCATGGGAAACACCTTTCTAAGTCTATGTGTCCACAAACACTAGAGGATAGAGAGAGCATGAATAGAATACCATATGCATCTGCAATTGGTTCTATCATGTATGCTATGTTATGTACACGTCCAGATGTAGCATTTGCTTTGAGTGTCACAAGCAGATTCCAATCTAATTTTGGGGAGGAACACTGGGCAGCTGTCAAGAATATTCTTAAGTACTTGAGAAGGACTAAGGATATATTCTTAGTATATGGAGAGGGCAGTTTGGAAGTAAATGGGTATACAGATGCCAGCTTCCAATCTGACAAAGATGATTGTAAATCACAATCTGGTTATGTGTTCATAATGGGATGAGGAGCAGTTAGTTGGAAAAGTTCCAAACAAGAAATAACTGCTGATTCCACGACGGAAGCTGAGTACATTGCTGCTTCAGAAGCAGCCAAAGAAGCAGTCTGGATCAAAAATTTCATTATCGAACTAGGAGTGGTGCCTAGCATTGTTGATCCGATTCCTTTATATTGTGACAACAATGGAGCCATTGGCAAGCAAAGGAACCACGGTCTCATCAGCGATCCAAGCATGTTCTCAGACGCTACCATCTCATAAGGGAAATAGTAGCTAGAAATGATGTGAAAATAGAAAGGGTTCCCACAGATGACAATGTGGCGGATCTCCACACTAAAGCACTTTCCCAGATTAAGCATGATCACCATATAAATAGCATGGGTCTGAGACATATGAGTGATTGGCTCTAGTGCAAGTGGGAGATTGTTAGAGATATGCCCTAGAGCCTATGTAATACGGATGTTTTTCATATGTATGAAATTTATATTCTTAATAAAAGGCATCATTCATTTATTAATGCTATGTTTGAATACATGAATTTGTAAATCTTAAATTAATAAATGAAGTCCTAGATATTATAAACACAGTGCAAAGGCAATCATGAAGGTGTTCATGATGTGAGATGTCTATTGCATGCAAATGTCTTAATATCTAAATATCCCTAGTCATAGAATTAACAAGATAGGACATTGTTAATTCGGACAGACTAGCACATGTTATGCTTCTTGAATGGTTCAAGCAGTGGTTCTCATAACTGTGATTATGAAAGATAATCAAAGCTTACATGTTGATGCTTGTTAGAAGAACAAGTTCATTGGAGACCTGCATAGAGAATCCTCACATGGATATTAAATCTATGTCAGTGAGGAATCTCTTCATAGCGGTTGTGCAAGTATCCTTAGACTTGAGATCACCAAAGTTATCTTAAGTAGCAAGTGGTATACTTTGACTCCATAACTGATTACTTCCAACTGGGAGTGAACATAGTTAGGAGATTGGGTATATCATGACCTACTTGAAGATAGTTGAGTGATTGACAAAGGATTCACCATCCCAGATTTAACAAGGGAAGTTATCTCACATGATTCTATAATTGCCTTGTTCAGAGAATCTCTGGCCAGAGTAATATGCCGAGATGGATGAAGATCCATGAAGGGAATTTTAGGAACAATGGTTAAATTAATAGAACATACATAATTAGATTTATATGAGTTGACAGAAATCCATACTCAGAATCTAATTGAGATAAGAGTGGTGAAAGGAGTAAATGCACGGTAACTGTTTCTATGGAAGGGTACAGTCAAACCACATGACTTTCCTGACATTTGGGTAGTCATGATGCCTAGCTAGAGGCCAATCATGACTTGTATAATGATGTATCAAAAGTATCAATAGGGATTGATAAGATGATTTAAAGGAGTTTAAATCATGTGAGTTTTGAATAGAACTCACAATTACATATTATACTGCCAACATGGACAGGAACCTAATAGGTCACACACATATAGAGAAAAGGGTAAAATGGTAAAATAACAAGGATAATAATATTTGATATTATTATGAAGGTAGAGAAGTGAATAGGATAATAATTAATTAAAGAGTTTAATTAATTATGATCAAATAAAATTGTCCGCGGAACTTTTGAGAAATGTTCTGCAAAATTGGACCTAATTGAAATAATGTATTTTATGATTAATTATTATTATCTTATAAGTGTTATAAGACTACTATAAGTGTTATAGGACTGATATAATAATTAATAGGTCCATTGGAGAAATTATAAAGGGCCAAAGGAATGAAGAAGTTGGAGGAAGCCCTCCAGAAGAGGGCCACACGCCAACTCCATACAGAAGGGCTTAGAGGGCTTTTTCTTGGACCAAATTAATTTATATATGTTACATAAGTGTTATGGAACTTACATATTTAATTTGGTTGGATTTGGAATCCATTTGGGTATTTAAATTCAATTAGATGCACAAAGGGCCTAGTTTGTGGATTTTGTGCATAGACTTTTATGAAAAGGTTTAAATTGGATTTAATTAAGCCCAAATGATTATAATTAATTCCAGAGGCCCAATTAATAATTCTCCAGCAATTTTAAAGAGCCTAATCTCATTAAGGAGTTGGAATTTTAACCTAACTATAAAAGGCCAACTAATGAGAATTAGGGTTAAGTGATTAAAACAAAAGGAAAGTCTTTTTCTTTATTCTCTCTCCCTTTTTGCGCCAACTCCAAGATAGCTTCTTGGAATTTCGGCCAGCCCTAGTTGAACACCAATTTGTTGGTTCAATTTACCCCTCTCTAGTGTGGATTACTCATTGAAGGTGTTCGATTTTGGACACTGTGGTTTGCGACAACCCGGTGCGAAGTAAAATCAACTGTTCAACAAAAATCAAAGGTGATTTTTCTTATTCTCATATAGTTATATTGTGTATTCATGGCAAGATCAGATCTAATGGTTAAAAAATTTTTAAAATTCCGCTCATGTATGTGATGCATGTAACCGTTAAATTCTAACACATATGACTATGGCTTCAAATGCCTATAAAATCCAAACAAATACCCTAGATAGAGCCATTGCTAAACTCCTAATAGCAGGTTTTTAAGGTCAATTATAAGGCTAGTGGGATTTTCATCTTACCAAGCAACAATAGTTAGAAATTTTAGGTACTATTCAAACAACAAAGGATGGAACTCCCATCCTCAATGAGTTAGGAAATCCTATTCCAGACGCAGTCGCAACACTAATCCACACAATTAGTTAGCACTTCATAGGAGATCCATCTCATTTAAAAGATAAAAATGCATAATTGCTGTCAAATCTTAGGTGTAAAGTCTATCTGAATTCCAAAACTATAAAAACACATTTCTAACTAGAATTATGCTTAGAGAAGATTCCAATCAACCATTTTGGAAAGAAAAATTCTTAGCTGGTTTACCAACTCTCTTAGGAGAAAAGGTTAAAAATAGAATAAAAGAAGTTTTTGGAATAAATCAAATCCTATATAATCATTTAACATATGGAGAATTGATTACCTTTACACAAAAAGAAGGTTTAAAAATCTGCCAGGATTTAAAACTTCACAAACATTTGAAAATGGAAATGAAGAAAACACGACAAGAACTTGGGTCATTTTGTAAACAGTTTGAAATTCCTATAGGAAACCAAACTAAAGATTGTGGAGGTTCCTGCTCAAAATCCCATAATAAATCTCA